>BGPR01001213.1:96335-139202 GCA_013235015.1 Araneus ventricosus | reverse complement strand
ATAATGTTAGATTGAGTGACTCTTGAAAAGGCTACTTAAGTTACGAAGAAGAACAGAGTGACGACAAAGTGAAAAAACAAAATGGAGGAATTCGGCTTCTTGTACTTCATCAGGGGTCAAACAGGAAGCAGAGATTGAAAACAGGACTTTTTTCTGTTTTAGGGTTTGACATCAGTCAAAATATAACCTTTAATTGACCTTAAAAATCCTGAATTCGAATGAAAGAAAAACGAACATCCTCAAGAAATAAAAATAAAAAATAACTCGAGTAAAGAGAAGAAGGATTTTTAGCCTTACCTCGCTTTCCAACAAATTCCATTTCAAGAATCCCGCCTAATTCAAAGAATGCAAAAAACAGGAATGGAGAAAAAGGTAACCAGCTGAGTAATATGAGTAAACCGCCATTTATTGAAGCCAAATAAAATAAAAAAGAGAGAGATTTTATTTATTCATTTTTTTATTATTTTTAAAATTTTTTATAATATTTTCTAAATTTTTTGTATTATTTTTCTAATTTTTTTGTATTATTTTTCTAAATTTTTTCTAATATTTTTCTATTTTTTTATATTATTAATTCTAATTTTTTTATTTCTACTTAAGTAACTTGATTTTTAGTTGGTTAGTTTTGTTAGGTTGCTATTCGGTTAGGTTTGCAAAATATAAAAAAGGGTGAGGGAGCTGTGCATTCACAGGATGACAGATAGAAAATTTCATTCAACTAGATCGCTCTGTTTTTTGAGTTATTGTGTTCACATATAGACAGAAATATTTCCAATAATGATTTTTATTCAGACTTATAAAGATCTGAAGCTTGGAGATCTGTAGCATCTCCATATTATAAGCAATATTTATATTATTATCTTTGTTTAATTAAATTTAATTTGGTATCACTTGCAAGCGATTTTTAAGTCATATCCGTATTTAATTTTATCTTTGTTTTGCTTAAAATTTAATTAATTAAATAACAGACGATTTTTTTTTCTTTCTAAATTTATTTTTATCAGTCTGGCAATAAGAAAATTAGTTGTTGTTAAAAAAACTTTTATGGAATGTAGCGTTGGTATATGATAGAATGAAGTCGTTTTTGGAATAAACGTTTTAATTTTGAAAATGACTTTTTTTTATTTTCGTCAATAATCTCTTCAGATACATCAAAATCTGGAGGTCGAATTTTTTGAAGATCATAATACTTTCTCTTTGCTTACTCCGAATAAGAGAAAGTTCAATAAAAAGTGAAGGAATGAAAATTAATATCTACTTTAAATTTACTCATTAAAATAGAGATTAAGAAAACTTGTTTCCGAGAAATACGAATTCTCGGAAGCAAATATTCTCGAAACTCTTAAGAGGAAAGTTTCACTCGGAACGGGAATAATAATCGTCTGCTAATGAATCACCATTAAAAGACATTAAAGATTTCATGATGAAATTTCTTTAGCTTCCTTTTATTGATTTCTTTTTAGTTAAAAATTATTTTCCAGATAATAACTCTCCACATTATGGGAAGGACAGTAATTAGTCTGAAGATTTTTTTTTGAACTTCGAAATTTAGAATTTTCAAAATGTCTGCCAAACATAGACAAATGTAAGTATTTGTCTATGTCTGGCAGCGATTGTAATTAAACACTATTTTAATTACAATCGCTGATTTGTAAATTGAAAGCCCTCGTAAGTAAATTTTGACATTATGTGGCAATGAAATTAGAGACAAAGCGAAAACCTTTTCTTTCAATCAAATGAATAGAAAAATGTCGACAAAATTGTGAGTCTGTATTGAAGTTGTATGAAGACAAACAAAGTAATAATAATCGTTTACAAACAAAAGCTGCATAATTTTTTTATTAAAGTTTGTGAACAAATTGTATTATTTATATTTTTTAAAATTTAACTAATACAGATTTTTTGACTAGTTAGATAGTAGATTCTTTTGCATTTCCAAAATTAATATAAATTGTGATTTCACTTGTGAGTAAATATTTGTTATTAAAAAACAACATTTTTATCCATTAAAATTGTTTTCTATCAGAAACTGTTTAGAAAAAAAGAGTATTGCAGTAATAAAATTACGTTTTTCTATTTTTAAGTAATGATTCCGGTGGTATTCATCCGATATACGTTGAATGAGCAGCACCAGTTTCATTTTAAAATCCATTGCTCGTCTTGCAAGTGGAAACTGTAACAAAACGTGCAATTAGATATAGACGTTATGTAATGGCAATGTTACAGGAATTGAGTTCGTAAACAATACTAACAAATGGAAGCAAAATCAGAAATCTTTTTTAACGTTTGTCACTGTTTTAAATAAACTGTAATAAACTAAAATAAGACTTGATGGAAATTATATCTTCAGTACGTCGTTTCGTTAAAAATAACTAAGCATTTTGTAGCTCGAAGATCTCTCTTCCAGGTTGAAGCAAAATAAATTTACGTTTGCCAATACTCAGGTTGATTGAAAAAAGTTTTTATGTAGAACAATATTCAGAATGTAGAATTATATTAATGCATGCATTTTTCTATAAATAGTATTTTCCTTCTAAAATAATATTTTATAGTAAATAATTTAAATTTTAATCTAATGCATTTGTTAACCACCAAGAAGATTTTACATTGGAATAGTACCGAGAATAATTTGTATTGGTGTTTTCGATAGGGTCGTATGATCGTAAAACTGCATCAGTATTATCCAAATATAAATAAGTCTCAGACTTTTAATAATTGGTAAAACATATAATGAAAATAAAATAAAGCAAACGATATTGTATTCTTAAGACAAAAACGCTTTCTAGTAAATTCTAGTAATACTGTGAGTAAAAAAGTTATCAACACAATTTCTTTTTTCATTATTAACATTTAAATTAAATAGAAAAAAGGATTTAAAAAATGAGTATCGTACGCAAAAAAATTGCTATAGTTAAAAATGTTCATTTTTATATTACAAAAATATTCCTTGCACATTAAAAAATACAAAATCGTCTTTTTTTTCCTTCAGGATCCTACATCCTCATAAATGTCGAAACTGGAATAAGCACTTAAGGTTTTTTTTAATTGGGGTCAAAACTGCATGGAAATTGATTTCATTTCAAAAAAGAATTATGGTGCCATGTTTCCTTAACTATTAATGGGAAAGTTATTTTTTTACCAATCTGAAGTTGGAAAAAGTAAGATTATGCTTATTTTTAAAATCAGCAAGCATCGAAAAAAATTGCTACCTGACAACCACGAAGAAATCAAATAAAAGCAAAGATGAAAAATATTTTATTGCGAATAAAAAGAATGTTTGCTTGTTGGAAAGAGTATAGTTTTTTTCATCTCGATTTGTCTCCGATAACTAGCAAAAACGATAAAAAAAGAATTCCATCTCATTGTTATGGATTTCGAATACTCTTTCCAAAGATGTTATCATGCAGAAATTTCTTCCGGATTTGGTTTCATCTTTATTAATTTTGCTTCGGTTATGGTCGAGAATATATTGCCTCAAAGTTTCGGAAAGTCAAAATAAAACCTGGAATGCTTTCTCAGATTTTATTCTGACTTGACTAGAATAGAAATGAGAATTTTCTTTGATTTGGACGGTAGAAATCCAGGGTTGTATTGGTTTATTTTCAAAATATTAATGTTATATTTTTAAAAAATTGGAGTAGGGTGGCTATAGACACATCCGTACATTTGGTTTCCGTGCATGCACAAACAATTGTTGATGAATTTATTCGTGAATCCATTCATTCTCAAAATCAATTATTATAATCTTCATTTTTTGATAATCTTCCTTTTTTTATTGTCTTACGACTTTTTCTATATTTGGCGACTTTTATTATTGTTATTATATTCTTATGCTCAATCTAGAGCCACGATGTCTTGTGTAGGTGGCAGAGTCTGGACCACGGAAAATCGCAGGTTTGAAACCCGATTCCACGGAAAATTCTCCGTGCGTTGATGCACTTTAAACTCTACATCATCTCATTAAATCGGTTCTGAGTCAAAAGTCCCCCATAGTTTTATTGTGAAAGCTTGGAGTAAGTAGAACCGGCTCAGATGTCGTCTGACCACGGTTCAATATGAGGAAGTCCATCCCAAATAGCCATTGTGTAGCTTAAAAAGGGTCTTTAACCTAACGAAACTAAAGTACAGTAGTCTCTCTTATTGCAAAAATATTAGAAGATTTACGAAATTATACTATCTCAAATCGCCCCAATGTCAGTGACATCGACATACAGTGACTCACTTTCCCATTATGCCCCCTTCTGAAGACGTCGGACTACAGGAGGAGCCGGATTGGTGGAGAGCCGGATTTCAGAGAGATCACTAAGTATTGCATCTGGTAATAGTCAAAGGAAAATGAACGAATCATTTCTCTTTAGATGTCTAGGTTGGATCGGGGTGTGTGTAAACAATATGAGCAATTAAGCATGTTTTAGTTTAGATACCATGACACCTGACGCAGGACAGAACATTCGTCCCCATTATAAAATATTTCAAAATCTTACGGGCCTGGGTTGGCTGTTAGTTGATGAGGAGACGTAGGTATATAGGCGAGCTAGCTGTGAGAGGTTAACGCATGTACGATACATCCTCCTAATGTTCGCTGTCCGACACACATCATAAAAGAGTGACGTGCATGGTCAGAATCTATTTCAGTGTAAATATTGATTTGATAATATTGACATGTTCATCTTAAAAAGAAGGCAAATAAAACCTTCTCGCCGAAACTAACTTTCTTACAATCAAAAATGTTATAATAAAAACAAACATTCACAGCATACAAGGCATCATCGATAATTAACCAAATTCTTAATCACTTTTAACGTAGAGTCAGAAAGTTCTCGATAGGACTTCATAATCAAAACTCAATTGACTTCCAGCCAAACGCTTTTTAACTTCAGTATCGATATAGAAAGATCCGTATCGATATTGAGACGAACTTTTACAATCGAAATTGATGGGTAGTAAAACTTTGAGATCGTTCTTTTGTCCCCAATATAACCAGAAGATTTAAAAAGATTTTAAAAAGAAAAGAAAATATTTTTAGTTTAAAAGATTTAAGTATAGAATTCAAAGTAATTTTTTGTTTACAAATATAGAAGAATATCATTCTGAATATATAAGAAGAGCATGTTATTGTCAGTATTTTTAGTCTTTTAGATAGTCTTAAGAAAAACCCAATTATTTTTTCGTGCATTTTAAAGCACGAAAGGACACTCCTGAGCAAATTTCCTTCATCTGCATCTTTTATTTGCATGAGTAAATTTTTGCTTAAAACGATTTCAAAGAGGAATAGAACAAAGTAAGTTAAGTTGTATCGTTTAAAGTGTTTATTTGGTGGAGAGTATTAGCTTGTCCGTCAAAGTCATGGATACGATACACGATAACAAAATAAATATATATATATATATATAAACAAAAAACTATGAATCAAATCTCCTGTTCATGAAATCTAACCAAGTGTCTTCGCGTTTCTGGAAGATGAGGTTTAAAGACGGAAAGAAGTTCTCAGGTGTCGTCCTTATCATATTGCCTCAACAATCAAATTACTGAGTTTTGTCCTCAATATTCCTCTTGTTGTTCTCAAACAGGAATTTAACCTAGAAAATAATTCAGAATCCAATGCTTTACCAAAATATATTCTTTTCATACTATGATAGAAAAAAAATTGATTTTTTTAAATACATTTTTTACCCATTAATGCCTAGCGGTCTTTTTTAGGGACACTTCTAAAAGTGCATCAGAAACTCGCAGGAATTATTATTTCAACATAAATTTTACAAAAGTGTATTTTTAAATATTCGTTTCTTTCATGCACAATCGATGACAGCAAGTATGAAGCGTCCGGTTGATAATCTGGGCTTTTTATTACCAAGTCGGACTTAGAAAGCAGTTTTTTGTAATGTCAAGAAGAAAAGGGTAAGTTTTTTCAATTATTTGTCATTTAATTAATTTACTTGCTTATAAATACATCAGTAAGTACGTTTTCTTTTAGAAATTTGGCATAATTTTAGAATTTTATAGTTTTTTTTCATTTTGTATTACGTCGCTAGTTAGAAACGCTAGGTTTAGGAAGGCACTAAAACTTAAATTTTTCATGCAGGATTTTTTTCAGTTGATTTCTTGGCATGTAATAAATATTAGTATACAGAATATTATTGAAAAAATGCGACATAAGCATTAATGGGCTAAGAATAAATTTTTCTTACTTTTTCAATGACAGCAACAACTAGAACTAATAAATATTAGTATACAAAATAGCATTGAGAAAATGCGACATGAGTATTAATGGGCTGAGACGACAGAAACAACTGGAAATGACAACTATTGACCGAATAATCCGACTGCACTTCATAAATCCTAATGTAGGCAATGAAAACCCCACTTAATTTGGAACGAGCACTCTTCAGTCACTCCATCAATAACCCACAAACCCCCGAGTCCAAATGCGAGGCTCTTCAAACAGAACCCAACAAAGCGTCCAGTTGGGACTCACTCTATCGGACATATAGTTCCGATATTGACAGCGCGACTGGTGTCCAGAATATAGGAAATCGAACTATACCACCCGAATGTTCCATTAAATCCTGATGCGGAATGGCCGGGAAGTTGATTTCTGTGCCTGGAGAAGTGTTTTTTGGTTCCTGACGGCGTCCAGCAGAGAATGAAATGCACTCAAGCGAATGTGTGACTCAAAACGAGAAACAAAGAGTCCATTAATGGAAAATGCCCTTTTTTCCGGCAATTGATTTGAATAAAAAGGAATTGCGTAATTCTTTTTTTTTCTTGAAAGTAGAGCTGTTTTTGTTTGTTTATGTTGCCTAATTACATCAAAAGGAAGAAAACTTACGAAAAAGTGTTTATGGATATACATTGCTGAGGCAGTTTAATATTGTGACCTTCTCTAAGATTGTTGTGAAACCTTGGCCTAAGAATGATTTTTAACGTCGGACTACGTTCCTCCCATTGGGTCTCAGGAAGGAATTTGATTCACACGCCAAAACGCCACAAAGAACGTTGTATGGGAGATCCTCTATATCTCGGTAACTACATATGTTAAAAACATAACTAATGTCTTATTGTAGAGATAAAGGATAACAACAAAAGTTACAAAAAATGTCGCGAGACTGTCTTTTTCAAACAGCCGCTGATGTTAAAGACGTAGGACTACTTTACTTCTTCCGATTTTCAAATTTTTTTCGTAACTTATGTTGTTACTATTTCTCTATAAAATAATACATTAGTTATGTTTTTAACATATGTAGTTACCGAGATATAGAGGATCTCCCACACAACGTTTTTTGTGGCGTTCTGGCGTGTGAATCAAATCCCTTCCTCGGACCCAAACGGGAGGAACGTAGTCAGACGTTAAAAAATTGAAAATCGGAATTGTAGTTCAGCGAGTACTGAGTCGCAAAGTTGGGCAAAAATTCTCATGAATTGGTGACTCGATCCTCTATATCTCGGTAACTACATGCGTTTTTAAAACTTTAAAACCCACACCGGTCCGGCCTACCCGAAAGGGAGTAAGCAGACCGGTGGGGAAATATAAAAGCAATACAAATATATCAATATAACACGACACACACAAAAGCATCTCAAACACAGGACAGAAAGTTACAAACATTGCATAAAAGGGACAACAACAAAATAAATAAAGTAACCTAAAACACACTCACAAGGAAAAACAATACGCCCAATATGTACTACATACGTTAAAAACATAACTATTGTCGTATTTTAGAGATAAAGGGTAACAACAGAAGTTACAAAAAACAATTGAAAATCTGTAAAGAATCACGCGAGTAAGTTAGTCATACGCCTTTAACATCAGCGGCTGTTTGAAAAAGACAGCTTCCCGTCATTTTTTTAAAGTGTACAAGGGAAAAGCATTGCATTTCTAAAAAAAAAATTGACGTCGATATTTTGATGAATCTCCGCGTTTTAGAATCTCCCTGATTGCTCACACACCATTTTTGGATTTATGCCTGTCTGTCAACACGATAACTCAAAAACATAGCGAGCCACACTGATGACATTGTGTATGAAGTCTATATACCAAATGTAGACCTTTAAATTTTGGATGAAGTCCGTCGAAGGAAATTCATATTCATTCATTCCATGTGTTACAGGATTGATAATGAGAAAAATCCAGAAGAGGCACCTCACGGGCTATCGAGATAGAACAGATATCATCGTCCAATTACCTGGAAAAAAGCGGGAGAACTTTCTTGTTCTTCAAAATATCCGTTTTAAGAGAGTTCGTCTCGTTGTAAATCTAAAATTGAAAATATATTCTGTTTTATGATTTGGATTTCACTGGCTTTCATCTAAGATAATATTAATTTCTACCAGTGACAGCATGACTTAGGAACATAAATCGTAGGAAGAAAGTGATGAGTTCTATCTTTTTCTGTGCTCTTAACCAACATTATTTACGAACCTGTGGACCGACGTGCGATTTAGCAAAAATTTCTTCCTGGCCGCATGATGTTTTCCTCCAAGTGAAACAGGAATGTGGAAAAGTTTCCCTGAAAGTCCTCCAGGAAGGAAACTAACCCTTAATATCTTGTATCTAAGTCAGATTTTTGCCTAGGAGACACCTAGATGATCCACTGTCACTTTGATCAACAGAACATGCCACACTTCTCCTTTATTAATGCCTCACACATGGACTTGACTAGATGTGCTTGAACAAGTGGGATTAAAATTATCAAAATTCCAGTAAACTTCATCATCTAAAATGAATCTAATTAGATGTGACACAGAAAGAAAGTGAACACTGGGAAAATTTCATGAACTTCACATGAAAACCGTGATTATACACGTCATAATTAAAATTTGTCCTGTGTATAATGTGTCATAATGAACTGAATCTCGCTCGCAGCTCGTATTATTCAGAAATCCCGTCCATGCGACAGAAAATGAGAAACGCCTGAATTTCTAACCACCTGCTGAGATTTTAGTAGTTGTAATTTTCTTTTAATTATCTCAGTAACATTTTAATCGAAAAACAAGCTCATTCCAGCTGCATCGAAACCAAACGACATTTTTGCCGGAATGGCGAGATGACAAACTCTGTTTTAATTGTATAGTTTTCGTAGAATAAATTTGCAGCTTTATTTAATAGAATCTCTTCTTTCAGTTTTATGTCAGTTAAAAGTTAATTTGAAATTTTTTTAATTTCGTCAAAAAAATTCGTTGACAACTTGATTACATAGGAATTAAAAAAGGGCTATTTTGCAAAAGATGCCACGTTGTTATGTTTAATTCAAAGAAATTTAAGTTAGAATAACTACGCACTTTAAAATAATTTTAATTTTTTTAGTTTTCAGCATTCAACAGATGAAAGCAGATTTTTTTCTTGAGAACATTCTCATATTATTTAAATATTAACATTGTCACTTCTTAAATCTTAATTAATTAAATATTAACATTGCTACAATTGGAAAAAAAGATATTTTATATTGAAATACAATATTAACTCAATTCAAAATGTCATAATAAATCAATTAAGAACAAGGCTGGTGAAAGCTGGCCTCTATGAAACTGAAACTTTTAGCATATTTTAATGGCAACAAAAAAGTTTTTCCTGCATGATATCAGCTTTATTTTTCAACAATATTTTGTTAGTGCATGATAAAGAAAATTTTATAAAATATGTAAAATTTTCTGTTGTGTTGTACATAACATAACACCACTCCATGCCCCTGCAACTATAACCTTACGGTTACTTAAGCAGTATCGCGGACATGAAGTGGAAGAAAAATCACAGCACCCGAAGCGGCGACCTCTCTTAGACCTTGCCAAATTCCCTGCACTTCTGTCTAATTATAAAGCGCAACAAGTTTATAAATGTTAGTAGGAGCTATTCGATTACGAAGGATTGCTATTGTGCGTTGCATTATAATTTTTTTGTTGTTAATACAGAGCATGTTGATAAATAAAACTTTGAAAAAACACAAAATTACACAATTGAAAATGAAAAAAAAACTGGACAAAAATAAAAACTACATTCAATGGAAAAACTGTAAGATGAGTAAAAAAATTCCGTTCAAAAAGTGAAAGGAAAAAGGTAAAAAAATTAATATAATAATAAAAAAGACTGTTTTAAAAACGCTTGTACCAATAGTTCTCAAAAATACTATAGATGACGCCCCTGAAACCTACCGAGTGCAAACGTAATTTTGAGAATTTTTTAAATTAATAATTGAGAGCCCTAAAATTATTAAAATATTGCATTGTCATCGATGCAAAATCGATCACAACATTCCAACCTTACATACAGACATGAAACATTTCGAACTTAGTGAAAGCGTTTAATAAAATTAAAATATGTACACAAAAACAGAGAAATGGGCAGACAGAGTTTTAAAAACTGCGCGATTTTGAAGAAGAGTTAGTTAATGGAACTCTTTTTGAAGAAGGTGAAACACGGTGGATCTTGGAAGAAAAACCTGAAAGAACGACTAAACCAGTTCTGAATTCTTTAGAGCAGTGGTCCCCAACCCCCGATCCGTGGATCAAATGGTACTGGGCCGCCCAAGGAACATTAAATTATTTCCATTTTTATAAGCTTTTTTTCAACTTGGCTGTCTTGCTTCAAATCTTGTGATCGATTTCTTACCCCCAGATGGAACCGTCTCGTTGCAAAGAAACAAGCTCAGGGTCCTCATTGATTTAGTGTTCTAGTGAGTTAAAATGTTAAATCACTTTATATTCATTTTTTGGTGTAACTGTATTTTATTTTGAATACGCTTAAATATTTGTTTATTAAAAAACCAATTATTAAACATGTTTTTTTAATGTTTAAATACAATTAAATTAAAATTATTAAATCGAAACAATCTAAAATATAAACAATCAACCCCCCCCCCCCCCCCCAGCGGGCCGCGTAAAGTTATCAAACGTTGACTGGTCCGCGGCAATAAAAAGGTTGGGGAACACTGCTTTAGAGGATGATGGGTTGAAGAGGAGGCGAAGTTGAATGTTGAACTGGTGGGACGAGACCTTCCATCTCCAAAGAAAAAGGATGGTGAGATGAGCAAGAGATGAAGACGCAGGATGGACAGTTGAAGTTTGGCTGGTTTTAAATTCCCTCATCGCAGGAAGGAAGAGGATGCTCGGTTGCAGAAGTTGCTATTTGTGAAAATGCTGGCCGAGATTTTGGAATTGGGTCGAATGCATTGCACTGTACTGAGAGAAAACTAATGAAGGAAGGAGAAAAGCAATTATTTGGGTTCTGGACGGAAAAGACGGGTTTCACTTTGCAGAAGGTGGAGGAAATTATGGGTCTTCCTTCTTGACGTTGAATTGTTGGCTACGCTGCGGAACCAGACTGGGTGATGTTGTTGGCTGGCTGGTGCCATATGATAGGAGGCTTTGAGGACGCAATTCTAGATGTTTCCTGCGAAATTTAAAATATCCAAATCCTTCTATACGAAAGAATTATCAGAAAAATATTTTTTATTATTAAAAAAATATTCTCAATATCAATTAAATTCTTGTCAAAATTAAGGTACGCTAAAACTAAAATTATAACCGAAAGACCTTCAAAGACATTTTAGAATGATACACTTTCGCATGATTCTGCACAACAGAAGCAAAAAAATACCATGGACTTCAAACTTTAATAGATTAATCCACAAATGAAATATAAAGACAACGGTACACTACTCAAAGTTAACGAAAATCGTGTGTTCATAATTCTCCTTAATTTCTTAAAGATTAAATAAAAAGTATTTAAAAAATAAATTAAGGCAACGGAGTCAATTTAACTGTGTCCGCCGCTTCAATGAGAACGTTAAAATAAATTAATCTACTTACTTAAAGTAATGCTATAAAGCAGGAATAATTTTCACATAAGCATTTGAGTAAAATTCAGAAGTATATTGTTCAGAAATAAGAAATTCTGAAATTCTGTTCTCGCAGGAATTCGGCACCAAATATCTTTTTCAGTTATATTCTGATATTAATAATATCTGAAGTTTTCGAATACATCAGAGAATTTCAGATAATTTTAATTAGAACTTAAATATCGTATTTAAGTAAATTGGTTGATTGAGAAGCTTCTTAAATCGTTTGCGATCTTTAGAAGATTCTGCAAGTTTATTCACAAAACGCAGAGAATGAAGTATTTGAAATACATATATCTCGTTAATTTGCTTTAAGATTTATAAAAATATGAAATATTTAGCCATTTATTTTTAAGATCTAAAATTTATGAAGTTAAATAAGAAATTTTATTGAATCCATCACTAATTAAAATTACAGAAAACAGTTACGGTATTTAAGGATTAAATGCATGTATGAGCTTGAAAATAAAAGATAAATGTAAAATTAAGTTTCTTTCAAATTTCCTTATTATTTTAAATTGATTAAAAATTCAATTCAGCTGATTTTTACTTTGAGAAAATTATTTACTCTGAAATTATGGAGGAAGTTTCAATTAAAATATTCGAATAATTTATCATGTTATTTTGAAAATGAGATCGATGGTGAAAATATTGTTGATTATCATCAACATAACATTAAATTTTCATTTTTGGTCGTCTAATTTCCATCTTTAAACTCTTTTATTTCGAGTTTTTAAAGATGGAATTTTCTAATCATTTTTCCTCACACTTTCTTAGGTGATAAGAGTTTTCAAATTTTGAACTCTTATGTGTTTTCGACGCGTGAGGCGAAGCGTGTATCACCTCAGACGACAAGCGCTTTGAACACTTCCTTTAAGTATTCCAAAGGTTTAGTGTTGATACTGCATCCAACTTCCCATTATCGCAGTTTGAGTTATCGTATACGACTTGCAATGCTGTTACTTATGCAACTAGGTTCTTGCATTATTGAAAATTTGTCGTCGAAATGTTAAAATTGCTCCTTTTATGATCTGTGACAAAAAAGGATGGACTTGAATCAGAACCAAAAGTTAGCGGTTATTTATCGCAGCTGAAAAGTGATGGTTATAGCAACAAGTCTAGGTAGATGTGCACGATGCGAGGAAAATAAAAGACTTCATTAGAATGAGGGGCACACAAAAAATGGATTGTATTTGAACTACTTTCCTGTGTAACACGGAATACAGTTATTAAGCTTATCTGTCTGCATTTTTTAATGTAAAAATAAATAAATATTCATTTAAATTCATAAATTTTCAATTGAATTCATGTTTGTGTTTAGTTATAATTTTTTTCATTCTTTTGCTTATAATTCAGTTTCATCATCTCTAAATTCCATTCTTTATGAGCGCATCGACCTTAATTAGGATTGGCTAATGTTCCCAAAAAAATTACATATAAAAATTTTTCTTCTTATCTTAATGCCGGATATCTTTAAAATAAAGAAATATAAGGTTAAATATGCAAAAAAGTAATTTAAAATAAATCTTGATCTGCATTCGGCCTGTAAAGGGTTTATATTTGCTTACTGAATATGTAGTATATTCGACCTACCAGCACTATAAGGTTAAATATGCAAAAATGTAATTAAAAATAAACCTTGATCTGCTTTCGGCCTGTAAAGGGTTTATATTTTCCTACTGAATGTGCAGTATAATCGACCCACCAGCACGTGGGAGCGATGCATAGGTTCAGAGATCATGAATTAGCTTAATTTGCGTTGTATAGTGGCATCATCTGCGAAAATGTCTTACGCCAACCAAACAGGGATGGACAGACCAATTCACTCGAACTGGTATACTTTATATTGTTGCAAAACACATGTTTCCTCTGGGCTAGTGATAGGCCTTTACCGGGTTTGTGAAGAGAGTAGAAACTCTCAGAGGTGGAATGAAGGCGGCGACAGAGAGAACTGACACAATATTAAAAATAGTAATTAATAATAAATAGTAGTTAATAAATCATTAAAAATAGTTCTTAATAATTTTTTCAAAATATAACAGAATTTTTTTATAATAAAATGGTTTTTTTCCCGGGGGGGGGCACCTCTCCGTATCTCACTAGCTTTAAAAAATAATTAGCCCGAAATAAAAATATTGAAAAATAAACCTTCCTACTTTCAACACCTCCTGAATGAATTCCGGACAAAATAGCGCCACAACCACAGAATCTATCAAAAGGTTCGTAATGAGGCGGTGGCCCATAAATTCACAGCTGGCGGCTGCCTCCTAAGCCAGTTGACTAATGCCACGGATGTACATGCTAATGCTAACACGTAAACGCACTTTAGATGCTTTAATCAATGAATCGAACAACGTCGATCGCCCCCCAAAAGGTGCTTTGTCATCTGCCATTAAAAGGGGGGGGGGGGGAGGATCGGTTCGACCACCCGCTCGCGGCGCGCTCTTTTGTCCATTTTGCCGGAAGAGGGGGGACTGCCAGAAAAGTTCACACGCTGGTCCATTTGAAATTCTCTTCTGCCCCTCCCAGCAGACGATAATCTTCCCACCCTCCCTTTTCTGCAACTTCCTCGTCTGCCCCTATAAAATCAGGGCGTGAAAAGGCCAGGATTTACAGGCATTGCCACGTGAAATCGTTCCAGTGTGGTTAATTTGATTGGTGTGGAATATTTCTGGGGGGGGGGGATAAAACTTCGTCTTTTCTTCCCTCTAAATTGACTTGACTGTTTTATGTACTTTCTCATAGCGATGCTACTAATGAAGTGTGGCAAAAAAAAAATGGCGTAAATGCAATGCATGCAGCCAGATTTTATAGATTGAAGATTTTTAAATTTCCGAAAAGTATATAAAATGGCTTTTCCCACGGAAGGTTTCTTAAAATGATCATATAATTAATTTATCATGCAATGTATCATTTTTAGTAAATTCTGATTTCTTCTTTATCAGCAAGCATAGTGCTGTGTCGTTTTCCTAAGAGTAAGCTGTCGTTTTCATATGCGCAAAGATTCATAACTTGAAATCTGTTGTTTCGCTATTACGATTCTTTCTTTCTATTTCTCTCTATATACTTTGTATATGAGAAAGTAAAAAAAAAAGCCATGTTTAGCTTTTATTGGATAATGTTGTTATACATTTAGACACGTGTGCAATCAACATTTAAATTACTCCCTCGCCTTTCTTTGATGAGTTTGACTCATAAACACAATCTTAGAACGCACATGAATATCATTATTCTAATTTGTTTTCGTAATCTTCGACTAAAATGAATATCACGAACGTACTTCCTTTTCATAATTTCAGACCAAACACGAATATTGTTAGACTAAGCCGTTTTCTTAATCTAAGACTAAACTGAATATCACGAGCCTGAGTCGTTTTAATTATCTCTCACCAAACATAAATATTACAATTCTGACCTACTTCGTTATCTCAGACGAAATATGAGCATCATTAGTTTAACTCGTTTTATTAATTTCAGTCTAACATGAACATTATGAGCCAAACTCGTTTCCATAATCTGAGATGAAATATGTTTATCATTAGTGTAACTCGTTTTCTTAATCATAGCTTGGTCAGAATATCATGAGTTTGAGTTGTTTCCATTTTCTCAGACTAAACATGAAAATTTTTAGTCTAAGTCACTTTCTTAATTATAAATTAAACATGAATGTCACAAGCCTGATCAGGGTCGGCCTTAGGAGATGCGGGGCCCAATTGGAAATAATTTTGGATCACCACAATATATTTATGTTTTAAGAAATAATACATAATTAATAAATTAACAATATGAAATGTAATAAATAAATTAATAATGTTTATTGTTAAAAAATTTCATAATTTTAAAAAACTTACTTACTTAATACTTAAAAATTAATTTTTAAAACTCAAGAAACTAAAAAAATTTTATTGCTTTTTTGATGGGATACATTGTAGAACTTTTAAGTTACACCAGTGAACTAAGGACCTTAAAAAGTCATTTATATATGAACACTAAGGACACAAAGTATGCACTTACTTAACTAACAAAAACAATTCAGAAATAAAAATATAATTTTAAAAATTACTATTTTCAAAATTAATGATCTAAGCAAAACTAAAAGGTTGGCCACGACTGAAACAGTCTCAGTCAGCTGTAAGAAAAAATTGGACAACATGGGTTTACAAGCGAATTTTAAAAACATAAAAAAATTCCTCAGTATAATGTTCTGAAATCAAAATAATATTTGATTTTAATTTGAATAGGCTTCAGAACTTTCTATGTTGCACTCTGGCGCGGGGACCTATTTGGAGCATTTGGTCTAATCGGCTAAAGGCCGGCCCTGAGCCTGGTTCATTTTCATAATTTCAGACCAAAAGGAATGAGTCGATTTTACATTTGGATTAGACCCTAACATGAAGAATCTGGCTTGTTGAACCGGTCATGGACCACAGATATATATGTGCGTTTGACAAGTCGAAATATGTCAATGTAAAAATTTTCTGTTACTTATTTGAATTGCACAATAGAAATACCACACGACAGAAACAAGGTAGGCTATTTCACACAAAGTAACAAAATATAATTTCTCCCATCATGCATCCAGATTCCCCTTACCACACCGGCTTTTTGGAGTATTTCAGCGGGTCGCTTTGATTTGAATTTTTTTCTAGCATCATGGTGTGGCACAAAGAGTTATAGCAACTTTTAACGAGACAGCGGCTAAGAAGGCCTGAAGCAAGTCTAGTAGTGTCAAGTACAATGGAAAAAAACATCCCCTTTCAAACAATAACTGTTCACTTCCTTACCATCTTTCACTAGTGGCCCCAACTCTTCTTCGCACTGGTACGGTAAACCTAATTAAAATTTCTGCCAATATTTGATCTGCCTAATCTTGTGTTTAACTTTTTTATATGGATTTGATTGACTTTTTTGTTTTATTCTCAGAGCTTTGGTGGAAAGTCAACTGTTAAATAAGTTTAAACCAAGAGTCATCCAAGAGTGTTTCAATCGATTTCTGATTATTTTTCCTAAGAGGAAAATTGTTTCGGTTCACAAATTACCTTCAAGAAGTTCTTGAATCGAGGATTGACTGTATTTTAAGTATCTTCCTTTTTTATTTTTACTTTTTTATATTAAAAGTACAATTAATCATTTGAATAAAACACAGTTATCTCGAGTGAACAGGCACTTGAGCTTATTTTTTATATTTTTTTCCTCTTTGCAATTTGCACGAGAACTAATTTTCAGAAAAAACAATAAAAAGGAGTTTAAAAAAAGTCTCATTTAGTTTAATATTAAATTTAAATCATACATCATCGCATTGCACATTAAAAAGCAGTTAATGAATATTAATTTTTCAAATATCTTTAACAATATGACACTTTTTCATTACTAAAAGAAATCTTTTTTCAATTAAAAAAATTGAGAATATCTTGCGATTTTTACTTTTCATTATTTCTTTTCACAGCTTACTATGAGTACCCAGAACTGCTGGGTTCATTAATCATATTAAAATGGTAATTAGTACCGAATTCTCCGGGAAAAAGAACATTGATTTATGTTTTCAGTCAGTACTCGAGTCAGCTCATTCCTCCAAAATTATTCTTCAATAAGAAAACGAATTACATAATGGCTTACCTCTGTTGAAAAAACCCCAAGCAATATAATCATTTAGGGAGACACTTACCTGAAAGAAGAAGAAATAAAAATCATTAGTTTCATGGAATAATTAGTATAAAGAAATATCTATCAATTTAATAGACTGTTCTTAAACAACAACTTTAACTAATATTACATAATTAAAGATCACTGACTTTTAAGAGGATGGTTAGTCTTTAAATGCAATTTCATTTACAACGTTTTAGTTTCCCGTGCACAAAGAGAAATTATTGTAATGTCCAAAATATTCGACCGCGAGATTTTGATGAATCTCCACGTTTTAGACCTCCCTGATTCCGAAAAATACATTTTTGGAATTACGTCTGTCTGTCTGTGAACACGATTACACTAAAACTGAAAGAGATAGAAAATTAAAATTTCATTAGCTGATCCCGAGCAGAGCATGTGCGTTCCGTTATGCGCATTCTGGCTCCTGACGCTTCGGTTCCCCAAAAATACAGCTCGCGTCAGCTATAGTCAAGAAAGAAGTTAAGCCAAGCTGGCAATACAGCGCTCCAAGAAAATACGCCAAGACAAAAAGGACGCCAAGTGATGTACGTATAACGGAAAAGTACCCAATATACAGTGTTCACAATAGTAAGATCAACGATTTTGACTTCAATTTGTGAATTAACACGATTTTCCCTTCGTTGACTTAAACTATTTTGACGTTGCTCTGAACGCTCTCTGGCTCGCCGAAGCCCGTCTGCTTCATTTCTAACGGATCTTTTTTTAATCATTTCATCCGAGGTTTTATTATATTGTAAGAAATATTGTGAACTCCACGTCTTAAACACATTTTAGCACACCAGAACGAATATAATTGCAGGCTATGCCTGTAAAGTTATGTCTAACATGGAGATATAAGAAAAGGAAAATGAAAGAACCAAACATTCACCTAACATGGCACAGGCTACCCTTTTTAGGTAAAGAAACCGATCATTGGTATCGGCAAAAGAGAAATTAACGTCTTTTCTGTGCCACGTACCTAAGCGTTTTATAAATATAGATTTGTCGTCTTTACAACAAAATTTTAGATCTGCGTCAAAGTTATAGCAAATATTTCGACGAAAGTCAGTTATTTTGTTCGTTCGTGTGTATGTGAAGTCGATAACTCAAAAATGTAACGAGATACATTTATTAACCCATTCACTGCCAACTACGAGATATCTCGTAGTAAACGTTTGACCAAAACTGCCAGCTAAGAATATCTATATCTCGTACTTTGCGCTACAAGTTTTCCTTCAAAATAAAATCTTCAACCTATGGACAAAACGCTCTAAATGTTTCTAGCAGTGAATAGGTTAAGTTAGGTATGTAGTTTTATTACTAAAATTCTAGATTATCAAATTTTATACCAAATGACGATGTGTTGATTCTCTGTCGGCTTGTCCATTCGATTCTACTGTCTGTCCTTCACACGAGAACTTTGCTCGCCAAGTTGTCTCGTTGACGGCGGTCGCTATAGAAACAGGTTATCGTAGGAGGAACCCATTTTGAGAACGTAGAAGTTTACGAAGGATGCACTCTTTTTAAAGCAGCAAACTGGCGCCAAGAATAAAATAAACCCTCAACTTCTGTCGGATTCCTCCTATTCGAAATGAATCTTCCCTTACATAACCAGTTGCTATAGCGACAGCGGTCAGTGAGACAATTTGGCGAGAAGAGTTCTCGTGACGGCCAAACAATATGTCTATGTGGACGTGATCATACAGAAACACAGTAAGCAACATAACTGAAATTCAGATGGGGTCTTCACACTTAAATTATAGATCTACGTCAAATTTTGGATTCAGAGTAGAAGTCAAATTGAATACTCTATTTTCTTTACGATATAACGAAGATTAATATAAAACCGCCCTACTGGGAGTTCAAGAAAGTCGAATGGAGAATACTCGCATTATTTATATACTCAAAGACAGGCCAAGAAGCTAACAAAGATTACGGTATGCTTCCGGCGCTGCACCGATGAATGGCGTAGTTGGTGTTTCTACGCGTTTTGGGGTTACTTTTTATTAGAATTCGCCAACAACCAGAAGTAGATTTTCTTTGTTTTGTGTACGCCAACGTTTCGTTCTCAAAGAAAAAAGAGAAAGTTGTCGATTTTTTTTTACTAATACATTGCTTTTTAAGTGCATAATTTGTGCATTATTTATTAAAGGAAACCTGAGAAATATCAATAGTAGACACTTGACACTATATTTAAAATTGTATACAGCAGAAGATTCTATGCAAAAAAAGAATTGATTACACCAACCATGCTTTCATGTTGTTATCTTGAAATAAAGGATGCATAAATTTTTTAATAATTAAAAGGAAATTTAATAAAAAAAAACTAAAATATTTGCAATGAATAATGCTCGAATAATAATCGAAGAACACTACAATACTTTCTATAACTTAATAAAAATTGCAATGAAATAACTAGCCAAAAAATGTCTTCAAAGCCGCGTCAAAGCTACAAGTACAAGTGGAATGACTACAAAAATAGGAAAATTTTCGAACCTGTCAAGTCAGAAAGCAATGTTGAAACGTTTTTATTATTTTTTTTAAAGAGGGAAATTAAGAAAAAAACAGTTGTAATGATTTTAAATAATGTTGCAAATACTGAAAAAAGATAAGATCAATAAATAATTTCAAAAGCAGCGATATTTTAGAAGTTGCTACCATATAAAAATGATAAAAAGAAATTAATTAAGAGCAATAAATTCTGTTACGTTTTCTGAGTAACCAAAATCACGCGAGCACCGAGAGAGATTACTCGCCAAAATGTGAACTCCGAAGAGACAGAAAAAAAAAGCCTTTTCCCCCAATGCTCAAGGTCGTTTTGGAACTGACGTAATTTCAGACGTAAGGCGAAAAAAAAAAAAGATTTATGAAATTAAATAACATACGTTCTGAAAATAGATTTTTATTGCAGAGAATATCGGTTTTTGTTATTATTTAAAGCAAAATTCTGTTCAAATATGTCAACTGCTTTTAAAATACATTAGGATAATTGCAGGACTATTTCACTCGGCGGAAGAATACCATCCATAGCTTCCACTCTATAACATTCTTGAGTTGTCTTGAACTATAGTACCAGAGGAGACAATGGATGATGGCTTTCATAATACCTAATTCTTTGACATTCCAAACAAAATCAAAATATTGATAGTTGATTAAGATTTCGCAACCTGATGAAGCTAAGTATTGAATCAATGTACTCTTACGTCCACATTAGAATTTCTCACGTGACTATTTCATCACTTCATTCTCATTCATCGTGTTAATCTGCTTTTAACAAGACTTCTTGATCTTTTGGTAAAATAACTACAGAAGTTTAATTCAAAGTAAACTTAGTTTGTTTTCTGTCAGAAAAGAAATATTCCCTTCTTTTGACATCTCTTTATGTTTGTTCGCGTTATTTCTCTTCTCTTATCTCCTTTTTTCGCCACTCCCGTCTCCAACAACAAGAAAATGACTGGTATGAGGCTTGTCACCAAGGTTTTAGGAAGAAATTGCGAATTATTTTCTTTAAAAAAATGTACAAACAAACCCAGTTAGTTTGTTCAAAACGAAATAAATTTGTGGAACGCTTTTTGCTTACAAATTTTAAATCGGTACATTTATAATGGGTACGACTCTAATAAATCAGAAATTATTTTATTAGCTTTGAAATAATTTTCAGCAAACTTATGAAGCACCCTCACTTTTTAACTTGAAAAGTTCAAAATTTATTGTAAAGAGAAATAAACTTACAACAAAATATTATTTATACATAATTAGTAAACTACTACTAGATAACTACATAAATTAGTAATCAAAGAGAATAGTGGAAGGAAAATAGCTAATATAATTTGAAAACTTTCATAGAAGGAAATTCCTGTATCTCTGAAAAAGTTTTTTTTTTTAATTTATGGATATGAGTTTTCTTTTAGGAGCAAAACAAATACAAACATCTAAGTTAAAATTTAAATCAATAGTGTAAATACATTATTTGAATGGAGTTCGTTTCATTATATGGCTAACCCGAAAATATTTGAAACATTTATTCTTTCAAAAAATTTCATATTACTTTTTTTCCAATTTTATATTTACACCCGCTACAACTTATGCCCAAAATGTAAGATGATATTTTTTTAAAACTTACGGATAATAAAATGCATTTTTTTTACTCTGTCTATATAAGGTAAATGCTCCAGTAGTGGGCCACTTAAGGGTATTTCTTCAATTATCATCTAAACTTTTGAGAAGTTTCACTAATATGTATTTTTTTATGGTTGTTCAAACTTTTATCTAAAATAATAATCACCTGAAATATCAAAATAATTGTAATATAATTTTTTAAAAATTAAAAACTTAGATCACTCCTATGCACCAGAAGTGGGCATAGCAAACTTTTGATGTACCAGTAGTGGGCATACCAAAAGTGGACCACCCAGATTTGTCAATTGTGCCAAAGAAAAAAGAATAAAATCATTATATATAGTAGTAATAACAATACATTAACATTATACACTATAAAAAATGCAATAAAAATGGCTTGATATAGGTGAAATCTTTTATTTATAAATTCTAGTCGCACGAGATTTACATTTTTTCTCTAACAGCCAATTTTTTTTAAAAAGCTATGTCCTAATTATCGATCTTTCATTTTAAGTTCTGTTTGGGGCATTATGGATATTAAATCTTGATATTTTATGTTGAATAAATCTTTTTCTTTTCTTTTATCCTCTTTCCTCTGCAGCCAGAAAAGAGCCCTTTTAAATGGTGATGGAATATTTTTCGATGGTCCAGCAATGCGATAGTTATTATTGTCTGCCTCGTTACAGAGCCCAACTAATTCTTGAATACATGTCTTTTCCTCAACAGTACTATAAAATATTTATTATTTAAGTAATTGGTCAGAATGTTCCATTAGTGTACCAGTAGTGGGCCATTAGTGTATCAGAAGTGGGCCATGTGGCCTACTACTAGTTCTGATAAAAATAAAGCAAATCTAATTAAATAAAAAGACTTTACAAGATATAAACTTCTTATTAAACATCACAAAACAGTCTATTTGAGAGAAAGCATGTGCTCCAGTACTCGCCTCCCTAGGCCCACTACTGGAGCATTTAATAAAACATTGATCCAAAAGTGGGCCACCCTTCACTATCCATAAATTATCAATATTATTTAATTTAAAGATAGTTTATAATGCATTCATTATATAATCAAATAATATCAAGAACAATTCATTTTAAAAACAAATAGAATGTATGTTAAAAAATAGTTGAATGAAGAGTTACCTCTTAAGGAAATCGCTAAGAATAAGCTAAAAATGCTTCTCTCAGAGACCAACTTCAGCAACAAACTTTCTAGCTCCTAACTAAACAGGAAATAAAGGCTGTGCCTTTGGTATTTAGTTGATAAAGGTTTCAGCCTACCAGAGGCAGATCTCTTATTTCATTGGAATGTTGGAATTTCTTGTTTTTCAACTTAAAAATTCAAGTGGTCCACTACTGGTACGTGGCCCACTACCGGAGCACTTACCTTAACAAATGAGGCCATTGAGTAAACACCTTTAATTATATTAGTTAACTATTTGGCATAATTTTTACAATATTTTTTCATTTAATTTAATTAATCTTTAAATTTTATCCCAAAACATCATGAAATAAACTTTTATAGTGTAGAATTAACAGAATAATACAGAATAACATAAACAGAATATTTTTAATTACAGAATAAACACCTCTAATTATATTCGCTAACTGTTTGGCAAAGTTTCTTCAATAATTTTTTTCATTTCATTTAATTTATTCTTTAAATTTTTCTCATAAACATCCTGAAATAAACTTTTACAGTTCGTTATAAACAGAATAGTACCGAATAACATAAGCATAATAATTTTTAATTACAGAATAAACACTTCAATTCAAATCGCTAACTTTTTGGAACATTTTTGTGATCACTTCCACTTCATTATTCGTATCAAGAAATAAATCTCGTCCAATCAGTTTTCCGCAAAAAAACATCCTGGAATAAACTTCTACAGTTCCACAACCCCCCTTTCCACCTTTCTCCCAATCGGTATCGAAATCGATATTCCACGGGCAGACCAACCTAATCTAGAAGCCAAATCTGGAATAACACATTTCCCATCCATAACTCCCCCCTTTCTCTGGCGGCAATAAAACAGCAAGATGGACGCATCACAATAAACGATAATTACTCCTCCCTCCAACTGAAGTGAAGAGAAGAAGGGAGTTGTCCGTCTCCTTCGATCAGTGATCATTCGATAGGCTCTCCCTGATTAGGTCCGCTGTAAATCAGGGGACCAGATCCTATCAGTCCCAGCCCCTCCGTCCACCCCCACAGACACGAACGGCAAGAATTGGTATTGAGATCGTATCACCCCCCCTCCAGTCAGTGGTTCGATCGATAAGTTATTGCAGCCCCCCCTTCCTTAATATGCGGGATTATGATAAGATCGTGGCATGTGTCGGTGGAATGACGTGCATTCTATTCGTTGGGGTTGAAAAGATGATGGGAAAGTATTAGTTTGGGGTTGATGCGGAACCATCAAGAGCATTTGTTGCGAAAGAATATTGTTATGTGAGATCTTTCGCTGGCTTGTGTGATTTGTGTCGAAATGAACAAACCAGGATGTCGATTGAAACAGACGAAGGCGCACATTTGTTTGCAGAATAAAGCGATGGAGGACTTCCAAGTTGTAGAAATATTTCGAAAGTATTGATTTATTGAAACGAATCAATGATTGGCTAGTAAAAGTTAGTCAGCTGGGAAACGACCAGGTTGTCTTTCTATAGATAAAATTCACACAAATTCGAAAAGTGACCTTTTATCTTTCATTTGTATTCATATTCAAAATTAAGCTTTTGATTTCTCTTTTAGCTGAAATATTGTAAATGAGCCATTTACTTCCATTATATGAAAATTATCTTCAGTCAGTAAAGCCTTTTCTGTGACGAGCACAATTTCCTGCACTGGTTAAAAATTGTACTCATTATTTTTTCCCTTCAGAATAACGGTTTGTTCATATCTGAATGATTGACTCGTGCTAAAATAAGTAACGAAAAATCAAATAGTAAGTAAGAAATCTGAAATAACCTCGCGGAAGTTAATTTTTTTTTTTAAATAATAAGCAAGGACCCCTCTTTTTAACTTGATTTTCGTAATTATTGAGGCACGTACCCTATTTTGAAATCTGTATTTTTCATTCATTAGACAAGGACTTTCACACCACTCCAGAATCCAAACAGCATTCAATGGAATGCAAGTTTCAAAAACAACATATATCCAATACCCCCATCTCAATAAGAAGATTTTGTGCACTGTCTTTTATTTTAAGGAAGGAGATCTTGTCGAGAGGTAAGCCCATAAATGCTTTGAATAATTGTGATACTCTGAAAACTGCAGCGAGTAATCCAAAACAAATAAGTCATGTACAGTTTGTTTGATGATTCGTTGCTTGCTCAACCTCTTGTTGCTGGTGACACATAGAGGCTGATTGAGCAGTTTGCCTGAGAACAGTTAACCCTTTGAGGACGGTGCACGGAAAACGTGCGGTTCCATCTGGGCGACGTTTCCCAACGCGCGAGGCTGCTCAGGGCCGGCGCACTTTCTCTGGTTATGCCTAATTGCTCTAAAGCTGATGTCATGCCGAGGTGACAGTCGGTAGCCGTAAGAGCCGGTAGGTATTTGTGACAGTCGGGAGAGAATGTGCCAAGCAGCTGGAACGCCCGCGTGACTGTCGTCCTTAAACTAGTTAAACCACTCATTTTGCAGTTCTTATCTGCAACCGTGTGACGACCATTTATTTAATCATTTCCAGCTACATCATGACAGTCAACGCTGCAGTGATGACGACGTGTTAAGTGCTGTGCTAAAGTGACTGTTTTTTGAACAAGTAATATAAAAAAAAATTAAAGTCAATTCCTACTTAGGTGAACAAAGAAAAATTTTATTTTAGAAATTTTTTCTCCCATATAAAACTAAAATTAATTAATTAAATATAATTAATGAATTAATATTTAAAAAGTCATCCAACATCAAGTGTCATCCACTACAATTTTAAAAAAATGTATTTGAACTTGAGTGGATGAATAAAAAGTATTTTATTAATGACTGAAAATTTGAACAAGATATATAAATAAATATATATAGGAAGAGTGTGAACTAATAGTAGGAATTGAAAAAAAAAATGAAAGAAAACTAATAATAAAATAAATACTGATTGCGAGGCATGAAAAGCACCTTAAAACTGGTAGAAATTAGGTAGGAAAGTAAATCAAGATATGCTCTTTAATGTAATAAAATCATTCTGTTAAATGGTGTTGAAGTTTTTAATACCATCTTGTAATTTACTTTTCGGACATGTCTCGAAATGTTTATGAATGAATTATTTCGCAGCAACTCGTAATAACTAATATCAAACTAAACAGTCCCCATAAATACTCCAGAATCTTTTTCAAAAGGTAAGTTAACTTGATAAACGAGTTAAATATACCCAAAATTATAATTGCCCTGAAACGAAAATTGTTTATATCTTTTCCTTCTCAGTATTTAACCATTTTAATCTGTATAGAACATAAAATATCATAAATTTGAAGGAAGCAGGAGGCCAATCAAATAAACGACGAGCATACCTACATAACAAAACAAAAGCCAACTAAATTTCGTAACTGATAAATGGTGCATACATTATTATTTATTCAAACTCCATTTTCATGCCATTATATCATTTTAGTTATTTATGTATATTATTATAGAAGGAAGAAGCAGAAGGAGACCATTCAACTCTGCCGCTTCTGGACCGTGGTATACTACTGAAACATCTGGCCTATAAGATATTGTTCATTATTTTACAACGTACCAAGCCATCTTGTGATATTTAATCTGCGAAAATAGATCAGAATCATTTACAGAATATCACTAAATTTGTGCTTCACTTCATAGTTTAATGTAAACCAGTTAAATATACCAAACATTGCAATTAATGAGCAAAAATTACTTTAATATGTTCTTCTCAATATTTAACCATTCTAATCTGCATAGTACATTAAGTATCATAAATTTTGAATAAAGTAAGTGACCATTCAAATAAACGACGAAAGCGCATGCATTACAAAATAATGACCAACTAAAGTTTATAAATGATAGTGGATGAGCACGTTATTATTTATTTAAACTCCATTTTCTTATCATTATATAACTACAGTTACTGATGTATAATATTATAGTTCAGACGTACATCTCTTCTGATGGCCATAGAACGTAAGACCCTGAAATTCATGAGTATGATTATATATTTTTAATTTTTTCTCTACCGTTTAATCCCAAGCAGGTCTTTAAGCAACAGTGAAAAAGGGTAAAAATAAATGAGGTTTTCACAAAATAAATTAAGCACCAAATTAAGAATCGGACGATGAAAAAAATTACGGCATTAAATCTCTCCCAGTAACTCCACCTATTGCACTGCATCTTCTTCCTATAAAAAGAAGCAGACGGCAATCTGGGACAGCTTCCATTAAATCTGCAGAAAGAGATTAAGGTCGGATGAGATCTCCCTTCCTCCCTACCCCCAGTCAACCCCCCCCCCGTCCTCCCTGCCTTCCTTTCTTTTTTTCAAAACATTTTTTCCCCTCCCTATTCTCTCAAAATATCAGCATTAGCTAAAAACCCAATCTTCTTAAAATCCTGCCTCAGTCAAAAAACACCAGTTTTATTTTTTAGTTTCTCTTTGCCATTTATTTACTTTTATTTTGATAGGATTCAGGGGGTGGTGGGTGGTCACTTGCCTCCCCATTCTGTCACGCCATTCGCCGCTCATGATCTCGGGATTAGCATCGTTTGGTAGCTGGGAGTAGAACGACCAGATTTAGACTAAAACTAGTCGTTAAATGCCCTGAACACAACGTTTCCGCAAATGTCCCCTCTTTAGTTCTGGTCTTCAAGCGACTTGCTTGATTGGAGACTGGCTCGTTTTTTTGCTTTTTTCGACTGCCTTCACCCTCGTAGAAAATTTCCTGATTCGACCGTTCTAAAGTAACTTATAACTAGCCGGCTGTATAACGCACTTGCTATCATCCAATCTTTAAGAGTGCTCTTCTGTGTGCCTTTAACTTAGTTGATATTAAATGTCTAAATGAAGAAGGGGAAAAGAATGCCAAGAAAAGTATAAGTAAAAGTGTATTTTGTATTTAATGATGAGAATAAACTTGACTAGAAAAAAATTTCTTAGATATTATGAGATCATTTTCTTTCTTAATTCCAGTTTTAGAAGGAAGCACAACATTCAGTACGCTTTATATTTTTAAAATCTGTTCTGTAAATTGATGTTTAATTACCGAATCCCTTAATTTTTTGGTGAAGCTATTCCACGTGGCATCATATTCTCATGACAAATATAATTGCGTATGTCGTGAAACATCTAACTACAGGTTGTCTTACTCTGTGATGTCAGGTATGTTTTCCTTGAACTGATAATCGTCTTTTTATGGCAATGGCAAATACTTTTCAATAAATGTGACAATTTCCTCAACTAAAGTTACAGGAAAGTTGACAGGTAAGAAGTCTTGTCTTAGTTGAACAATAAGGTGTAAACTGTGCGTTTCAACTTGCCTATCACAAAATGGCACTGATACCGGAGAAGGAGTTTCTGCTGATAATAAGCAAAAACCAAATCCCTTTCTGGTAAAATTGCACTTAACACAACGTGACGAACCAACCGCCACCATCGCTGTCCCTGAAATAAATGCCACTGAGTTTTTTCAATTAGTCTTAGGACTTATTTGAACATACAATCCTTTAAAAATTAACCAACAAACAGTTACGTAACAGAACACAGTGCACTCGGAGAGAACTTGTCTCTCTTTTTCGACTACCCATTAATTATATATAACGATTTCTCATTTTTCTATTTTTTAAAAATGCTTCTTAACTTTTAATTCATAAAATTATTTCAGCTTAAGCTCTAGTATAAGAATAACTGTCACCTTAACTGTAAAAAGTCCGGATTCAACCAGATTCCAGCGTTCGGGGATTTTCCAGTTTTTCAGCAGTATAAATAGGCCTTACGGCAGTATTTCTCTTTTTAAAAACATGTAACTTTCCTACCAGACTCGCCGCTTCGACGTAATTCCTGCTTTGTTGAAACCGTCGCCGGTGACTGCGCTTTGCGTCTCTTTATATTTTCATCATGGCTTGATCTCTCTCATAATTATCTGAAATCTACCAATTACAGAATGATTAAATAAAATAAAGTGTTCATAGTTCGTCAAAAACTGCTGTCTTCTTTGGAATTGCATTTTTATATTTCACCAAAAAGCATGATATTTCATATAATATATATAATACAGTGTTATACAAAACAATTGCACCAATTACAACTGACTGAAATTTTCTTGTAAACAACGATAGGGAGAAAAACTTGAACACTATACGGAAGGAAGCTTAAAGTTTTGTTTGGATACGTTATAATTTTCCTATGTGACTTCCCTTGGTCACACGAGCATCATCCGTTAGGTGGTTTATTTCACTACTATGTAAGGCATTCTCTAAGTGTACCTGTTCCAAGCAAAAAGGGCTTTATGATAGAGAATTTTGACATATCCCAATGAAATATTGAAACAAGAAGTAATTTCAGAAAATTCAGACAACCACATGCAGAACGTACATATGGCTATCAAAAGCGCACCATTGATTGCGAATATGTTTTATAGTGTCTTGAATGAAATGGACTACGGCACGGATGTTGCCCTTGTAACCTAGAGAAGACACATAAGGCAGTTATTACGTACGTAAACAAAACATTAAGCTTCCTTCTGTATTATATTTAAATTTTATCGTTGTTTACAAGGAATTTATAGTCATTTGTAATTGGTGCAGTTGTTTTGAATAACCTTGTATTGTGAATGTGACTCTTTATGTACGGAATATTTGACTTTTTTTATATTGGATCGTTAATTACGAGGCATTTATGGAAATTTACATCGTTCAGTCTATTCAAATGCATTTCGTATAGAAAACTTTCTTATTATTTTATAATTGGCCTCCAGCATTTTCCAGTCTATTTTCCTGCGAATTATCCAGCTTCTGCAAGACTTTTCCGCTCAATATTTGAGAACAAAGACATGTGGTATAATCATCTCCATTTTAAGTCACTGTCCATTTACTTCCGATATTTGTAGAGTCCTATATTTGTTGAAGGAATGACAATAGGTCAATGTACCCCCTTTCCCTCGTCGAGATTTTTTCTTTTTTCCACGACATGTCCCTTCCACTCCCCCTGGGGCAATCATTCTTTCTGTCCCCCCATCAGACGATAATTTGCGGTGTCGGAAATGTTTTCGGCTCTACTGTCTGAGCCCCTGCCACCAACTTGTCCAATGAGGGGCTCTCCCACTGATGCACCCTACCACCCTCTATTTTTCATCCCCCCAGGCTAGGGCAGACATGTCTCGCGACCATCATCTCCTGTTGTGGCAAAATAAATGATTTTTGGTCGTCTGTTGAAAACGAACTGACGATTTAAAATGACTTTGATTTCGAGGTTTTCTTGAGATCACAAAAAAAATTTCTTTCACAGAAAAGAATAATTTAAAAATCAAAAGTCAGTAGGCTTTATCACACATTAAATCAATATATATGTGTTCAAACTTTTATTATTTCCAAGAAATTTATTCTGATTTTGAAATGAGTTAGAAGAATTTTTTATGTGGATGATGAATTCAGATATTGACAATATGAAATGGTTTTATTGCATAACACAAAGAAAGAACGTACCCCAGAACACAGAGAAGTGAAATAAGAATTATCACAGTAGAAACTTTCCAGCATTCTTCAATGAAATATTAAAATTAAAAAATGCTTCAAAAACTGCAAGAATTTGAATCGTACAAATACATAAAATAAAAGGAGGAAAGAAATTTACAATATCCGCCTTCTGCACCCCAGGAGTTTCTTTTTCTATAGTAGTTCATTCACTACTCCTAAATCTAACACTATTTAACTCTCCAACCTTCGGTAACTTTTACTGTTAATTCATGTGTAAAATAATGTGCTGTTTTCGATTGCTTTGCATATGCAACACATGCCAATAAGTCAACATGCTGGTGGTAGTTTTTCTAATCACACTTGGTTTATCTTATCTAAAACGTTGATGAGTAAATGATTCGTGATAATAAGGAAATATGGTGCCTTCCGTTGGCCAAAGCGACTTAAAAACTCCTAGATATCACGTGAGGTAAAAGTCTGGCTTACCATCTGTATATAAGGGTAGGTTGCCTTTTTGGAGGATTTTCAGGTGAAACAGGCCAACATTTCTGTTTCGCTTAGTGGAAAACCAGAAAAACTTCCACTCCGACCACAGCGGCAATTCTTTGATACAACGGACATCAGCCTATCAGTTTTTGATGATTTTGATTAAAAGTACAGCCAAAGGATAGAACCCATAACCTCAGTTTTATATCCCTTAGGAACGCCATGCCTTAACGTTTTTGGTCGCAGATGGGCAGTCTAAATACTTCAACGACAATGCGAATTGCTATTTATGTGGATGAGCAACAACTCAACACAGTTGTTCCGGTCTGAAAGATACTTACTTTCACTTTCCAGATTTTAACCTTGGACAACAGCGCATGCGCAACTCTCGTGAACTTCAGACATTTTTCCATTTTTAACGCGTAGCTGATTTAGATGTAATTAAGGCCTGGTACGATGAAGTACTTCTAGCTTGTATCACTTCCGGTCTGTGTTTGTTTGTGATGTCCGCCAGCATTTATCCTGCACGCATTCAATGTTCGCTTATTGTTAAATAAATTTCTTAAGAACTAAGCGATTAATCACTGAACCTAGTATGACACGAACAACAATCATATATCAACGCCGCCTCAAGTGATCACATGCTCCGAGAGATATGAGGATATAAAGCGAATAAGAACTCAGAGATAAGAGCGAGCTCTACGCATGAAAATTCGTCTGTTGCGGTTGTGGCATGTGGAGTAAGTGTTCCGAACATTGAAATATAATTTATTATTATTATTAATTGTTAATTAAAAACACAGGAAAAACAATTTTTTTTCTAATGAAAAAACATATTTTTTTGTTTTTGTTTTTTCGTTTAGCCCCATTCTACATTTATGATGTTGTAACATCATCGTCCATCAATCTGTAAGAAAAATTTACTGTTCAGCAACGGATTCCGAGTAGGATTCCCATGTCTCCACACAAATATTTGAACACTCGGGTTGTTAGTAGAATTAGCCGCTAAATGGCGCATTAGTAAAGATGGTTTCATGCTGCCATTTGACAATATCCCTCCACAAACAACGCAGAGTGGTTTTGGACAATTTCTATCACCCGTGACGGAAAATCCATATTTTAAGTATTTTTTAGAATACTCTTCTTCGGAAGCGCATTGAGGTTTTGAGGATTTTTTTTTTAACAAAACCAATTTTATTTCTTACCTGAACAGGCAAATCAATCGGACTTTGCACTTCATGATTATCATCTTGCTAATCCACAATATCTCCATAGCTACCAAATCGGTGCTTCGAATTTCAGTTCTAGATGCCAATCTTTTAAGAGTTCCAGTTTTCAACCACTTGTCCATTTTGAGAAATCAAACAATATCGAATTGAAGTCATTTTCAAGGTAAATACTTCAAATTGAGCACGCATAGCCTACAAACGCCAGTTTTGTGCCACAAACCAAACCAATCAAATTGAGCACCCATAAAACACAAAGCTTGATTTATAGGACAGTCGTTATTCATTATGCATCCCAATCGAGCAATTAATGACGCCTGCCTTTAATCATGCTTTTAATGAAAACGTCAAAACAAGAATCTTTGAGAGGAATCTGGATTGTTCTCGATAAGCCTAAATTAGAAGAACAAAAATAAAAAGCATACCACACTGGCACCTAGTGAAGCTATAACTTCTGCGAACACACTGATGATTCATGCTTAATCGGGGCTGGTGAAGACAAAATATCAATCATTTTCCAGGTTTTCTTTTGCTTTCTTATTTTGAGCGTAGGTTTTAGACTAGCACAACTTTCACTTTTCACACGAACTTAGGAAAACAAAATACTGTAACTTCTTTAATCCTTTGTATTTTCTTGTGTCCGCCATTACCGACTTTGATTTCGCGTACCCCCAACTGGTCCTTCGCGTACCCCTAGGGGTACGCGTACCACAGATTGAGAACCTCTGGCTTAAGATAATATATCATTTTATACCAATATAAAATGAAAGGCCATCTATTTACATTAGAATATTTCAGAAGTAATTCTGAGCCAAGATTTGTGGACTCTTCATTCCTTCGGCACGAATGCGCATCGAGAGCATGACAGTGATTGAAGACACTTCACTCACTGTCAAAGGATTGAAAATCTGACAGTGATCGAAGACTTTCCGGTATTCCTTGAACGAAGACACGATTTTCTCAGGTCTCAGCGAAGTCTGATGAAGACATCGTGGATAGAGAACAAAATTCTAATATTCGTAGGTGAAGAGAGATGAGGTGTCTTTTCAAGATCTTCTCTTGAAGCAAACGCCAGATGTTTTAAAACTAAAGTAAACAATTATATTCTGTCATGCATTATGAGAGGTATCCATAGCGTCCTTTAACCACTGTCAGCCATAAAGGTCCTATCTTATAGTACGATATTTTTCAACTAATGAACTCTCAAAAATGATCAACTCATGCGCTGTTAACGTCAGAGGAAAAATGTAAATGCGCAAGCCATCTAACATCGAAATGCAAGTTAATCCTACACTGTGCTGTGTTATAACGTCTTTTCCTTCCTGATGAACGTGTGACAGAATTCAAAATTAGTTACTCGACACTATTTGACATGCAATTACGTGATCACGAATTCACACCACTACATAAATGATTTTAGAGTATGAATGGGTAGTTCTAAACTCTTCTATCACAGCAAGTAGTCAATTCATTTCAGCAGATTTAGCCAAGGTTCTAACATTTTTCAAGAAATAATTTGATTCTTCACATGAAAACCTGCATATCATCCCTAAATTAAAAGTCAATTTAGACTTCAGGTTTATTTGCACCGATGCAATTCTATACAGAAATGTTAACAAAGTAACCTTCCCTTATGAACATTTGGCTGTTGATTAATTGATTTCTTTCTGTGAATATTGAAGTAGTTTGATATTAAGCAGATTAGTTCCATTCAGGAACATAAAAGCATGCATCTCTCACCACTTTTCTGCTTTACAGAAATGGCCTTTAGAAACCTCATTCCAAAATGAAAATCATTACAATAATCAAATCAATCCATTATAAAACATCTTGATGCTTCTTCATCAAAATTCACGACGATGAACTCCCGACTTCATCACTAAGCAGAAGGAGAGGTACTCTTTATAATTCAATTCCAGAGCCATCTCAAAGAAAAGGAAACAGATACGCCTTAAAGATTCATTTAAAGCCAACCTCCACTGCATCAGAACCTGACTTTTCCATCCACTTGCTTCACTCCCCCCCCCTCCCCTGAACTGAGATGAATTCACTTCCCCCATGGAGGTCCGAATCGAAGACAAGGTAAGTCGAGACCCTATCTCCGGCTTCAATTTCTTCTATTTGTATGGGTACAGGTATAAATATATATGTGACCCGTATTTCCCCCACCCCTGGGGTCGGTGGAAATATCGATCGAAAAGGGGGCGGGTGATCTCCCCCTTGGGGTACCACCTCAGCTGGAAGGGGAGAGAAGGCTGCCACGTTCCAGATTCTATTTGAAGATGTGGAAGATTGTTTGCCGCCGACTCGCTCCATTGGATGTCGAGTTGAAATTGTACAGGGTGAGAATGGATCCTCTGAGGATTCGTTGCTGCAAAGATTCTGCGGAGTTTCTCAAGCAAGTCCAGCGGTGCGTTTCCATTGCTCTTTTATCTATTGTGTAGTCTGGGTTTTGTTGGATGTCGCCAGGAAGATTCGTGGATTGTGGTTGGCTTCACAGCTAGATCTCAAGGGAAAGAGATGAGAGGTTAACTGATCAATGGAGTAGGAAGGGCAGATCTTTAAGTTCGGTGTGACGTAGATCTTTTCTGTCAGTGTTCTTGAGAAAGATGTCCATTTAAACGGGTTTTCACAGTTTCATTCAACTTGAGTTGGTTCCTTTTATAAAGATGGAATTTCGCAATCGATTTTCCGCTCACTTCCTGATGTGCTAGAGCTTTGAAATTTTATGCACTTGCTTGTTCTCGAAGAAAATAATCCATTTTAATTTTTTCAGAGTTTAATTGACATTTAATTGATTAATGTAATTAAGTTTTGATTCCATGCGACTGGCGCCACATGGTAATGAATTTCAGAAAAATTTGATTTCAAGTTTCCATAATAAATTATACTTTCTCAAATCAAAAATTTTTGGGCCTGTTAAATACTGACTGGCAATCTTTTCAAAATTTGTTTTAGAAAAATTAAAATTAAAAGTGTATAATTTAATACATGCTTTGCAACTATCACCTATTTTCCGGTTTTATTTTCCTTGTTTCAGAATTTCGATTACTACCTGTTTTATGGTATTCATTACGGTTTTTAGTAATACCTCTAGAATTATTTCAAATCATTGCAGTTCTAGAAAAAAATCGAACATGAAGCTGAGTGCCACAGCAGCCGAGCTTTGGGATCAGAATATTACCGACAGGATTCCATACCGCATCCAAACTGTACTCTCTTGCAGATATTAGATGTTTTTTCTGATCATTGGTCATAAGTCCTAAATGTGACGTGGTGGGAAAGTGATTCACAAAGCCAAAGGGGACGGATTGGCTTTGCATACATTAACTGATCTGGAACTCTTCTATAAATGATTCAAGCCAACAGAATATAAATAAATAGCCCAGTTTGCGGGAATGGGTGTAAATTGGAAAATCTTTGGGAAACACACATTCTGCCCCTCTGGGATAAGGACAGCTTTGCTTAGGTGTATAAGGAGAGTAGGAACTCTCGTGCATGGCAGTGGCGGATTTTGACAATATAAGGCCCTTACCTTACCCAATGTTATAAATTCGCAGTCAGATTAACACTGTGATGTATGTGGAACAGATTTTGAGGCCCTCTCAGAGTTTCTAGGCACGAGGCAATCACCTCTAGTACCTGCGCGTAAAACCGCCACTGCTGAATTGCGGGAGTAAAGAGCAGACGCCGCCAGAGTTGAGTGCACGGATTTTCTGAGAAAGGTGAGAGACGAATGCCGACACATTATAGGCTCATAGTTACCGCCAAAATTAGTGTTAATTTTCATACTGGTTCTGCCAAGTTTCAGTAGTTATTTTAGGAAAATAAATGAGACTTTTTTTGTATCCATATTTTTATTAAATCTAGATTTGTATTATAGCGAAATTTATCCCCTAATTTAACTGTTTACTATGAGATACTTTATTAACTAAGAATAAGGGGGGAGGAGTTATTGTTAGTCGAACTTGCATTGCAAAAATAACTATAACGGTATCACATCGGTGACATCTTTGTCTTAAAAATTATTATTTTCATCATTTATATCGATTTCGTTTGAATATTTTAAAACTATCCAATACAAAAGCAAATACACGTATAACACATGATTAAAAAAGAAAACAAAAGACTGAAACGGTTTCGTTTTGAGTTGAAACATCCATCGAACACTTCAAAACAGGAAAGAAAAGCAAAATAATCCAGTCATACAAATTTACAACCTCTCCAGCCTTATCGGCACTTCGAAAATATAAACCCAGACACGAAAAAAATAGGCAACAAACAAAACGACAGATGGTAAAACACGGGGACAAAGGAAGCCTTGATGCGGTAAATCCAATTACTCGGGATTTTTTTCTTATGCCCAATGGCTTCACGGGTTGAGATAAAAAGTTCCAAGGCAGGAATGCAGAGGAGGGAAAAGACAATAAAGGATTCAAGGAGTCAACTCCAGTTTGCACGTGATCGAACATTCGTTATTCCAGAAAACTCATTTGCCTCCCATTTCCTTTCAGATACGCAGAGAATGGAAACTCCCAGAATGCAATTCGGCAACTCCTTGGAAAGAAAACACTCTAAACTATCGAGAGCTTTGGTATAAAAAAAGTAATAGTAAACGAAATGAGAAACAAACCAAGACGGAATTCGGCGAACAGACTAATCAGCGGATTATTCCAAATCACTACCATTTGCTATCGGTAAGAAATAAACTTTTTTTCCGGAAATCGAACGCTAGGTTAATTGTGTTCAGTTCCAGGAAATTTCCAGAAATTTGTTGCTTTCGCTGGTACATTGAACAACAACAAAAAAGGATATCTATAATAGTTAACTTTCAAAACCTTTCTCAATAACAAATAAATTTTTGTCCGAAATTGTTGTGAGTGTTGAGCAGCAAATGAGCTGTTGTCCTGATTTGTCTGCTCGTCGTATTCTTTGTTGATTTGTTTTTCATTTAGTACAAACCACAGACAGTGAGTGACAAGTGTTGAGTAAAAGGAGGAATGGAAGTGGATTCAAAAGGCATAGCAGCAAACAGAAGAAAGTAAAAAGTTATATCCATTCAGAAACAACCTGCTTCTCATCAGTAACAGAAAAATAATCATACAACATCTGCAGTTTACAAAGCTATTAGAGCAGTACAGCAGTAGTGCAACAGCTACTAAAATAAAGCAAATCACACAACATCTGCAGCTTACAAAGCTATCGGAGCAGTATAGAAGAAGTACAGCAGTAGTGCAGCAGCTACTAAAATAAAGAAAATCACACAACATCTGCAGCTTACAAAGCTATCGGAGCAGTATAGAATAAGTACAGCAGTAATACAGTATCTACTAAAATAAAGAAACTTTTGTCACAGCTTTGTTGTCACAGTGAGTACGAGATTAATATTAAAAAGATATAGTATCTTTAAAAGACCACACTTCAAATTTTCTATTCGATATAATCAAATATCCGCTTGGATAAAAAGGGACGTGTAAAAACGAAATAATGTAAAGTTTTTATTGCTTTATGAATTACTATATCCGGTATGATGGCTATATCTGATCTTTTACAGCTTCTGATTTTCATAAAAATTAGTGATGGTCTTTCATTTCATCATTAAAAATAAAGAACCTTGTTTCCAGTGAGATATTCTGCCTGTAATAATAACAAATCTTTCAAAATAGCCATTTCTAGTAATAAATTAGCCATTTTTATTTTACAAATTCACACACGAAAGAGGATACTCAGAAAGAATTTGGTTTAATCAACCATAAATATTTTTGGAATCTACAAAATAAATAGTTTTTTAGAAAAACTTTGCTACCAAGGAAGCTCATGTAAAATAATTCTGATTTTTAAAGCAATTTCAGTCGTTTACTTTTTTTAAATGTTGTCCATACTTACTTTTAAATAGATTCTTGCTTCGAAATAAAATCCTACTGTCCTGCTCTCGAATAAATAATTTCCTTCGAATTCTTGATTAAAAATGTCGATTCAAAAATAAATAAAATGAAATAATAACTAAGTTGAAAGGAATACATCTGAAATCGCAAGTTCTCTGATAAATCTAAAAATAGCAGTCAATAGTATTTTTATGAGAAAGGCATTTAGTGGAGCATTTTTTGATAAACCTTGTAGTATTTGCGTCATAGCGCATCGTAAGACAATGTTTAGTTAGATGTTAGATGACAGACGCGTTTACTTTTGACATGTATTTGTAACAACACATGATTTGATCATATTAATTGTGATTACCTGTGAAATGTTTACTTTAAGCACTATGTGAATTTTGTTTGCTAGATTATCGTCTTAGATTGAAGTTTAAAATGATTATTGATAACTAGAAAATCACCCATCATGGTATGACGGGTGCAAATTGCCTCTTCATTCGAGAGATTTCCCGTCAAATTTGACGTGTTTAAATAGATATATATGCTAGAGAAATTTTTAACATTAATTGAAAATAAATAAAATAAACATATGTTTTATGACAGGAAATATTTTTTTATTTTCACATATTTCGTTTTTGAAAAAAACTCTTGGTAAACAACAATCCGTGTGAAGTATTTTTCGTTATTCAACAATTTTATTATAATTCAATAACCATAAAATTCTCAGCTTGTCAAACGTAAGTCAAAAGGTGAAATTTGCTTGTCAAACGTTGCCAAAAAATATTATCAAATTATATCATCACGATTGCAATAAATAATCAGGTGCATCGTGGCGTCCAAACTATATCACGCTCATGATATACCACTAACGTGATTAAAAACGGAAATTAATTTAAAATATATGATTAATATAATTTAAAATTTCTCGGGAACTATTCATCATAACGAAATAAATTTTATATCAATCGATAGAAAATTTTATTTCACTATTTTAGAACTATTAAATTTGAAATTAGAATGACAATCACTCTTTTAAATTTAAAATTACTGAAATTTAGGTTCTCTAACAATGAAATAATGCTGTTTAATGGCTCGCAGTGCTATGGCGCGAGTTTTATTGTTGGTGACGTCAAAGCGTTACCGAGAGACAGAGCTGTGCTATTATATTAGTAATAACTCTCGCAATGGAGTGAATTCAAATGATCTCACAGTCACGTGACAAACATGAGCGTGTCATATAAATGTAACCGTATATTATCTAGTTGCTTAGTCATTACCCCCTTATCATAAGTCTCCCTTGTCTTGCCCATCACACTGTTCAGTGAACGGACTGGTCACGGGTACGGGGGTAAGAGACGGCATTATGTTCTGTATCATAAGTCTATGAGCCAAATACCCATGATATAGGAGGAATACGACATCTTCTATTGGTCAAAGCGATCCTGGAGCACCTAGGTAGAACATGAGCTTGAAGTCTGACTTTGCTCCAGTATGTGGTGACTTGCTGCATTCCCGGAGGATTTTCAGGAGAAACTGGTCAACAACTAGAGGAGAATGAAGAAAACCTCCAGAAGCCAGCCTGATCATGGCAAGCAAATGCGTAGCTAAAGCGCACCACATGCTAACCACATAACCGCCACATGCTAACTAGTTCAATAATGTTTCACAAGAAAACAAGATAAGAGAACCCATAAACTTCTTCTTCTGATATATGTTTCTTAGCCATTATACGCTATTATCCAAAGCCACAGTATTATATGCAATTTTTTTTATCTTAAGTCTTATAATGTGACGAAATAAGTACGTTAAAAATTAAATGAAGCACCTTTTCTGTAGTATTGGCCTAAATACGATTTTTTTAAATAAATATTTCAATGTATCATTAAGAAACCTACCAAGGACTGACACTCTGAGAAGTTCAGAAGTTTCCTACGCAAGCGCGAGCTCAGTTTGCGCAAGCTCAGTAACGGAAAACTTCCTTCGCCTTGTATCGATTCTGTTTTGCGATTATTTTCCGTCCATCGATTATTTGCCTCTCGGCAGTGATATTTTAAACAAAATTAAACTCTCCACTTAGTGTTATTGGTTTTCTGTTGCACCATTCATTTTCAGAGGCGGAGCTGTTATCGATCATTGCAGAGATGAACATCGATTAATCGTATCGGCGGTTTAAATGGTTTCTAATTCTTCGCGCGTGAACGAAGCAAGTAACAAGTATCAAGTTTTAATGCCATCCATAATTGAGAATAATCGGACGCCCTCCTTCAGATACTTGATTAAAGATGTCTTTACGGAACTGGAAACAAGATAACGGGGTTTTAAGGCTTAAAATAAATGGGAATTATTTTTTTAAAGATTAAAATGCTAATGGAAAAATCTCTTTATGTTTCAAAGTTCTGTCATTTTCATTTTCAATCTTTTATTATCGATTTATTGGGGATTTTAACTAGGATGAAGGTCCTACGCCACTATATTAAAATAATAATAGAATAATTATGTTAATATAGAACAATTATTTTTTACCAGCCACGTCAGTTGTTTTCTTTGATTCACAGATCGAATTTCTACAACCAAATAATAAGCTGCATAACGTAAACTACGCAACTATCTATGCTATTAGGTACACTGTACAGATATTCATCCATTGTAAAGTTTGTGATTTATTTTTTGAAAGTTTAATTTCGCTTTGTGGGGACGAAAACCATACATGCAATATACTACAGTTTAAGTAAGAAGCTCTACTATATTGCGATTATTGTCCATTTCAAAGGGCTGGTGCAGCAAGCAGAATCCACGTTGTATCTTTACTGCTAAATTACTTTAAATGTTATCTCACTAGACAGTGTTTATTGATGTCATTTTACCTCCACGAGCTTGCAAGAAACGCTTTAATCTTTCTACTTTCAATTTGAGAAATATCAGTTCAGATTCAATTAGTTCAGAGATTAATTGTTCTATACTGCTACTCTAATTACTATTTAGTCGGAAAAAGCAAAAGAAGAATGAGTTAAGGAGGTGTTCTTGTTGTTCAAAATGTCACCTCTTTAACAGAAAAAGTTGTGTATATCAATATATGTGCTGCCTATATTGTACAGTGACGATATATTGATATAAATGATTTTTCATTTACAGAGATGACATTTCTGACTTGGTCACTTTTAACAATGTACCGACGATTTCTTCCTTCTATACAATGTAGATGGCAATAAAAAAATTATAACTTGAAAATTCAAAAAACACTATATATAATTTTAAATTTGGAAAAATCGTAAATTATGCTCACAAACTGCATGCTTCAGTGCCAAAACGAAAGAAATGCGCCATAATTATGAAGCAATAATTCATTATTTCCACAAAGAAACGGCATAAGGTACAAAAGGACGATTAAAATATACGGAATAAATATAAAAAACAATTACAATCGAAGTTTATACTTAGTAGGTTTATGATTTTGAGTTCCTTTTTATTTCCAAGGTTTATTTGTGTACAATACCGGTTGGTCGTTTTCCTAATTTTTGAAACAGAGTAGCAACCACTTTTGTAATTTCGCAAATGTTCATCACGTAAGTTCTATGACCGAATTACAGTTATATTTTATCGAGCATTATAGATACATTTCTGGTGTCCTCCACAACATCCACTAAACGAGCCGTCATATATTTCATCCCAATATCAGGGTCCAAACTGTGACAACCACCTAATATTGCCTGTCTGGTCTAACCAAAAGATTGCCCCCATTTGTCTCCGCGTGAAACGGACGAGCGCTCCTGGGATGAAAACATTATTTATGGCCACATCCTGTCGCGTTAACCTCATTTGGAGAAAACTTAATTTGTGCCATCACTGGACGCTTCCTTGCCGGGAAAGGAGGGATAAAAAGGGTTCTGTCTGATGCGATGGTGGATGGTTTGTTGATATAATGACTCTCTTCTTGTTTATTTAGCTTATTTGCCACGTGCTGGAGTGCATGCACAGAAGGTAAATACTATAATTAACTTTTCCTGTTTGTCATTCTGATTAGTGTGTCGAAATTAATCATCTAAGATTGCTTCAGCTATAATGAGAAGATCTTGTTGCTTGCCATCCAATAAAATACACAGAAGATTTGTAGTTGTTGTAAGTGACTTATTACTGCAGCTGTCTTATAACAATATTTATTAACTAAAACCGAACTAAGCAAAGACTAACAAATGCTAAACAGACACACGGCAACCACTTACACGGCCGGATTTACACATTTCTACCCCCTAGGCTGAAGCATATCCTGCGCCCTCTCTCGAAAAAGTTAATATATAATTTTCAATTTAATATCCAATGGTTTATTTTTTAATACATTTAATATAATTTTATGATCTTCGAAACACGTTAAATTTTTATTCAAATTACACTTTTATGAAACATCATAACATAAGATAATGCAAAATTGCTCCATTGAATTTCTTGAACTCTTCTGAAATACCTACTAAAACTTCATCGTCATTGAATAGGCTTGAATAGTCATTGAAGTGGACAGATCTTATTAAATCTATTTCAATGCAAAGAAGTCAAGTATCCACAGTAGACAAAAACATGTATTGCTGAATATATTTAATGTAACGAATATATATTTAAAAACCTTTCATATGGAATTTTCAAAATAGTACTGAAAAGTTTGTAAATATTTGGTATTTATATCTTCTGTATATGCTTCCCTGACTGCTTCACACCTAATCTATGGCCTAGGTTGGCCCTGTGAAAAATCTGGCCCTGGTCACTGGCACTGATAATTCATAACAAATACCAACATTTTATAGCTACTGTAAAAAGTGGAATTTGCGGTATTCACACATCACTCGCAGAACTGCTGCACCGGAATAGACGCCAGCTAGCTCGCACAGATGTTCGTATAACGCTCTCTCGTGTAACTTAAGTTCGTATAACGACTTGAAAAAATTACGACTAGTACTCACAAAGCGCGATAAACGCGTGAAATAATTTTTAAATTTCCACGTAGTTTTCTATTATTTGATACACTGGGTCAGATCCCTTTGTTATTCGTTGGAATGA
>BGPR01001213.1:46141-92300 GCA_013235015.1 Araneus ventricosus | reverse complement strand
AAAAAAACTGGGGGAAAAATTGTTTTGTGTGTCTTTTGGCTGTAACTAAAATTATTGGTGACAAATCTCAGATTCGTAAACAGCACCCCAAAAAAACATAAAGAAGCAAAATATTACAACTCCTCCAGAATTGGATTTTAAAAAACTATTTCACTGCTGAACTACTGAGAAAAAGCGAAGAAACGCCAAATGAGGAAGTCGCACCAATCGTGAGCTGCTCCGGAGTGCAGCTCAAATGAATGCAATTTCAAGTGGAGAAAGGGTTTCTTTTCTACCGCTTAACGTTGTTCATTGCGTTAATTTCATATCCTGAAGAGGAGCAAAATTTTCTGCAGCTCTGGTCCGTCTCTCTCTTAATTTTTGATTGATTTTCCGTCTTCCTTCTACATTTTTTATTACTTTTTTGCCAATTTCGTTGATCACTGAATCCTCAAAGTGGAAAAGTAAGCCAATTAGAGTAAAAAGAAAAATACAATCTTTTAAAATAATTTCAGGGGGAAATGCAGCTCTTATAGACAAGCCGCCACAGGCCAGGGGTATGGTATTATTTTCACGACCCCTCATCATATTTTGCTTTTAAAAATGGCATAAACGCAGTGATGTTTTGACAGCATGGGGCCCCCTAACACTCGAGTCAGGGGCATCCATACCCCTTTGCCCTCCGATCACTACGCTATTGCATGAATCAATTTTTTTTTTCAAAATTACTTTCATGCTGTTTTCACATTCTAAATGAGTATCTACATGATGAGTAAAGAAATGACAAGTCAAGTAAAGTCACATTATAGGTACACTATGCGATCAAAAATATCCGGATACTTTCGGATTTACGCATTTTTTTGAATTTTTTCAGAAAAGCTGGAGGAACTGCACTTGAACTTCGACCGTGTGATGGATGAATAAGGCTTGAACTCACATTTTACTGTGAAGATTCGGTCTCGAGGCCATTTAGGGGAGCGACCAGAAATAGATGAAGAAGAAAATGATTTTGACTCACCCTGTTTCATAGAAATCTGACAATAATTTGCAAATTTCATCACTGGTTATGCTTAATATGCTTTTTGTTTAAATGTATTTTCGTAAAAATAGTACGAATATTCAAGTCATTCATTCAATTTCCCTCATGTTTTTTGCTTATAACATCCTGAGTTATCAGCGAAATAATGCGAAACTTACAAAATACATGACAATATGTTAGGGACGTATTGTATTAAAATTTGAGGTGAATACTTTCAATATTTGAGAAAATATGGGTATTTGTAGTAAATAATTTTAACTGCGCTTGTGCGAAACGTAGCGCAATTTTTCTTTCATAACTTCAAAGCCAGATATAAAGGGCAGCTTTATAAAAATTCAAACTGAATACCGTAAAGCAGTGACTCTCAACCTTTTTGGTTGTGTGGACCATCTGTTGTGTAAAAAAATATTTTGAGGCCCACCAAGTAAATATACAAATAAAAATATAAAAACACATGCATTTATATAAATATTATAATGCACGTATATGTCAGTAATTAGTAAAGCTTACCGTAAAAGGATTTAAAATGTATTGTTTCATGAAGCAAACCAGCGAGAGTGACCTCCAGAAACTTTCTCGCATACGACCAGTAATGTGGGTTGGGTAAACACCCAGTAAGTAAAAATTCTTGGGGTATTTACCCAAGGCCTAGTTATTTTGAGAAAAAAAATTATGAATGGTGATTTACAATGAAACATATAAAATTCACGAATTCCTGAAACTTAATATTTTGCAAAAAGAATTGCGTATGTACTCAATTTTTACGCGCGCTGAGGTACCGCAACTTTATTTAACGTTTTCGAGTAAGAAATCTTACTACAGATATCACGCAAGATTTCACCATACCTTCCTTCTGAAGAATGTCAGAACGAAGTTTCGATTCGGGTTGCCATAATTTCCGAAGCGCCTGTTTGCGGCTCGCTACAATTTCCTTCGTAGACCGCCAAGGTCAAACGCCAACCATGCTAACTTGAGTAAAACAAGCATGCGATTATACAGACCTACAGACAGTCAACCCTTTGTCGGATTTGCCCCAAAATTTTATACGGACCTATATTCATGATGATAAAACTGTGTACCAAATGTTGTCCATCTAGCTATTCAAGTTTTTGACTTATAATGTTCGCATGACCGCGGACAGACAGACAGGCATATTTCCCGTAGACGGATTTTGTCCAAAATTTCAAAGAAACCTACAAATTATGTTTAAAGATCACATACCAAATTTCATCCCTGTATCTCGAATAGTTTTCGAGTTATCGTGTTCACAGACAGATATATTCCAAAATTGTGTTTTTTGGACTCGGGGAGGTCTAAAACTTGGAGAGTCGTCAAAATCTCGAGTTCGAGTTTTTTTTGACGATTACAATACTTTCTCTTTGTATGCTTCGTATACGAGAAAGTAAAAACGAATGAAGACTGTTGAATCACCTCTGACTTCGACTCTTGACTAGCCTGCCGCGGACCCAAGGATTGGGTAAAGAGTTAAAAAGATATCGTCATTGCAGCGAGTAGAATTTTTGTTTTTCTCTCAGAGAAGCAAAATGATGAGAATTTTTTCATAAATTGCTGTTTTTTAAACTTGAATCTTCGAACAGTAATCGTCTAATACTATTTAAATTATGTATTTATTTATAAGTATGCTTTAGTATTAAGTTATCAGTTTAAAATTTTAAGAAATTCTATATTTTCTCAAATTAATTGGATTAAAAATATTTGTAATAACCAATATACTTTTGTTAAGGCTTTAGATAATTTAAAAAATATATTAAAAGATAACGGATATCCTGGTTATTTCCCAAAAGTTAATATTTTTTTTATAAAAAACAGTTTTAAGAATGTCTGTTCTTCTGGAGAATAGTTCGAATTCTTATACATAGATGGAGCTAGGGGCTTGCTTCTTTATGTTATTGGGCTTTACTTGTTTTAGAGCGTCAGTTTTGAAAGAGGATGACTTTTTGCTTTTTTTGCTTTTCTGTTGTACAGGTATCCGGTTTGTTTTTTATTTTTTCCTTTTTTCCTATTTTCAGAGGTTGGACAAAAATTCAGGCCACATAAAGGATTAATTTTGACTACCGGTCATTCCTTTATTCAGAAAATTTTTGTTCTGCTTTAGAGCTAAAATGGCGTGTGGCCTCTGAAGAAGAATCGCCATTTTGGCTCTTTTCCATTTTCTTCCATTTTCCTTTCATTCTTATTGTATTTTTCGTTCTAATTTGCTTTTTTGTGTTTTATATTAAGGTTTTATTAATGCTTTCTTTTTATAATTCTTAACTTAATTTTTGAAGTTCTAATTTTGTTTTCGTGTATTCTATCAGAAGCAGCTGCATTTGCGCCTTTCTCTATAATGCAAAAGAATTTTAATTAATTTTTAATTCAAGTTCTATTAATATTTAATCTAATTTTCGTTAATTTTTATCAATTAAAACTTTAGTATTGAGCATATTCAACCGTTATAAAATTCTATAAAATATTTCGATTAATTAATTAGTTAAGATCATGGTTCCATGTTGAGTGTTGCTTTTTTTCTTGTTCAGTTCCATCTAATTTTTTTTTTATTTTTCTGTAAGTATATAATTCTTTGGATTTTGTTGTAGTTGGTTCAATAAATTGTTAATTGATTTATAATGGTTCTTGTATCTCTTCGAGACTATATCAAATCATACATCTAGATTTGACACATTTAAATCGATTGAAATAAAATATGCTCGCCAAATGTGATCACGAGAAATAATGTTAATACAGCCTTTATTTAATTATCCTATATAATGTATCTTTCTACCAGGAAAAAATATGTCTAAATGAAATGATAATAATTAATTAATAAATTAAAAACTAAAAAGCGAGGTTTGCTTAGTGTGTTAATAAGTAAAAATGAATCTCTAAATTTTTGTCACAAATTTGGAGGTGGGAACAAAAATCGTAAAAGCGTGAGGCAGCGATAACAAGTATTTTAATCACAGTTACAGTAAATTTTAATTTTTAATAAATGTTTAGGTATTTTTTTCTTATGGTATTCATCCTAACTTTATTTTCTGGACATGTTTTTTTCTCAACCTCTCACGCTTTTCTGATTTTTGCTTTCACCTCCAGATTTGAGATAAAATAAATTCTTATCAACTTTTTAATACACTGATAAAAATGCGTTTTTAAAAACTCTAATTACTTTCTACTATTTAGTCTTTAATATATTTCGTAGTTCATTTTTACAATTATCATGGAATATTTTTTTTTCATTTCACTACCAGATGATGCCTCTCAGATGGAATCAAAGTTTAATTTGAATTAATATATTAACTTGCAATTAAGCTATGAAAAATATTAAAATATTGTTTTCTCAGCGGGGACACACCGATAAAAAATTTCAAACCAAGACGAGGAGTGAAAATCTGTAACAAAATGCCATCTTTTCGAGCATTAAATATACGAACAAGAAAGAAATTGAAGAAACAGAAGCGCATAAAAAGACAGAGCAAATATTAAGATTAAAGTCTGAGAAAGAAAATCCACGAGATAATTAACTCTTTCCTAGCGAAATGTATAGATATTGTGCCATCAAACTTTTTACCTTTGCTTACAGACGGTACTTCTGCTTTACCAGCAAACGATTAAGATTTCAGTTCCCCTGTTGAACTAATCTGTCCCTGCACTAATTACTTAGCTTATCGTTTTACTCTGCTGTCCTCTTCAGTCACCCGTATGTAATGGGTAGTTTAAATGAGCGGGAACAAGAATAACACCTCCACGGTCGATAGAGGAAAGCAATAAACTTTATCTTCTAATTTTCCGAAAAGAGAGGAAAGCTCTCTCCTTTTTCTTCGACAAAATACACGTTGATAGAGGTTTTCGAGTTTTTTTCTAGCCTGTCGTCTAAAAGCTAAGACATCTTATATAACTTCTATGATATGTAGATATCTAGAACATAAAACTTTTAAACGTGAATGTGACGAAGCGAAAGTGAGGAAAACAGTATCAGTACAATGTCGAAAATCCAACACTGATCAATGCACTTATCTTTCAAAACTATTCGTTTCCTTACAGATGCTATACCAATAGATTTTAAGGTAGGACTACATTCCTCCCATTGGAAGGAATTTGATTCACACGCCAAAACTCCACAGAAAACGTTGTATGGGAGATCCTCTTTATCTCGGTAACTACATATGTTAAAAACATAACTAATGTCTTAGTTTAGAGATAAAGGGTGACAACAGAAGTTTTAAAAAAATTGAAAATCGGAATTGTGGTTCAGTGACTACGGAATCGCAATGTTGGGCAAAAGTACGCCTGAATTGATGACGTCACACGCATGAGGTGCGCGCGCACAATTGGCTGACGCTCTCGCTTGCCACGTTTTCGCGAGCGATATTTCGTGATTGAGTTGAAAATTTTATTTCGAGAAACAAAAGAGGATTGAGAGTAACTTCGAAAAACAAAAGAGAATCACGAGTCACTTCGAGAAACAAGAGTATCACGAGTAAATTGGAGAAACAAGAGTATCACGAGTAACTTCGAGAAACAAAAGAGAATCGCGAGTAAGAAAGAGAAACCCAGAAACAAAAGAGTCACGCGAGTAAAGTAGTCCTACGCATTTAACATCAGCGGCTGTTTGAAAAAGGCAGCCTCCCGTCAATTTTTTATTGAATTATACCAGTAGTTCAATACTATTTCTTTCCCTCGCGAACCTAATTTGTGGGATACTCTAGACGCCTTGTTTATCATTTTCTTCCAGTACCTTATTGTACTACCATATTCATAATAGCTACTCATTGCTTATAGAAAAGATGCGAATAAGCAATTCCCCGAATTAACAGGAATTACAGATCCTATCTGCCAGGGACTTAAAAAGTGAAAAGCGCTTTCCTGACACTTCAATATTCTGAAATCCTTTCATGAATCTGAGGTATTTAAGTATTTTTTTTCCTTTACTTTCTCGTTTACAAAAAGAAAATATACATAATAATAAATTTAAAAAAATCAGGTATAAGATTTTATTCAAAATGCACTTTGAATGAGAAAATACGTTTACACATTATAATTTCGTCAAAATGAACTCAAAAGTAAAAATAATACGCGCTATCTCTATATATCTCTATATATATTTTTTTCTTACGCAACACGATTACGATTACATTATCTCGAATTTGTAAAAAGTGCGACACAGACCGAGAGACGAAAGAAGATTCACTTCCCCGATCTGACCTTTGATCCTCAACCCGCTCCGAAATGGGGATGATTCACAGGCCGTGACCCCTTCTATTGTGTGTTGCCTAGTGGTGTTGTCACAACCCTACGTAACGTGAGGTTACCACCTTCCAATCTTTATAGCCCAAATATAGAGCTAAAATTTTAATATCATTTTGTTAGGTTTAAAATAGGTATAGATTGCAATTTTTCTTGCATAATATTGTATTGGAAACCCACCATTGTGCTGAATTTCAAAGCTGTAGCTCGATTGGTAGTGGGTAAGAAATCGATCTCAAGATTTGTGGACAAGACACCCAAGTTGAATAAAAGCTTATAAATACGAAATAATTTTAATTGACAGAAGTTTTGATCTCGAGATTTCGGGGAATTGTCACATTTTAAACGTCACTGTAACAAGAACACACTGCTTTTGGAATTATGTATGTCTGCCTGCGAACACAATAACTCGAGCATGAAACGAAATAGACAAATTAAACTTGGTTTGTGGTCTTCACCCCAAAACTGCAGATTTGCATCAGATTTTAGACGAAATACTCCAAAAGGATGTCTGTCCGTCCTTAGACTGTAAACTCGATAATACTGAAAACGCAGCAAACTAGATCGAAGACATTTAACATACAGTTTTATCACCAGAGTTCTAGAGCTGTACTAAATTTTGGACATAGAGGGTCAACGGGTTGACATTCTGTCATTCAGTTTATTCTTGTGTACGTGAACACGACAACTGAAACACGCAACGATAAATTAATTTTGGTATAGAATCATAACACAGAAATTGGGGTTCTATATCAAATTTTGGATGTAATCGGTAATAGGGAAGAGACCCAAAAATGCATTATCATTTCTGTTCAATATACGACGGAGTGAAATGCAAAACGCCCAGTATGGCTTAAGTATAACCTCTTGAGACTCCGCGTCCATTTTAATGGACATTTGCGTTCAATTTACAAAAAAAGTTGCTGCCCATTCAAAACCCGCTGTCCAATGCTTTGAGAAGTTCCATGCTGGAGTCTATTTATTATATATAATTAATTATATTAATTAATTTATTTATGAATCATTTTATTTAATTATAGTAATTAATTTATTTACGAATTATATTATTTAATTATATTAATTTATTTATTTACGAATAATATTATTTAATTATATTAATTAATATATAATTAATAAATTAATTAGAACTAGTGCTATATAATCCTTTCAAGAGTATTAATCTCGATTTTGGTGAAAATTGGTCGAAAATTATACCTTTGGGCCTGAATAGGATACAGGAGAGTAGAGAGAAAAACGCTCCTAGGGGTTTCCTCCCATAATTTAAAGATTAAAATATTTGACAATTCAAATTCCTCAAGCTGCAATCCCCTTCTAGAGTTTGAAAAGTTCCTATTAGGAAAAATTATTTCCCTATAAGAACCGCTGATCATCTCATTTTGATAGATGCGTACCAAACCACTTCCATTTGGGTGATAGGGATGAAGGCTGTGATATATATTCCACAATGTTTCTCCGTTTCGTGATTCCTCTGATAGGGCCCGGGGTAAATAACCCGCCCGGGGATGTCTGGCACGATTACGTGCTAATGGAAGGAAAGGAAGATTATACGAGAGAATAAGGAATATTTTCTCCAGAGTTCGCTCGGAGAGGGGAAGAAAGAGTCACCTAATACCTCCGAGGGCATTGTGGACTTTCCTCTTAGCCACTAATGGACTTGGTAGAAGTGTGACCTCACCTCATAGCCAGCCAGACTGGACTGCGTGTCGCTAATTTGATTCAAGAAAAGAATGATGCTTATTGTTAAATGGGCTAAAAATGAAAGTTCCTTTCCGAGGAAACGAAATTATTATGTTGTATTATTCAGGTAGTAATGTTTTATAAAGATTAACCGTTTCCTTATGGTTGTTACATATGATGTGCCAGCACAATAATGCGTATGGGATGGTGCAGATGATACAACAGTAATATTTTTCTCTCTAAGTACAGAATGATATAGATGATGTTCCATTATCATATTTTCCTCTGCGTACGGGATTGTAATGAGTATGTACCAGGCGAATATTTCCCTCTGCGTGCGGGATGGTATAGATGACGTACCAGTAAAATTTTTATGATACAGATACTGATCTATCGATCCATTAGGATTTTACTCGCACACGAATTTTTCCTCCGATGACACCCTAGACAGTTTTAATCTCCAAACCTGTTGTATTATTCTATATGTTATCGGCGACAAAGAATTGGTACCCCACTGAAAGTCTACAGGAAATGCATTTACAAAATATATTTATATATTTGTACATTTGTTAAAATAAATTTCTTTCATAGTTTCATTTTTTAAAGTTTTCTTTAACCCTCAAAAATAAAGAATGCATAATTGTTTTTATCAAGAAAACGATAAAAATTTATAACTTGTATTTCTGTTCATCGAAATTTCTATATATCGAATTTTTATCCAGGAATCAATTCGATACATAGAAGTTCGACGGTTCTTAATATTTCCAAGACTTAAACAAATTATCTGTCTCTTCAATTTGCACTCAGTTTATTCAGATCGATTTGGAGCCAAGCACTTCCATTCGGCTGATCTTGAAGAGGGAAGGTGGTATATTCCATAATGTTTCTGCGTTTCGTGATTCCTTTGATAGGGCCCAGGATATATAACCCGCTGGGGGATGTCGGGCAAGATTACGTGCTAATGGAAAAAAGGGAAGATTATATCGGAAAAGAAGGAACATTTCTGCAGAGAAGTAAAACAGCACCGAATATCTCTTAGGACATTGCGAACTTTTCAAATAGACATGCTGAAAGTCTGTTTGCAAAGTATATCTAAAACTGAGCGACTGTATGATGCTAACTTAACAGAAAGATTGATGTTTATTGTTAAATGTGGTTAAAATCAAGATTCCGGCATATTATAAAATAAGTCTTCTGGCGTGTTAAATAATTAAGATAATATTAGAATATAATTTATACGGAATTTTACTTTCGAAGGTGTGAGATTTTCCTACTGGAAATTGGAATTACATTCAGAGACTATGGAAATAAAAGAATGAAGAAGAGTTCCTTAACCTTATAAATAAAGGCAGTATAGACGCTGTAACAGTACATTTTTTGCATTTCCTTGCAAAAATGCATTAAAATTTCACTCCCCTCATGACAAAAATCTGTTAGGTATTTCATCACCCTCTTCAGTTGCTGTCATGGCATTAGGCACGGGTACATGGGGCGGCGTTCTGTATGTAGTATAAAACTATTGTCTAATTGTTTTATAGCATGTGCGATGGATAATGCGATTGGCAATGATGGGATACAACATAATCCCACAGGCAGAATAGAAGGGCAACGGCTTTTATCTTCTAAGGATTTTAAAAAGGGGAAACGATTTCCAGTTTTCCCGTTAAAGTTCCCATCTTAAAAGAAAATCATTCATTTTACTTACCCGTCTGCTAAAGGTTAATCCGTGAATTTTGCAAAAGGTCTTATTTTGAAAGTAGCCTAAAATTAAATTATTAACCGAAAAATTCCGAAAATGCAAAATAATGCAATGTTTACAATCATCGTCGTGATGACTGCACTTATAATAATTGACCCTAGTCACATGACTAAAAAACTGTGCATATCATCTAACAGCACAGTATCGCATGCTTTTCATCCTAAAAGACCAGCAAAGCATTGCAAAATTAAATTGCTGCTATGAATTTGTATCATTGATTATGTCTCTTTTTCATTTATGGAAATATTAAATACAAAGAAGGACAAGTGTAAGCAAAGTGGAAACAGAGAATGCATTCGCGATTCTCGAATGCGTTTGTCACATTCATATGATCGTATGACAAATGCATTCCATCCGATTGAGTTTGTCTATGCATCACCTTGACCTAAGCTATGCTGTAGTGTCATGCCTTTCCTACTTCCTGCAAGATGGGCAATGGATTTCAAATTGAAATTGGCCCAACGCATTTGACGAGTGTCAGATGAGAAGGAATTGGCTCCACTCGTCATTGGTAGTTGAAACCTCCAACATTTTGGACGTGTTCCTTAGGACTGTCGCACTTCATTAAATTGTTTGAACCTGACCTCGAAATGCTGTTCTCATCACCAAGATCGAATTCCAAATTCTCATTACTTGGCTGCATTTCACTACCTTAAAGTTCTCTGCAGAATACTCAGGTTCACCAATCATTCCAATGAAAGCAGAAGTGCATATTCTTGTTCTTGAGGAAGGACAAGGACCAATCCACTTCCCTGCTTGCCGCTCCAGGGACTTAGAGGAAGGGAGGGTGGCCTTCAATTTCCTTTACGGGGGTCTGTCCAGGAAGGAAGACGAGCGCGGGAAATTCAATCAGGAGTGGATTTAATCCGGGTCCAAAGTCAGCGATTGGCTTCGATGAGATTAATCAGGGAAAGACGCGCCAACACAACCCTTTTCCAGGGTGTGATTCATGAAGGACCGGGATGAGAAGGAAATGAGAAGGGGTGGTCAATCGTGTACGCCACGCTTAATCGAATTACGGACCTGCTGCTTGCGAAGTTTAATAACCAATATTCAGAGAATATCTTATTCGGTGGCCGATGAAACGTGGACCCAATAGAGCAGCTTTAATTTTCGATTGAATCAATAGCTTAATAAATGGAGCTATTTTAATCCGCACTGACCTATGGATGAGTTTTCAAGTTGTCCACTGAAATGGAAGGCAAACGATTTTGCAGCAGGGCCGGACGAACACTCCGTTAGTCCGTGCCCCGGCACGGAGTAAAAAAATAGAGGGGCGCAAAATTGACAGAACAAAATGTGAAAAAAAAACGGAACGAAGTTTCTAAATTAATTAGAAAAGTTTCTGAAAAAATTCTAAAAAATATAAAAACAATCTAATTTTATCTACCAATGAGCACAAAACTTTCAAGGCACTACTTCAGTAATCTATATACATAAAATGCACTGTCTGTGTGAATTTTGCTCCAAACTTAGACATTGCTCTAAGAATTTTACTAACTCTTCCAATAAGTGTTGCATCCGGGAAACGTAGTTTTTCCCAACTAAAAATAACCAAGAACTATTTGCGAACAGCAATATCCCAAACAAAATTGTCAGACCTCGCTTTATTAAGGATTGAGTATGAACTATAAGTAGCAGTTTAGATATTTCTGAGTTAATCAGATAATTCTCTGAACTAGAAGTTCGTAAAAAAATTTCGCCTGAATTATACTCGTGTAAACTGTTTTTTTAAATGCAGTATTTGAGGTGAAAAGTTATTATAAGTATTTGTGCCAATTACTGATTTACACTGTTTTTTTGGACGTTCGTTAAAAATCGTAAGAAAGACCATATATCTTTTTTTTAGAATGCTTACATTGTAGTTCCATAGGGGCGCAATTTTTTACTTTTGCACGGAGCGGTTCAAAGGCTAAATCCGACCTTGTTTGCAGTATATACATAGTAGATCAGGGGTTGCCAAAATTATCTCGCCTGTCATATGTGGTTCTTTGGGTATGCACAAGTGTCTCTGAAGTAAAACTGAAGATAAAAATAAAACTATGACAATTTATTTTATAAAAGTTTTGAGCAATGCTATGCGTATAATGTCGATTTCATTTGTTTTACAGGTCTTGGGAAACTTCAAGGTTCTAAGCCTAATTTTAAGTATTACAGTATCTCACATATTTGTGTGAGTTATTGTTATACTCAATAATAATCATATTTGTGTTTGCTCTCTGGTATATTATACAAAGGTGTTCCCAAAAATGTGCTTTCTGGATGATTTTTCTTATTGTAACGATGATACGATCAATAATGTTACAATATTACCATCAAACTTTCCTTATTTATGAATATACAACTATGATACTATAATGAATTTTAAAAGGTTATGAGAGACAAGTTTGGTTCTTTCCTCTTAAAAGACTTCTCGACACATTCTATTGATGAAATTATATGTTTAGTAACCTTCTTTATGGATCCTTAACGCAATTATTAAAGAAAAAGCGATTAATCTTTTTTTAAACGTGGATAGCTTTTAATGATGATCTATAAAATAATCCTCTTGAAAATTGTATTACGTTGTTCTGCATCTCTTACACTGTAAAGAAATACAATGGATATGTTAATACAATTGATCTTTACATTACAGTTCGACGAAAACTTTTGAAATTAATTTTATGACAGAGAAAAAGAAAATCGTTGAGCCTATTTTCAAATCTTTAGAGAAAAATGTTATCTTCCCATTTGACTGCTCATGTTTGATTTGTTCTTGCCTCCCATCCTTAATAACACAAATAGTCATTAAATATCTGTTAAAGCAATAAGATTTAAAAATTCAACAATCTTCGAGGTAATTAGAGATGGCCAAATATGTATTCTGCTAAACGGATTGATGATGTACTTTTGTTATAAGACGTCTACGTATATTAGTCATTATGCAAAACGAGGATGAGAGAGTAGCAACATGAAAGTTTTAATTATTTTTGGCTTAGAGATGAACGAGAAAATAAATTCACTGTTCTATATAAATCACTGTATCAGTGATTTATATAGAACGATTAGAACAGTTAGATACTATTAGTGACAATTATAGAATAAAAATTTTTTCTTCATAAAGCGATTTCAACTGAAACTTGTATATTGAATACTACAAAATTTAATTGTGTTTTGAATCTTAACACCTTTAACGTCAAGATGAAAAGGCAAATGGCAAAAGTCTTGGCTTTTAATATTTTGCGACTTTTCTTTATTTTCTTTCCTTAGTGACTTTGCAAATACTTGCTATACTTTATAAATGACTTTATTACTTTAGTGATTTTTTCTTTATTTTCTTCACCAGAGTGTACTAGTTTCAGAAATATTTTCCATATGTTTATGATATTAAAAGTTGTGATACAATTTAAACGCATGATAATTTTCCCCCATATAAAACTGAACTTGACGATATTTTTTTTAAATTAAGTGACTTAACTTCAACAATTTTGTTTGATAATGTAACGTTGTGTCTTTGTCTAGTAACTACCATCAAAGCATATTGAGGCTAAAAAAGGAAATATACATCTAAATATAAATCCCATGATCAAATTGAAATACATGAGATGAAAAAGAACTCAATAAATAAAGATACATTCAAAAATAAATCAATTTTCGGCTTAAGAAAAATAAGCGTAGATGTGTTTTTATAGCCTCAGTTCAAGCAACACAAATATCTCTCTCATTTCTAAAATAAATATTCTGTCCGATCTCCCGACTCAGTCGAAGCGAGTGAACATAAATCACGCTTTTGCAATCGAATGTGTCTGGAATTTTAAATGAATAACGTACATTTTCAAATTTATTCTCATATAATACTTTTTCGAGCATTCCGAATACTTTTTCAGTCTCTCTCTGAAAGCAAAATTAAGAAAAAAACTATTTCTACATTAACTTATGAGACTACATTAATTAATGAATGGCGCCCGGGGCATACACTATATGCCTTAAAGTATCCGGACACTTGCAGATTTTCACATTTTTTAGAATTTCTCCGGAATGGTTAAGCCGACTGCCTTTAAACTTCGGGTATGTAAAGAATAGACAATAAATCACATTTTACATTGAAGATTCGCTCCTGGGAGCAATTAGGGGGCGTCTACAAACTGATGAAGACAAAAACGTTTTTGGCCCACCCCGCTTCACAGAATACTGATAACAAGAGGAAACTTTCAGAAATGGTAATGTTTAATGTGCATAATATTTACAGGAATTTTTGTAAACTCAGCGCAAATATTTGGGAAGATATAAAGGTTTTCATAAAAAATCTCAAATTTTCCCACCTGTTTTTTGCTTATAACATGCAGAGTTTTCTGTTATATTATACGAAACTTACAGAAAAGATGACAATATGTTAGAGAAGCATTGTGTAAAACTTTGGAACAGAATTGTTGAATATTACAGGAATTATGAGCAATTTTAGTAAATAGTGTTTTACTGCGCATGCTCGAAACATAGTGTAATTTTTCTTTCACAACTTTAAAGCCAGATATATAGGGCAACTTATATAAAAAAAATTCAGTTCAATATCATTAGTATTCAGAAAGATATCGGCATTACAACGAGCAGAATTTTAGCTCCTGTCGAAGAGAAGCTAAAAGATGAGGGGTTGTACACAAATTGATATTTTTTAAACTTATATTTTTAAATAGTTATATTGAATTGTATAGCGGTTAGAATTTGCTGCATACCCATGAACACTTATCAATTATGTGCATAACTTAAATTCCAGCTAATTAGGCACTATAAATAAGAAACATTTTATTACTTTAATTATATTATTTACATGATTATTAACAAGATGCATATTACAATTTTACGGCCAAACGATATTTTTAAATATACTTATTTTATGACGAAACGATTTTTTATCTAATTTCTTTTCTTAAAATATTTTAATAATTCTACATATATATATTTTTTTATTCGTTACGAATATTAGATGTGTTCATGGGTATTCAGCAAATTCTAACCACTATACAATTCAATATAACTATTTAAAGATATAAGTTTAAAAACTACCAATTTGTGTACAACCCCTCATCTTTTAGCTTCTCTTCGACAGGAGCTAAAATTCTGCTCGTTGTAATGACGATATCTTTCTGAATACTAATGATATTGAACTGAATTTTTTTATATAAGTTGCCCTATATACCTGGCTTTAAAGTTGTGAAAGAAAAATTACACTATGTTTCGAGCATGCGCAGTAAAACACTATTTACTAAAATTGCTCATAATTCCTGTAATATTCAACAATTCTGTTCCAAAGTTTTACACAAATGCTTCTCTAATATATTGTCATCTTTTCTGTAAGTTTCGTATAATATAACAGAAAACTCTGCATGTTATAAGCAAAACACAGGTGGGAAAATTTGAGATTTTTTAAGAAAACCTTTATATCTCCCCAAATATTTGCGCTGAGCTTACAAAAATTCCTGTAAATATTATGCACATTAAACATTACCATTTCTGAAAGTTTCATCCTGTTATCAGTATTCTGTGAAGCGGGGTGGGCCAAAAACGTTTTTGTCTTCATCAGTTTGTAGACGGCCCCCTAATTGCCCTCAGGACCGAATCTTCAATGTAAAATGTGAGTTATTGTCTATTCTTTACATGTCCGAAGTTTAAAGGCAGTCGGTTAAACCATTCCGGAGAAATTCTAAAAAATGTGAAAATCTGCAAGTGTCCGGATACTTTTGGGCATATAGTGTATACGAGCTTAAGTCATTAAGGCATAATGTAAAGTAGTAACAAATATATCCAAAGAATGGCGATAGATGGCAGCACAATACAGCTTTATGATATTCAATGCATATTCACACGCATGCGTAATTCAGTTTAAAAATGGCGATGAGGCTGGATGATTGTACTGTAGAAGAGCATCGTGCTGTGGTCCGATTGTTCTGGGCAAAAGGATTTGAATAAAAAAATATTCATAAAGAAATGTTGCCTGTTTATGGAGAGAAGTGTTTATTGCGTAAAGCAGTGTACATTACAATTGGGTGGAGAAATTTTCGCAAGGCCGTAGCGAAATCCTGTTCTGATTGCGACAAAATCAACTGAGCATCAGGTGAAAGATTTGATTGGGGCTGATCAAAGAGTGACAATTGACAGCATCGCACTGGCAATAGGATGTTCTCATAGTTTAGCATACAGATAATACATGATCGTATAAATTTCCGGAAAGTGCGCGCAGTCATACTGTGATGTTCTTTGCAAGCTTCGGACTGCATTGCGGAGAAAACGTCCAAGCCTATTGCGCAGAAGAGCGCTGCTTCATCATGATAATGAGAGACTTCATACAGGACATTTAACTCAGGATACAATTGCTAACTTTGGTTGGTCAGTGCTACAGCATCCACATTACAGCCCAGACTTAGTCCCAAGCGATTTTCATCTGTTTGGTACACTAAAACAACATCTTGGAGGCAAACACTTTGCAGATGATGACGACTTTCAACACGAAGTCATACTGTGAATGAGACAGCAACCAAAAGAACTTTATGCAGCTGGAATTGGGGCGCTGATAAAACGATAGGATAAGTGCATCGACATTGGTGGAGATTATGTTGAAAATAAAATTGTTTCCAAGTGATTATCATGGTAAATTATTTTTTCTTATATTTTGTGACTTATGAACTTACTCTCGTATAATTTCTTTCTGACCCTCGTTATATTTGACTTTTCAGATGAAAGCCAAAATATTTTATCTTCGCGATATTTTTCAAGATTAAAGCCTTAGACATCCCTTGAAGTCCCACCATTGGCAGAAATTTATTACCGATATGCATTATAGAATATCTGTTTTGTCTTCACAAAGCGATTTCGTCTGAAATCCGTATATTAAATACTAGTATTTCTGCGGATAGTAGACGTCGCGACAAAAAGATACTTCCAAGAAAAGAGAAATTCGCATTCGAAAAGAAAAAGAAAATGTCTAAACTTTTTTTTTGAAAACGAGGTCTACTGTTCACAGAACTACTAGTCCCCACGTCTTGGTAAGAAGGATACGTCTGAAGAAGTACTCATATTTTGCAGGAATGCAGTGCTGGCGAGACACGAGAAAAATAGATTTAAAAGATATATCATGCGCAATTTAAGGTAAAAGTTTCGAAACAGTTCCATTCTCAATGTCAGAAATCAATATAACCTGCATGAATTGCCTCACAAAGACTTCCTCGAATACTAATTATAAAGGTGCCATTCCCCGGCATAAAAATTGCGGTCCTTTGTGTAGGTCGCAACCCCCACGAGTGCTCAGATTTTTACTGCCCCCGGAATTGGAGACTGCGACAAGGCGAAAAGATGACATTACAAGAGAGAGTGTCTCCCCAGCCCCCGTTTCCTGACCTCCGCATATCATGACACAATATGGGTCGTTCTGTGCATCATAGTAAATTGAAGAAAACCAAGTGTGCATTTTATACGCCTTTTTTTATTCTTATCTGAAACCAAAATTTAATACGGATCTACAATTAGAGTTAGGAAACCATATACCAAATTTCATTCGTCAAAGTCTTCGCGTTTTAGAGTTATTGCGTTCACGCGAATATACAGACTCACAGACGGTCAACCCTTTGACGGATTTGGTCCAAAATTTGATACAGATCTACAACTAGATTATAAAACTGTGTACCAAATTTTACCCATTTGGCTATTTAAGTTTCACAGTGTTCACATGCACATGAGCATACGGAAAAACATATACTTTCCTCTTAGACGAATTTCATCCAAAATTTGATAGAAATCTACAAATTTGGTGTAAAGACCACATACCAAATTTCATCCATTTATCTCAATGTGTTTTGAGTTATGGCATTCGCAGACGGACAGACAACATTGCAAAATTGTGTTTTTCGTAATCAGGGAGGTCCAAAAGGTGGAGATACAGCCAAATCTCGAGGTCGAAGTTTTGATGTCTATAGAACTTCTTCTCTGCATACTTCCTATGCGAGAAAGTAAAAAAGCGTTTAATGGAATATTAATTTGATTCGCAGTGGCAAATTTTTGTTTTTTCCGAAATGAGGCAAGTTTCGGTGTTTTTTTTTTAAATTTGTAATTCCCATTCAGAGTATCGAAAAAAATTATCTTTTGGCAGAAATGACAAGAGACAAAAGATATGTGAGAATAGGTAGTAACGATTCAACTATTGTGCATAGTATACCAACGGGAGTGTTTTCTTTCTAAGATGCTTCCGAAATATGGCACGCTTTCTGTTTAGCTTCGTCAAATGGTAAGCAATTTGCGCCACTTCCCTTTGATCGATTGATTCTAAAATTTAGTCTTCTTCTTATTATTTCTTCAATTTTTTAAAAAAGATCTTAGATTTTAGTGTGAAAACCATACACCAAATTTCGTTTATGCAGATCGTTGCGTTTTTCAATTGATGCATTTACTAAAAATGTAAAGAATGAATGTAACGAATATACAGACCCACAGACAGTCAACGCATTGCGGATTCGGTTCAAAATTTGATACAGATATGAAATTCTATTGATAAAATTATATGCTAAACTCCATCTATCTACTCTTTGCGTTTTTGAGTTACCTTGTTCACATACACGTCAACGGACTGACAAACTTCCCATGAACGAATTTTGCTTAAAATTTGACAGAAACTTGCACTTTTGGTGTCAAGATGACACACAAAATTTCAGTCATCTAACTCTTTCCGTTTTTGAGTTATAGTGTTTTGCAGACAGATAGACATTATTCCAAAAATTGATTTCTTCGGATACTGGGAGGTCTAAAACGTGGAGATTCATCAAAACTTCAATGTCCAATTTTTTTATAATGCTCTATGTACTTGCATAGTTACTCTCTATGTACTTACATATTTACTCTCTCTTACTTATCTGTTTACTTTCAATGTATTTTTATTACATTTCTCTATGTATATTACGTATACTAGTAGAAAGTAAAAACGATTAGTATGTTTACAGTCATTTTCAGAAACGTTTAAGAAAATCCAGAACTAATGAAATCGTGAATCGTTACTCTCTATATGCTTACATATTTACTCTCTCTTACTTATCTATTTACTCTCAATGTATTTTTATTACATTTCTCTATGTATATTACGTATAGTAGAAAGTAAACCTGATTAGTATGTTTACAGTCATTTTCAAAAACCTTTTTAAAAAATCCAGAACTAATGAAATTGTGAATCGTCGAGACAAAGGAATCATTATTTCGCGTGACCAGCAAAAGACAATCCATAATGGGGACAACCTTTATTTTAAGACACAAATAGTCTTCCCTCACGTAAACTTTATACAGACCTCCGTGCTTCGAGTTGTTTTTCGCTTTGGTCTTAAAGTGTAATTTACGTGGGTTGTCTTTTAAGACGCAAGTAAATAGGAATTGAATTGAAGAGAAAGAAGTTGCGGTTAATTTGAATATTCAATTGTGGTATTTGCTGAAATGAAGATCGGAAGAATGGTAATTTAAATATTCTTTTCTGGAAAGAAAGAACTAACAATCCAGTCAGGAAGAGTGCCTCGACTCGTTGTCGAATTTGCATTTTGTTTAAACAAGTATATTGTCTTTGTGTCTGAATAACGTCTTGAGGATTACGTTACGAAGCTCTTCAATGCCTTTTATTATGACTGGCTGCTTCCAATTCTAAACCGATCTACTGCTAGCTACGTTGACTTTGTTTTCAATAGTATCCAATTCCTTCCATACCGAATACTTTAATTAATATACTTTAATTTCGAAATCTAATGCTAATTAAAGCAAGTTTATTTATAATTCCATGAAATGGTATGAATATTAATTTGCATGTCTCAAGTAATTAGTGGTACATGACGAAATAACAACCAATTTATCTAGACTAATGCGTTAACTTTTCAGTTACCAAAAGAGATTTTAAGTCCAGAAAAGACAGTTTAGTTAATAATCTTTTGGAAACGATATGTTTTAATTATTTTTTAAGTTGTTTATACTAATCTAAATGTATCGCTTAATTCATTTTTCTCCTTCATGCGGTGTGTTTCGGTATTTTGTGGATATAAAATGGATTTATAAGCAGTTCTGCATAGGATCTTTTAGCTCACATACCAGAAAGTGAAATCTTTTCTCAATTCGAAACCCATACTTCTGACGTTTACGTTTTGGGTTATGACATTTACTTAGTGCTTCATATCTACATCCTATAACTGCCGGAGTCACTGTGACACCATTTCAAAAATTTGCAAAACTACTGGAAAACAAAATTCCACTCAATTACATATCATTCGGAAGGTTAATACTACTACGATCAAAAAGTTCTGGATCTTTGTAAGTATTTTACAAACATGAATGAATTATGCCATTTCCTGCAGAATAAGCGAAGAATATTATATCACCGACCGGTCAGGACTTGTCACAACCAGCTCAGATGAGTATTTCGTGATTACAAGCATTCAAAACGTCCTTTCGCTGAGGAGCTCATGTCGTGGATACTCCATCACGATACGACCCAGGTTCACATGTCCCTCCTGGTGTCAAATTAACGGTCAATGCATCTCATTCCGGTACTTTCCCAACCCTCTTATTCCTCTGATCTCGCACCATGCGATTTTTACTTCAGATGGAGAATTTTCTTAAGAAGCAACGATTCTCAAGTTCCAGAAAAGTGCAGCGAAAAAGCAACGAAGGTATTTGCGGAGGTAGCAAAAGGAGGCTTGTAATGCGCATTTACATCCTCCCATGAACGATGGCAAAAGTGCATTACTTCGAAGGAAACACCAAATAAACATATTCTATATGCATGAATTTGTCCGTAATAAAATAAGTTCCGGATCTTTTTGAACGTAGTAGTTAGTATATGTAGAGACGAATTGTTTCGAACATTTTATTTAGTGAATCAAAAAGTTTGAATACTTTATTACCTTATTTGCATGGCTTATTGTTTCAATAAGTCATTTCACAAAGTTAACTGTCTTTTTAGTTTCTGGATAATATTTTGAATAATTTTTGAGTTTAGCTTCTTTGTTGTATGATGGGAGGGGAGAGGCTAAGTTCTGGGCGATGCTGCGTTAATGTTTTACTTTGCTGAAATTTGAAAGTATCTCATATACTATTTCTGTTTCTTAACAATAAATAATATTTCAGTCTTCAGAGCATTTTTGTTCAGTGATATTCTACATTCAGTTATAATATTACCACACAATTGATATCAGAATTACAAATTTGTCCTCAAGCAAAATATGAGGAAGGTCGATATGTATGAGTCAACAAATCCACAACATCCGGATTTAAGAAAAAAAATCCAGAATTCCTTCCAGGTTGGGACTACAGTCCTGCCTGAAACCGCTATTTTTCTAACATAAGGCATAACCACTGATATTTATTTTGTTCGATATCATGTGGAGTTCTATCCTAGATCAGAAATGCACAAGCGTTCTTCAAAAGGGACTCTGAGACGATATCTATAAGGTGTGAAATATAATTTTAAAAAATATTATGTCTCGCGTTATAATCATCCTATTGCCCCCAGGTTTTCATTAAATGTTTCATTTTTCATCCAAAAATCCGTTTCCGAAGGAATTTTGAAGATAAGATCAAATTTACTTTGTGTCGATTTCGACCAGAATTAGAAAAATATAATTTAAAAAAAAAATTTATATCTCGAGTTATAATAATACGATTGCCCCCAGGTTTTCATTAAATGCTTCATTTTTCATCCCAAAATCCGTTCCCAAAGGAATTTTAAAGGCAAGATCAAATTTACTTTGGGTCGATTTTGACCAGAATTAGAAAAAAGTAATTTTAAAAAAATTATATCTCGCGTTCTAATCATCCGATTGCCCCCAGGTTTGCATTAAATATCTTTGCAGCCCCGAATCTGTTTCCGAAGGAAGTTTGAATATAAGATCAAATTTAATTTTTGGTCAATTTCGACCGGAATTGGAAAAAACCGCCGGTTAATATTGTATATGACCACCGGTACTAGTTAAATAATTGCTTTATGGTGACTCAACATTCTACAGACAAATGATAAATGGAGTCAATTTTGGCTCACATAACAGACGTCAAACGTTCCACGTCGATTTTATTTTGGAATCCATTTCGGATTCTGCTAGAGATAAAAATGTAGGCTTTCCATCTCCATCTCCTTCTTATATGCATCTATTCTTATTTATTTCGGTGAATTTTACTCACTGCAAAGTTTCCTTATGGTGCATCTATTATGATTTGATGGATAGCAACGAATGATTATAACTAGATTACTGAAAAAAGCATTAATAAGATTCATTATCCCGATACCAGAAAGCAAGGCGAAATGTTGGCTTGTTTCACGCAATAAGTCAGATGTTTTTCTTGCCTCGAATTCAGTAAAGAGCAAAAATTGAACCAATGTTAATCTTTAACCTATTAACGAAAGTTCAATTAAGCTTATGGCCAGATAAGGAGCAAGCGCTTAGAGACGAACTAGCTTTGGGAGGGTAGCGCATGCATCCTCTTAATACTGATACAAATAAAAGTCTTTCAGTCTGAAAACAGTCTTTCTTAGTATGATACAAATAAAAGAAAGGAATGCATGCATGCAGAAATCCATTTTATAGCTTTCTAAAGGAATATTCATATTCATCCAAATAATGACATGTCAACTTATAAAGAACATGCATTATTCAATCTAAAATAAGAAGAGATACATTTCGTTGACACAGAAATACAATGATTCCCTTAAAAATAATATTTAAAAAATGTTTTTTATTTTTAAAAAATTAGCAAAATACATATCGATATCCTTTAAAAATTCTAAAATTCATTGGAGGGGAGCGGTTATGATGACAACTCCTTATCTAAAGGAAACTTTTGATCTGTAGAACAACTGAAGCGTTGAGAACCAGGCTGGACAAACCCCAACGTTTTCACTATACTGAATTAAGCATCTACACGATTAAAATCGAGGGTAAACAAATGTATGTATGTGAGGCCATTTTCTCACGAACCTCAAAACGCAGAAACGCGCTGAAAGTATAAAGATGGGAAATATTCCAAGGAATCCATTTTTACCATATAAATTCCAAAATTACAATTAGTCCAAAAGATATTAATTGAAAACGCCAAAATGAATGAGTTTATCGAGCAGAGACAATTTTCTTTTTTCCCCTATTATTAATCTTTCACATCCAGTGTTCTTGAATGTTTTATATTTTTATTTATTTCTCTTCATCTTTTTGAACCGTAGTAATGGAAACTGGTTTGTATAAAAGGTTTTTTTTTTAAGCGAGCTTCTGAATTTTGTTTTATAAACATAGAGGGGGGAATCTTTTTCTTGCACTTTTTCTTTCTTCTTTTGTCTTGTGGTGTTTTATTTCGCAACGTTACTTTCATAAGGTAATAAGAAGACTAGATTTGAAAGGATGTTTATGTTTGTTGGGGAAAGTAAGTGACAATATTTGTTGAAAAGAAACGGAGGCGGGCATATAAAAAATATGTATCTTAAACCCTCTCGTGAACTCATTTCTTCTTCCCACCAGGAAATGACGCATTATTCGAGAAAGCCTGTGCAATGCCGGGCAAAGCAGCTACTTATATATTAAAAACATTATAAGTGAACCATTTGGGAAGTGATGCTATCTAGTAAAAGGCAGTTAAGCTTTACGATCCACACTGCTTTAGAAAGAAAGCCTGTGTTTACCATTTCAAGTTGATACCTAACTCATTGTAGCGAATATTGTTGGTTGATCCATTCTGGCTCTCAACTCCCATCTAAAGTGAGCAAGCTTCCAGTGTCATGCACGGATATTTCGCAAATGCACTCTTCACTTCTGAAATGCTATACAACGACTCGCATCGCTACACTTTCAATATTACACAACTACGTCATAAGATACACAAACTGAGATAAATTAAATTTTAAATCGTCCTGAACGACGAAAATTGGACCTCGTGCCCACAGTCGCCGTAATCCATCCGGAAAGCACCATCTAGGGAAAGATTACCGTTTCATGTGCATCTACATCTCCCTCTACCTTTCGCGCCATAAGTTTCGAATTTCTCATCTGCATTTTATTCCCGAAAATTAAGGCACATGAAGTTTTAGAGTAATAATTCGTGGATGTACCTGCTTATCCAATAGCAAAATTGTTAATTAACTTCGTTATGTGACGTGGAAGTTGAGACGGGTCTGGAATTTCGATTGAAGGAATTTAGAATTGGAAAGGAATTTTTAGTGGAATAGTTAGGAGGAAGGTTTAAATGATGAACAGATCACGATGGTCTAACCAAAGAATTCATATATATATTAGAGGAAAATTGTGATTTCACATCGCAGTCGAATTCTTTATCCATACATCTTTTCGGGGTTACTTAAAATATACTCTTACAACTATAATTTCTTGAATTCTCAAATACATTATGAAACACTAAGTAAACTAAAGGACAGCAGTTTCCTGGTGGCAGAATCATGTTGTAGATGCCGGGTTCGAAATTGATTTCCACTGAAAACTTGCCGTGTATGGCTCTAGCAGTAGTATAAGACACGATTTATGCGGCGGAAATAGGGAGTGATGGGTGAGGAGGAAAGAGTTGCCTTCCCTCTGACCTTATGTGACGTCATGTGCTAAGCTGAGTTGACTTTCTTCTTCTCGGACCTTACTTCATCTTGGCGGTGAGTGTTTTTGCGTGGCCTTCAAATTATGGTGTTCAAGTTGGGTTAGACTATGAAGAGGACGTCACTCTCCTCCATTGGCTTCAGAGCGAGAGGTTTGCAAGGAGGGTGCAGATGCTTCGGGTGCAAATCCTTGGAGGTGAGTGTTTTTGCGTGACCTTCAAATTATGGTGTTCAAGTTGGGTTAGACTATGAAGAGGACGTCACTCTCCTCTTCTCCCTTCAGAGCGAGGGGTTTGCAAGGAGGGTACAGATGCTCCGGATGCGAATCCTTAGGAGCGCCATGAAGACAACTTTTTACTTCTATTTTATATTTTTCTAGAACTTGACGATAAGATCTGGAAAGGGAAGACAAAAGAATAAGTGCTATGGCGCAGGAGTCATTTACCATTGCTAGATCACTGGACTTAGGAGCTATTCAGATGTAATTACAGATTAAGGAGTCTATTAATGCTCTCCTGATGCACGTCAAATGATTCTCGCCACTAGAATCTTGCAGGATGAAAAATAACTTAATATCATAGAACGGCCAAAGTTAACGTGTATTCACATCTACATGACATGCACAGTTACATTCTCGCGACTGTGACATTATCTGAATTGACTCCGTTAAGATAGCTGCCCTTTATTATCCAGCTTAGTTTCGGTGAAAGACAATCTATTAAACAAAATCAAAAACGCTCTTAATCCCTTCTTGGTTCGGCTTTTTTGAGCCAGTACGAACGGCGTCGCATGTCATACGTTCGGCTTTTTTGAGCCAGTACGATCGGCGTCGCATGTCATACGTTCGGCTTTTTTGAGCCAGTACGATCGGCGTCGCATGTCATGAGACTAAGAGAAAAATTGCATCGTTGAAAGTGAATTCGTCGGTACTTACGCGTCACGTTATATTCCGTGATTTTGACAATGTAACCAATAAAATAATCGGAAATAAATGATTTCAATGTGGTTTGATGGTTAAGAAAGATTGTAAAGATGTTTTCATGGTAATGTTGTAAAACTATTTAAAAATGTTTTTTCCATATCATTAATAATTCTTTTCGCGCAGATATTTATCTTAAATACCACGTAGCAATAGAATTGAAAAATATATTATCAGAGAGTATTTTGTTTTAACTTAAAACTTGGGTGCATTGCAGGGTAAACTGAAGAACGGTGAATGGTATATCACATGTACGACCACCAGTAAGTCAAGCAAAAACTGCTTAGTGACAAAAATATTTTGCATTTTCGAATTCAAGATAGAACATATATTAATTTTCAGCAATAAAAAAATGCTCTCGGGGGGGTCGGAAATTCGAAAAAAATCATACCAAGAAGGAATTGAAGTGGCCATTCCACAGGTTATGTGATTCTCTATGAGGATATAAATGTAACCAATTCATTTGACATCACAATAACACGACAAAAATAATTGCGCCAGTCATTTAAAATCTATCTGAATATTGGCATGCGTTGCATTCTGACGTAATACTTCGGGGAATAAAAGATTCGCAATATAATCCAAAATTAAATTGACCAATGCATTTTATGTGTATCACATGAGCATAAAAATAATCTATTAAAAGTTTATTACAAATCTTCGTGGGTATCATATTTGAAAGCGGACATCAGCACGACTCTACTTTCCAGTCTACCAAAACCGTAAAAACCATCTTTTCTCAAACAATGCATTTCGTCCTACCAAACCGAACAAAAACCAAATCAACCCTCATGTCAAAAAGCCATTTCTCGACCACGCACAACCCTTTTTTTTACAAAGCCTTTTAAATCTGAGCATTTCTCAGGAGAGCAGACGATAAAGTCTCGCGACAGCTCTTCTCACTCACGAAGGGGGGGCGGAGACATTATCTCCCAGAAGAATATTTTCTTTTGGCGGCGTCCCGAGGTCGTAAGCTGTTGCGGATTTTCTTTTTTCTGGGGCGGGGGATTTCTCCTAATGTGTCGAGGGGGGTCTGTCCTGATGGATGACAGGGGGTATTCCGGCCCGGCCGCCCCTGAGCGAAATCGTCTGCCGTAATGGACTCGCAGACACGGCCATGAATACTAAAAAAGATGTAACGTCGCCAAAGATAAGAAGGAGAAGAAAAGTTGGTGAGGAATTCTTTTTGGAGCCATCCCTGGCTCACCCCTCCAACCCCTAGCTCATCGTTTTGATACAGTTTATTTCTCTTAGCTGCATCCCCTCCGTTTTTATTTTCGATTTTCTTTTTCGCGCAGTCGCCGGCGGTGGAGGACCCCCTTCACTCGAAAAGTGAAATGATAGTAAATCTTAAAGTTTTCCCCTTTTGTTCGGTCCCATTCTTTCGTGAAAATTTTCAGTGTTTTTCGGGGTGCAAGAATGTTTGCGTTGTTGCGTACCGTAGAATAATCGCATTCCATACAGCAAGGCGGAGAAAAGATAAATCTTAAAGGTAAAAGCTCTTGGAAATTTTATAGACCACATATTTTAGATTTGAAATGCGTTCAAAGAGCATGATTTTTTGACAGGATGTCAACTGAAAAACTTTTTGGAACGACTTTTATTAGAAAGATTTACGTCACTTACTTCCAACCTTTTATATTCGCATGCCTCTGAGAAAAGTTTACATAAGTCATTTATGTCTTGTCGGTTACCATGAGGAAGTAGAGTTTTACAGTGCGTTTCAAAACTTTTGGTACAAACTTTAAGTGCTCAAGGAAGCATAAATTTCTATATATTGCATAGTTGTAGGTGTAGAGATAATGCACCAAGTACAGTAATTTTGTGTCCTGAAATGTTGCAACACAAGAATGACAGGAGAAGGAATGGAAGAAAATCGATGAATTTAAGAAACAAGTTTTATAGAAATTACAGAAAGTGATCAAAACTGCATCGGCGCATTCTTCATACTGTCATTGGCGAAAACACCAGGCATTTCTTTTATTGAAGCTGTAGCTACAGAAATCCTGGCAACCAGATTTTCATCAGAAGCAATGAGACTGTAGATAAGGCTCCTCATTTGACCCCACAAGAAAAAGTCTAGACAGAAGAAATTGAATGACCACTGCTCAACTAATTGACTATAAATAGAAAATGTCCATTAGTGCTTCCCTGCTTGAGTTAAGACTATGCATTGAATGATGCACTTAACAAAGAGTGTTCTATTACCACTTAAATTTCATACCAAGAATTTTTAAGCAATTTATGTTTATGGATTACCCGACTTTTCTCCCGAATTTGCTTGCCCAGAGTTGCCCTCTGTCTCAGTTTGTGTTACGGAATGCGGCGTAACACAAGTTATTAGGAAATTACAGTAGAGTCTTCCTACAACGAAGTCTCCCTACAGCGAATTTCTCCCTATAACGAAATTTTTTATCGGAATGTTAAATAACATTCAAAATATTCTCCCTATAACGAATTTTTTCAGACCTTTATCTTTTCGATTTTTGCTATTTTTGAAGAAAGTTGCTAATTTCTGCACAAACAAATCGCTCACACGTGCCTGTTTCTGGAACCACTCGCATTGTTCATTCCAGCGATAACCCATAACAATGGAATGCTATGTGAAGGGTAATGCAGTTGTGGGGACCTGGGTTTCTACAGAGGGAGCAGCATTTCTACGGGTCAAGATTCCAAGAATCGGGGTGGAAACAGCAAATGGATGTGACAATACGCATTTTATGTTTATACGTACTAGTGCATATTATTCTCTAAATTGGTGAATTGTCTTCACTTTTCAGCATTTTGTTTATACAATAAAAATTAGTATAATTTTAACAAATTTATATTAAATATTACTTCATTTTTAATTGAAAGTCATAATTAAATATTTTTGAACGTATCGCATATACTAAAAGGTTTGTAACATTTACTTAAATAACTGCAAAAATCTCTAATCTCCGTATAACGAAATTTTCTCTATAGCGAATTTTCCAACTGGAACCAAGCGATTTCGTTATAGGGAGATTCCACTGTATTTTTAATCCCTATTATTTAACCCTCTCACTGTGTAACTTTTAAAAATCCCTATTCAGATGCAACGTTTGCAAACGTATTCAAATACAGTTGAGCCAAACGAGCTGTTATTAATGCGCAAAGCTTTATTAGTATATGATCCAACGCTATAAAAGTACTAAGTAAACCCATTAGCCTGTGAAAATCGCAGGATTCAGCAGAAAATAGACTTGCTTCCAACCCACAGAAATCGCGGTATATGCAGTCAGAGGGATAATGATGATGATGAGTGCAAGTAGAAATGTTGACAAACTTTCTGCAACATATTACATACATAAACATAACTTTGTTTATGCAAATCTGTTATTTCAAACAACCACCTTATCCCCAAATATATAGAAATTGAATGCAGACAACTAAGCCCAAGGAATTACACCAATAGTAACCGAAGATAACGCAGAACAATGCGAAAGTTACGAAAATGTCTTGATTAAACAAATGTGCATCGTGGCCTGAAGGTCGAGCTCGGATCGGAAGACGCGAATTTTAATGGTCCTCGTCTCCGGTTGCCGAACTATCAACTGTTTCATCTCGGACAACCCCGTCTGGGGAATGGTGGAATTGAATATCGCTTGCATCTATCTCTTTCAGCCAATTCCCAAATTGGAGGGACCCGATTTCAAATTGGCTCCAGGCGGTATTGATTCCGGGACGTTCCTTATTACGATTCCGGTAATGCAAACAGACCGAGTTGCTTTTCTATGGCATAATGGTGCATAAATTGGTCGTCTTTGGCAGTATTAGCTTTAAAATGCGAGGGAAATTGCCTGGCACCTGGTGATATAGTTTCGTTGCGTCTTGCGGGGAAATGATTTGTTTCAGTGGAAGGTTAGTTCACTATTGATTTGCGTTTCCAATGTCTCTAGTACTTCTAGAAGCATAATTAGTATAGTTTGTCAAAGCTTAATTCATTGTTAGCAAGGACTTTGTAACAAAGAAAATACTTGATACACAAAAGTAATTAGCATCCGCTTCATACGAGGGTCGTTCCGAAAGTAAGTTCGTCATACTTTTTCACAAGGAAGTTTCATTACAATCCGAAACATACTACAGTGAAACCTCTTCGAACGGCCACCCCTGCATAGCGGCCATCCCTCTTAACGGCCAATTTTTCGTGGCACGGATTTTTCGGCCCATAGACCTAATGTTAAAATAACCCCTAGCAACGGCCACCCAACCCCTCTGAACGGCCGCCGGGTGGGTTCGCCCATCCCATTTAACAAACGCATCGGTTAGAGATTTACTTTTTAAACTGAAAAACCAACTTGAAAAAAATGGTTTTTTTTCCCGAGAAGGGTAAACACTTAAAACAGTCACAAATTGTATCCTTTTTTCAAAAAATGTAAAAAATTATTAAATAAAGCACTATTTTCTCTTTAGATAAGTCTCAAATTTCATTTTAAATAAGAAATATGTGTCAGACTTTTTATATTATGTATTATAGCAATTACCTTGTGATTGTAACGAAAACCCTTCAGAGCGGCCACCCCCTCTGAACGGCCAATTTTTCTCGGAACGGAGGGGTGGCCGCTCAGAGAGGTTTCACTGTACAATGGCATGACGAAATACAAACTTTGGCTATTTTCCCACATATTCGCCACCGACATTGATACATTTATCGTACCGTGAAATCAATTTCAAGAAACCATCCTGGTAAAAATCGGTGCCCAAGGAGGGACGGAAGTTTGTCACAGCCTGCCGCACATCTTCATTGCTTCGGAAGTGACGTCCCGATAACGCTGACTTCAATGCAGGAAAATGGTGAAGATGTGGGTGCCGAAGGAACTCACACTGATCACAAGACTGCAAGAATGACAATAAGCCTCGAGGGGTTTTGTTCTTAGACGATAATGCAAGACTCCACACAACCAGGGCACAAAAGAACACATTCATCGTCTGGGATGCGAGAGATTGGATCACCCGGCCAACATCCCCTATCTTGCCCCTTCAGACTTTTACCTTTTCCATGCATTGAAGTCATCGTGAAATTGATTTCATGGTACGACAAATGCAGCAATGTCGGTGGCGAATATGTGGAAAAATAGCCAAAAGTTTGTATTTTGTTTCGGATTATAATAAAGCTCCAATGTGAAAAAGCATGACGAAACTTATTTTCGGAACGTCTCTTGTAAATGCGACAGCACACTAGCACACACAGTTTTCCAAGACTAAAGAACAGGATGAAAATTCTATTGAAGGAGCAGTCTTTGCAGAAAAGAAAATGGAAGATATTTTCGGGCCATTTCATGCAGAAGATGAACTCATACGTATATTTTATTGTGTATAAAAACCAAATGAGATATTACAGAGGCACAAAAGTTACTAATTGCTTAAAATTGCCTTCCCACCGATAGCGTATAAATCTCTTTCATGATAGCTATATCAGTGGCGCAACGATCGGGGGCAAGGGGGATATAGATGCCCTGGGCGTCAGTCTTAAGGGGCGCCATGAAGTCAAAACATTACTTCGTTTATGCCACTTTTTAAAGCAAAATATGATGAGGGGGTAAAAAAAATACTATTCTCCAGGCACCATTTATGCTTGCTAAGGCATTCGTCTTGGGGGGGGGGTAAAAAACCATATTATTCTCCTGGTGCCACTTAACCTAGCTACGCCATTGACCAAGGTGACATAATGTAAGTGAGTTTATGTACTTTTAAAGTGAAATACTATCAGCAGGAATGGCGCTAGAGTTTTCCCGACGAGGGGGCACGATTTCCCCGACAGGGGCCACGACCTCCCAGACAGGGGCCACGATCTCCCCGACAGGGGGAGGGGACGAGTGTAATGAAATTGGCCTCAAATTTTCGCCAGATTATTATTTACGTACCGCAGTTGAATACCCCGTACAAAAATTTCCCCCGACGGGATACAAAATTTTTCCCCGACGGGTGGGCACAACATCCCCGACAGGGGGGCCCTGGACCCCCGGTCCCCCCTCTGGCGCCACCCCTGACTATCAGAGGGCGAAAAAATGCTGTGCCTCGCAAGCCGCTTACACAAGCTAAGTCATTGGTGATGACGGGAACACGCTACACCACTCAGCTATGTTTCAGTTCGCTTTCCAAATATATTGTTATTGTACCTTAAAAGTAAAAAAATGATTTAAACATAGCTTTTTAAGCTGTCACAGAGAGAAAGTGTTGAATAGACGCAATTATCACAGAACCTATTTATTAAGATCATTCAATATTTGCAAAGAAAACCCCCAACCTGCCTCCTTCTGAGTATGGTGGGAATAAGTCTTTAGAATACATATGACAAATGGATTAATTTGCGTGGAATTTAAATTCCAAATATTCAAACTGCCAAACTAAAAGTATGTTGGCGTTGAATCTTCTTTCTAGCCAAACCTTCAGGATTATAGGCACCTTCAATCAACCCCCTTCCGGGTAGGGTGGGGCTGAGTAGTTTAAATAATGCGTACAACTAATGATCCAATTGACGTGAAATCTGATTCCGATTCAGTGTCAGTTTTACGATTCAGCTTGTCAAATTAAAAAATGTGGTAGAGATAAATCTAATGAACCCTTAAAATTATAATTACCCCTCAGGTATGAAGGAAGGTTTGTTCAGAACGGCTGCAACAATTTTTATAAAACTAAACATGGAGAAATGATAAACGAAAATTTACTCACTCCCAAGGGTTGGGTGGGGGTAAGTAATTGAAAGACATTTAACAAATAGGTGAATTAAATAACATTTTTAAGCCCAGGGTTCCTGAAAATAAAGTTGCCCGAAAATAGACCCAAACGATCTAAGAAAGGTATGAAATGCGGTATACTATATAATCAAAGGGAAAAAATTCAATTTGTGCATTATTTTATTAGAATTTCAGCAATATTGCAGAAATAACATAATATTGATCAACTCCGTTTTTATATAACATTGCTCCTTTTGCTGTATCCAGTATGGTTTGTTAAGAAAAGACAGCGCAGTGGGGGATACTCTGTAAGTTGAATCAGAAACACAGTTGTGGAGAAAGTAGGCTATTTGATTATTCAATAATGAAAATAATTCACAAAAGGTTCTACTCCTTAATATCAACAAGTCATTAATATAAATTAAAATGTCAATTACATCAAGTAGAACTTCGCGCAAAAAATCTTAAAATAAATTTTTTTTTATCTAATGTTAATGGCAACGACGAATTCCCTTTACCAAGGAATGGTACAACGACCTGACTGTCTACCCAATACCATATCTGCCCACGTCAACAAAACCTCTCACAAAATCGATTTCTGATCTGATAGCGAAGTAATAAATCCAGAGAAAGTAATCGCGCAGAAATGGTTCTTATTTCTAACTGGGAGAGTGCTTTTGTTGTAATGAAACCCGCTATGGAGTTGTCAAATGTTTTAGCTACCCAAGAATAGGAAACATTTTCGGGATAATGGAAAAGAAATATTGTAGTACATCACTTAGCTGTGTTAATGCTTCACATCAAATTTAACGATGTTTATTGTATGATGCCTGGAGCTTGTGCGCAAACTTCAACTTTAAAACAAACCTCGTTGTGGACGGGATTCGACGAATATTTTGTTTACGGCGGACTCCGGGATGTCCGAGGCAACATGCATGCATTGCCGTTAATCTATATTTATATAACGCTAACGTACTTGGCACAGAAAAGAGGTTAATTCCTCTTTTGCCGATGGCAACGATTGGTTTGTTTACAAAATAAAACCGGTAGCCTCCGCCATGTTAGGCTTAACTTCATCGGCAAAGCCTGCTACTATATTCGTTCGGGTGTAAAACAACCTCTTCTCGGAAAAAAAAGGGTTTAAGATGCAGCGTTCACAATATTTCTTAATGAAGCTTTGGACGAAATTATTCAAAAGAGATTAGTTAGAAATGAAGGAAATGGACTTACGTGAACCAGAGAACATTCAAATCGAAGTCAAATAAAATCGTGTTAATTCACAAATTGAGGTGAACATCATGGAACTTTCTTTTGTGAATACTGTATATTGGGTACTTTTCCGTTATACGCAAACCGCTTGGTGCCTTTTTTGTCTTGGCGAATTTTCTTGGAGCGCTGAATCGCCATCCTGGCTCAACTTCTTTCCTGACGATAGTCGACGCGCGCTATATTTCTGGCGAGCTGAAGCGTTAGGAGCTTGAAAGCGACAGTTTGGCTGAAAATGCGTGGTGTGCGAATAGCGGAGCGCAGATGCTCTGCGTGGAATCAGATAGTGATTTTATAATCTTCTATGTAAACCGATGTGTAACATGTGCGCCGTGTGTGAAATTTATGTCCAAGTATAAGTGTGCAAATTAGTTGGATGCCATCATTTAAGAACCCACAAACACAACACATTGACAAAATGTGTTTCTAGAAATATAAAATCGTAGGTGCAATAGTTATTGCAGATGCACAAAATTGCATGTCCTGTTAATGTGATTAGTTATGTAATATGTGCCAATTCTATTCTTATTATGATGTGGTAACATGATGATATTTCAGGTGGAGGATTTGCGGCGTCTACAAAAATGAGTGAGCAATGAACAAAGAGTGTAATGAATTCAAGCTAGAGATGCACAAGACTGTTCGCCAAACGAAGGAATGAAGAAACGAGGAGTTCCGCTTTTTAATTTTTCGTATACGAAATACAGCAAGTGAAATAATTATAACTATCAAAAAATTCCACTTCGAGTTTCTTTTTTTTATGAATCTTCCCATCAGAAAAAAATTTAAATTATGTCTGTCTGTATATAAACCCGATATATCACAAACGCAACGTGTCGAATGACATATAGTTTGATGATTAGAATTATATAAATAAATCAAATTTTGAACCAAATACATCATCGGTCAGTATCTGTGTTCATGTGTATGAGAACACAACCCTTTCGAACCTGGTGCCCAGTATATCGGACAAAAACTTTGAATTGCTCCTATTAATTCAATAATTTATGAAACTGCATGTTGTTGTTTTTTTATTTGATTCTAGACATTCTTACTATTATAATCTTAGGAAGAATGTTTCGTTTCGGGGATGGAATCATTTCATTTTTTTTAGTTTCTCCAAAAGAACTCGAGAAAATCATCATTCTTCACAAAATGGAGTTCGATGGTGAGTTTTATTTTTCAAGTAATTTCTTGCTTCTAATCCTTGTTTACCATTTAAAAGGCTTCTGCAATATTTTATTATCCTTTGACAACCATTTTAAAGTGAAATTTGTGTGATTGTTCGTCTTTTTTCAGTTGAAATATCCGGTATTGTCCGGATGCCAGACATGGGATAACTTTTTTTATTTTCTCCCCTACAGGTTTGAGATTTCGTATATGAGAGACCCTTTGCAGTAGTGCATAGTGCATCAAAGGGGAAAAAAGTATAACTCCATTATTTCTTAATTCCGACTGAAAGGGTTCAACGCAAGAAACTAGAAGGAAGATTTCAATATGAAAACTGCAGATGTCTCTCAAATTTTGTACCAAATCGGTCAACGGAAAGAGACACTGCCCAAACAAAATACATACTCGATTCTCGTCACTGTACGACAAACCTAAACACAGTACGCGCTATCGTATCGTCCGTCAACGGGAAGAGACACTACCCCAAACCGAGGCCAAGGGGAGAAAACCACCACTGATATTTAACTAAACTCTATTTTGCTATAATTAGCTGATACTTCTTGGGGCTATTTTATTTTCCCACTCATTTCCACACAGATTAGTAGAAAAACTTTTCGTGAAGAAAATGGGTTGCTTTATTTTTTTTGTCAGAGAGAGAGAGTGGGAAAAAGTTCTAAAAACACTGTGTTGAAAGTTAATGTATCTTAAGATTTTCAACACTTTAATTTTCTTTTTTATATATGCATCTGAGACTCTAGAGAACCATTCCTTGACCAAGAAATAATTCAAACATTTTTAGAGAATAAATGGAGTTGCGGAATTCTTTAGCAGCAGTAAAAATCTCACGAATGGAGGAAAAAAAAAACTTAAATCCTGTGTTGAAAGTAAACATAATTTAAGATTTTTAACACTTGTATTTCTTTCTGGCACACGCATCTGAGACTCCAGAGACCCATACGACGGCCAAGAAATAAAGAAAAACACCCTGCATTTACGACGCCACTCACATATCTCACTGTTTTCCGACATCATTGTTGCCGCTGTGGTCTCGGGGGTGTCCTCAGAAGATTATTGACGCGGTGGGCCCCGCTGTTGCTACGGAGGGGCCGGGGAGGGGGGAGTGATTGCTGATCGATGTTCGAGAAAAATGCAACATGACACGGGTCCAGATCGATAGTCATTTTCCTGTTGACACTGCAATAACTTTATTCCAAAAGAAGAGATGAGTTCTGTTTGTTTCTGCTGCGCTTCTGCCGAGTTCCGGCGGCGGACGACCGAAGCGAAATTTGAGATCCGAGCATGCGCACTTGTGCCCGAGGGTGCTTAATTCGAATTGACATAGAAGCAAACAGGGCAAGTTGGCTGTGGTTTGAGTAGCAAAGCTTATCTTTTAAAACTTTTTCGGTTCTCTAAAAGCTGCGCGTTTTGGGTGAGACTGGAAAGCTTATAAAGTTTCTGAAATCTCACAAACTTTAATAAGTTTTTAAAAATTCAAAAGCTTAATATTTTTCTGTAAAATTAGAAGACAAACCACGGTACCTGAAGACGGTTCTACTTCTGAACGATAGACTTAATTCAATTGGCGCCGCAATCACATGACGAACTTATATGCACACGTCATCTACTATCACGTTATCTCATGTTCTGCCGTTACATCGTATCCTTTTCCCTCCTACCTTATTTAAGATGAACTCCAAAATCATATTGGCGTGGCGCACTTGATAATTACATTTGAGCATGAATTGTAATCTTCCTAGAACGGAATCTATTCATTCGCTATAAGAATCACACAGTAAACGTCACAGTGCGTATTATCTAGCATCTAACGACACGTTATGTTACGGTGGGCTACGATGTTATGTTCTTTTTCTTCCCACAATAAATGCATTGGATTCGAAAATTAAATTGGTGCGACGTACTTGATGTGTATCACCCATAAGCAAATTGAGTCAATTCATATAACGTCACAGCTACGCATTATTTTGCGTTATGATGATACGTTTTCTCCTGTCCCGTTCCGCAAGATGCACAATGGATTCATTCCAAAATTAAATTATCTCCACTAATTTACCACATATCACGTGCGTATGAATCGGTTCCATAGAATTTATAATTCGTGAAGACGTGGTGAAAAACACTGAAGGAAGCAGCGGACGTGAATTAGTCAGCGGCACTTTCCCGCGCGATTTCGAATTGATCTACTCAGAATAAAAACTGACAAGACAGTTACTTTCTCTTTTTGTTAATTTTTGTAGATCAAAAAAGCAAAATTCGTCAAAAGTTGCGTATTTTTCTTCTACTTGTTATCGATACTTATTTGAGTTATAGTTGATTATCGATGTTTAGATAATTCATTTTTGATTTTCAAATCAACAAAATTGCATTCTTTCATCATCACATTTTTTTCTTGTGAAAGAAAGATGGCATCTGATCTACCTACGCCACTACAGAGATGCTGAGAACCTCCTACAGAAAAGGGACGTTAAATGAATCAAAATGAAATAAGAAAAAAAATATGAGAATAAAACAGACCGACAGACAGTCAACCCTTTGACGTATTTGGCCCAAAATTTGATGCGAAACTACATTCCTGATGATAAAACTGTGTGCCAAATTTTATTCATCTAGCTATTCAAAGTTTTGAGTTATAGTGTTCACATGAACGCGGAAAGACAGACAGACAGAATTTGTCCAAAATTTGATAGAGACCTACAAATTATGTGTCAAGTTCACATACAAAATTTCATCTCTCTAACTCTAATAGTTTTCGAGTTATAGTGTTTAGAGAAAGACAGACATAATTCCAAAATTGAGTTTTTCGGACTCGTGAAGATTCTTCAAAATCTCGGGTTCGAATTTTGTTGACGATTACATACTTTCTCTTTGTATATACTTAGTATCCGAGAAAGAAAAAATAGTATTAAAAGGAATAACGGTAAATCAGTATTTCCGATAGAATAAAGAAAAATAAGTGAAAAAGAAGGATTCTGAACATTGTGGCAGAATTGAGATAACAATGGCTGACTGGTAGTAGATATTTCGTCCAGGAAATTCGAGAAAATGAAATCTTTCGCAGATGACAGGACATAAGTCTTGAAACGAGCTCCATTTCTAGAGCAGTATTGTAAACAGACCATAACATCGCGCATTTATTGGGAAATTATTTCTCTGTATGCAGTAAAATTCACGAATCTTCGTAAATATTTATGCGAAATTCGGTTTATTTATCTTCTGACTGTTTCTGTTCTGTCTGTTTATTTATCTTTCGTATTCCGGTTACTGTCTTGAATTTTTTAATATTTGATAGAACTTTTTGAAAGCTGATCACCATATCTTGTCGTATATCTAAAACTTTTGTCACACAAATTCACAATATCTAACTAAAAATTAAATTATAGATATTGTGAATTAGTGCAAACTTACGAGGTATAGCAAAGTCACGTATAGCTAGATATTGTGAGTCATTGCAAATTGTTTCTATAACCGTATCAATGTTTTTTTCCTTCTGCAACATTTACAGGTTAACAAATAACATATACAGGTTCGTTAGAATTAAACAGAACTCATATACAGATTTGTAAGAATTGAAGCGAATTTATGATGGCTGGTAAGAATTAAAAAGCTTTTCAGAGAAAAATAGACTACAGATATTATAAGAACACTCGTTGGTATTGTTACAAAAGTCGTCCTGTTGGTGTATGGTGGAAACAGATCCACAAGCAGGATAATGGAGAAACACGATTTATTCACGAATATTCTGGAAACACGAAGCACAGGTAACAGAAATAACAGGACTTATACAGATTAGCAACACAAACAGGCAGCAAATCACTAGCAACAACAGTAACAGCACTTCCAGATCTAGCAACACAAACAGATAGGAATTCACTAATAATTACAGTAACAGAACTTTCAATAGCGCTCAGCTCACCAGCTCGCACTGCAGACGAAACTCCAAAGTGATTCTTCAAAAGCGTTCGCACTCCAAAGACGTTCCCCGTCGAATCCTACCGCCGTGTATTTATAGTGTTCCTGGCTGGGCGTGACGTCACATGGATATCTCTGGAGAAATACGGGTCTCGACTCCTAATAGAGATATCGGGAAAATAATCGCATTTCCGGAAATCTTCGATTTGTCGTCAAAGTTGCCAAGGTCACGGGTCCAGGCCTGACCGTTGCCGGTCATTCCATACTTACCCCTGTAAAACTCTCTTCCCTACCATAAGAATAACATTTTCAGGAAGGGAAAATCCCTTTTCGTAACTCTATGAACTTTAGGGCATAAGGGGAGGGGGGTTAGGTATCAGATGTGGGGATGCGGAACTGGAAGATGCCAGGTTCGAAACCGGATGCCATGAAGAATCCGCCGTGTATGTAAGCCTGCGTATGTTAACTATGACTTTGAGGGTCAAATATCCTGCCACTGGCGTGGCGAGGATGTCTGGAGAGGTGGATGGAGCATCAGGTGTCACCCTTGTTAATTTGACCACGGCTTGAAATCGCGATATCTGCCCCAAATTACCTAAAGTTTCCTTATTTGGTAAATTTACACAGAGCTAAACTAAAGTAAGGAAGACACCAAAATAACTAGATAAGAATGAGAATCAATAAAATAATTAAATAAGAATGTGTAAGTGAACGTGATAACTCAAGCCACAAGGATAAATTTTAGCATGCTGTGAAAATTATCTGTATCAAATTTTTGATCCAATCGGCCGAAAGAGAAGAAGTCTAAAATGTAAGCTCGATTCCATTCGCGATGCTTCAAAGCTTAGGGTTAAAGAAAACGCCATATTTTGAAAGTATGAGAGAAATACGAGTAGAGAAAATCCCCATTGGTTTGCATTATTCTCATTGTTTATTCTAAAATCCATGACATCAAAATTTGGCGTTCATAAGACTCTTGGTTTTCACTCTGCATTAATGGTTTCCAAAAATTTTCAATTCTCGGCGCCCTTGACGAATGTAGATTTTTACTTTCTCGTATACGTTGTAAAGAAACGGAAAGTATTATAATCGTCAAAAAAATTCGAACTCGAGGTTTTTTCGAATCTCTACATTTTAGACCTCCCTGAATCCGAAAAACACAATTTTGGAATTATGCCTATCTTTGAACACGATAACTCGAAAACTATTAGACGTAGAGAAATGAAATTTGATACGTGATCTTTACACCTGATTTGTAGGTTTCTTTCAAATTGTGTTGAAAATCCGTCTTCGGGAAATCGGGGTGTCCGTCTGTCCGTTTTCATGTTAACACGATAACTCAAAAACTTAAATAGCTAGATAGATAAAATTTGTTACCCAGTTTTATCATCACGAATGTAGGTTCGTATCAAATTTTGGACGAAATCAGTCAAGGGATTGACTGTCTGTCGATCTGTATAATCTCATACTTGTGAACACGATAACTCCTAAACACTATAACTTAGATAAATAAAAATTGATCTGCTAATATTAATTGTAGATCCGTTCCCAATTTTTGTTTCAATCGGTTGAAAAAAGGACATTCAAATTGCATATTCGGTTTCGTCACCATTTTATGACGCAAAAAAAGGCGCGACCGATTCGTGCGTTTTTCCCCATCTGTGTTAAGGAATGACGCATGTTACTGGCGATTGGTTTATTTTCCCCGCCTGCATTAAACGGAAACGAGAAAGTTTTGGGGAGACCACTCCCGCTCGGTTTCAATGGTGTCGATGTAAAACTCCAATAAATACTTTTTGCAAAAAAATCGACAGTTTTTGAAAAGCTTCGGTAAAAACAGATGCAACGTATTTTAGGTCACATAAAAATGTATTGAATAAATTTAATAAATATAATAATCAGTGGGGAGGGTAATCAGTGGGCTGATGATCACTACACATTTTCTGATATCATAGAATAAAACCGGACTCGGTTATTATTTATGACAGCAACTGCCGAAAACACGGTTGAGTGCAAATAAAAAGTAGCGATTCGGTTTAAAATTCTCCGGGCTTGCACTTATCAATGGATATTCATATTTTACTGAGAATATCAAAACAACAGTAAATTCTAGGCTGGTAAATTTAGTTTTAATGAATTTTCATGAGACAACATAACTCAATGAGATTATCTTCTTCAACAGTAGTAAATGCAGATCTTGAATCCATGCAAAATTTTCGATGTTGCAGTTTGGAAGATTATTACTTCAGGTGATAAACGGTGATAAGTGTTCTGACCTATGGAATTTTATTAAGAATGCAATAAAGTTTTGAAATTTATATATATATATATAATATATATCACGGCGCCTTGACATTTCTCTACATCTTTCTGAATATTTGTTACTTTATTTGTAATCATCATTAATGGACACGTGAAAATTCCTTCGATTAGTTTCAAAGCTTGATACTATTTATTAGTCATTTACCCATATTCAAATACAAAAGAAACTTTCTCTCGAAAATATCTCCTATAGATAAATGAATATCATCTATCATTTTGACTTTTAAAATCGCAAGGTGTTTTCTTCCAGCTTCCGCAAACAGAACTGGCTCTTTTTAAACTTCATGAATCAAAGATAAAGAATTTCCAATTCGAAATTTCGTTGAATTATTCTCTTTCAAAAAAGAATTCTTCTCTTTCTCTTTTTTTCCCGTCCTTCAATGTCTTTTTCATGTCGCATCCGGCAAGAGAATATTTGCAGATGGCTCCCGACTCAAATAATCTGCTTGAGCACTTTTCGGGATAAAATTTCACGCCAGACTTCTTTCCAATTCTGGCAATGAAAAAGAAATAAGCCCCCCAGAAAGGGTAGCAAAACTCGACAGAAAACAAATCCATAAACAGAAAACATCGATTCTCGTTCTTCATTTCCACAGGCAAAGAAATAAACGACTCTTCGTCTTGCAGAGAATTACAGACTATCTTTTGAGGTAATGTATTCCGTTTTAAATTTATTTCATTTTTGCGTGTAAGAAGAATTTTATCGTACCTACAAAATGCAATAAAACCGAGAATTTTGAATGGAAAAGAACTGGAAGTAAAGACGTGGGCCATCGTGTGAGAACGCCCTGCTAGTAAAATTCCGCGCAACGGGAAGCTATTTTCGGAGTTCCTCTAATCGGATTTCGGAACCTCCGGTTACTTGAAGTCTTAACAAGCATTTTACTATTTCGAAACGATGATTCTCAGTCGATTCTTAAAAGTGCAATTATATCTGTTTTATGGCTGGAAATGTTTACAACATGTTGTTTCCAAAAACCTAGTCTAAGAAAGTTATAAAGTTTTGGGTGCTTTAATGAATGCATATAATGTTTCATAAGATAAGTTTGTTTTCTAGTAAAAATAAAGTGTTTCTCAGAAAATGCATTTACACTCTGCATAACAATAGATGAGGATTCAAATCCCACTCGGTCTAGCATATCAAACCAAGCCCCTGAGTCAAGGAGTCATGATAAAAGAAAAGTATGGCCTATTCTTTTATCAAAGTGACCTTGGAGCACCTACGTAAAATCTGAGGAGGTTGGATAGGAGTAGGTTGCCCTTACTGATGTACCTTAAAAATGAATTTGCTACACTTATGTTTCGCTTGGAGGAAAATTGTCCAACAGCCAACCCTTAACAGCGAGCAATTTGTTGCTTACTCTTTAATCCCGAGGCGACTTTTTTAATCTAGCCCCTTTAAAACCGCGCCTTTTTGGGTTGATACGACACGAATTGGACTTTCCCAACTTGGGTGGTCATTTATCCTACCTCCCCACCCCTGCTATAACCTTCCCTTAAGGCCAACGGAAATTGACTGTGGTTGGCAAGGATAATTGGACCCCCTACTGCGCTTATCTCCTAAGCGATCTCAGAACCTCACCTTCCCTCAAAAGGAGCCAGCCGCCTCAGACCGACCTTCGTCACTGATAAGAGAAAATTTTTAGACCATCTCGCTCGGTGTGAGAGGTTTAAGTGTTCATCAGTCTGTCAGTTTTTGAACAATGCTGGTCAAGAGTACAGCCAGAGTATGGAAACTATGACTATCGTCCTCAATTTATGTTCCTCAGTTATGCATTTCCATAGAACACTAGGCCGCCGGTGGGCTGTAGAATTATTATATGAAATATTAATAAAATATATCATAATTTCATAATTCAATTGAATTAATACAATAACTAACATCGGGAATTAGTGCATCAATTAATTAGAGTCATGACTTAATAGAAGACCGGTCTTGATGGAAATCTGGTTAAGATGAGGTTCTCCAAATACTCACCAAATCTTATTCCCGAAGGATTTCACTTTTAGATACGCCTGAAATATAATATTTATAGCTGTATACCAGCTACAGTCGACAAATTTAAAATAGGAACTGAAGTAAAATCCTCCCAAATGCCTTTTGATATGCTTTGGCACATTTAAAATTTCATCGGTAGGAACTATCAGCAATGCCTGAAAAATAACGGCTAACACTACGACCGCTTCCATTAACTGTTAAGATTTTGCATTCGCATGAATCAAAAATATTTAGAAATAAATTTATAAAGTTTCGGCTTATAATGTGCATTTCAACAGTTTTGAAATAGTAATAATAATCAAATTTTTAAATCTATCCGATGATTCTTCAATTTAAAAATCTTCCATTTATTAAATCAGATTGAATGTCTTAGAGGAATTATAACAAAATGACACAGTGCTATCAAACACACTTTTTAACAGAGATAGATGATGATAAAATAATCTGCCAATTTCACGACGAAACTTTAACCACGAAGCAAATGTCATCATGAAAACGGGTCAATATTTCAGAAACACCCTATAACTGAACCTCAAATAATCTTGCATAATCTCAATCCAAACTTTATAGTTCCCAAAGCCACATTTCAATTTTTACTTATAATAATAATAATAACAAATAAATAAATAATATTCGAAACTATCCAATGTTTCTTCAATTTAAATATCCTAAATTTATGAAATCGGATAAAATGTCTAAGAAGAAATAAAACGTCCTGACAGAGTTCTAACAAACGCACTTTTTAATAAAGATAGATGATGACAAAATAATATACCAATATAATGACGAAATTTTATCCACGAAGAAAATGCCACCATAAAAACAGGCCAATGCTTCAAAAACCCTGCGACTGAACCTCTTATAACATTGCATCTTTTCAATCAAAAATTTATAGTTCCCAATACCACATTTCAGTTTTTACTTAGAACAATAACAGTAAATGAATAATCTTGCATACTATACGATGTTTCTGCAATTTAAAAATCATCCATTTATTAAATCGGATCGAATGCCTCAGAAGAAATATAATGACACATCCGTAACAAACCCACTTTTCAATGAAGATAGATGATGATAAAATGATCTATCAATATCATGACGAAATTTTATCCACGAAGCAAATGCCACCATAAAAACGGGTCAACGCTTCAAAACATTCTGCAACTGAACCTCTCATAACCTAGCATCTTCTCAATCCCAAGTTTATAGTTCGCAATGTTTACACAGCAGATGAATCTGTTTGCCTCGAAGATAATCCTCCACACTGGGGGATTTCAGATGATGAAAGAATCTTTTTTCCAAAGTCCTCCGAGTGGAATTGAGTGGAAAGATTGAAATTTCAGCGGGCGAGAATTAAAGGCGAGAGATTTTCGCGAGTCTTAAACGAGTTTGAGATGATTTCTTGGGGCGCTGATGCCCCAGCTATTTGGGCGGAGGCATTAGCGTCAGCGGAGAAGCAATTTCGACTTTTACGATCTTTTGAGTTGGGCGCCATAAATCCAGGAGGAGTGAAACTTTCAAACCAACTGCATCGATCCGTTAGGCAGGGAAGACCCATCTACAGGCTCTTTACCCTCCCCTCTCCGACACATCTCCAGTCGAGTCCTCATATTTTATCGGTTACGGCAGCGTCTATCACGTATGATCAATCACTTTGCAGTGAAACTTCAACGAGGAATAGATGACAAAAGCATTGATTACCAATTAGGGGTAAGTTAAATTCCACAGAAATGCTGAAAAGTTAATTGACTACAGGTTGACAATGGCTCTGATCTTAACTATTTTCGATTTAACCACAAATACCCTCCAAGAAGTCCAGTTACACTAAATTAAATTAACATTAGTGAATTGAACCCAGGAATTGACACAGTATTAGATAGGGAAAATGAACCCTAATAACGCGGTAGCGCCCCAATGTATTTTAAAGCATAGACTTCAGTAAATTTCTTTTAGATTATGTTAAAACCACCAAGATTAAGATAATTGAGAAGTAAAATTAAATTCCGAAATTTTGTTTCGGAAAATTAGTAGAAAAACGTTTCAAAACTTATAAATATATGCGAAAAGATTTTTAAAATATAGTAAAATATCAAAAAATAAATATTACTTTCGAAAACACTTATGTTCTCCAATGCCACAAAGCGTGACTTTTTTTAAAAGACATCTTAGAAACAGCGCATGCTTAGACTATCCATCTCCTCTGACCCTGTGCATTACTACCACAAATAGGCATTTGATTACCCCAAACATTACTATCTGCATAAAATAGACCGCAACGAAACTTCTCGTAGAATAATTTTTCATATTTCCCCCGTATGTTATTCTTCTAAAAATATAAATACAATTACCTACCGTGCTTTGAGGGGCTGTTGTATCTTACATTTGTCGTCGTTCTTCAAACGTAATCACGTTGATGTGGCGTGGAAGCTAAGAGAGAAGAGTACTACCTCAGGCGTCGCCCTCGTCATTTGACTACTATTCAAAATAGCGAGATCTGTCCGAGGAATGCCCTAATGTTACTTCAAAATAGGACGTACTAACTATAACTTAACTAAACGACAGGTAATAAACAAACTCCTGTAGCAAAAAGAAAGAAATACAGTGTACTTTGTTAAAAATGGAATTTTTAAACCATTTTCTACTAGAGCGGCACTCCAGTACTCTTTGTTTCGCTTAATTAGGCTGCGTTACAAAGATATTCAACGAGATAAGGTAAAAAAGCAATTTCACCGGATTCATTTCACAGTATCTGCTGACGCTAACCTTCCTGTTAAAAGTCCTTTATTAACTTTTCAGCGTTCGCTTTACTGATAGAACGGATATCAAGGTATTGATTTAGGCAGATACTAGCCTTGCTTACGCAATATGCAGATAAAGGTCATCATCATTAATAAAGCTCCCCTAAATGCAGCAGCCTAATGCTTCAATTACCATATTCTGTGCATTCTTTTTTCTTTCACACTTTCTATAATGGGAAGCTTTTCTTAAAATTATTTTGTTATGGATTAGTCGATTTTAAATGAGTGATGTGACTATACAAATGCCTTCTTTCCGAATTTCTCACGATTTTACCGATTTTTTTATAACTGCCGAGTTGCATGGTTAAGAGGTTCTGACGCCAGCCTTATATGACCAAGTTTGAGTGTTCGATCCCCGGTCAAAGTCGATGATTCCGTTTCCGCTTATTACGGGACACCATCAAGTTCACAGCCTCTAGCGGCAAAATCAAAGATCGAAATTATTGAAATGACAACTAAAGAATGATTATCTTATGTGGAAAAGCGGCGCGTCTTGTGAATTATATCAAAAAGCAAGCGTCGTAATTCATACAAATTAAATTTAATAATTAAATTCAACATTATGAAGGGGGTCGACTGTAATCGTGGTCCAATAGCTAATTTCTAACCATTAAAAATAGGTATATACAGTTCAGCAACGGATTCCGAGACTACCACTTTTGGACGATTTTACAACGGAAAGGGGTGTCAGGCAGTGAGTCTTATGAGCGCATTT
>BGPR01001213.1:31909-44165 GCA_013235015.1 Araneus ventricosus | reverse complement strand
CTACCCAACGGATTTCGATAATTTTTATTTCATATGAAAGCTTATGACGTCTAGATATGTCATCAAGGGTCGTCTACCCCCACCCATCTCCATTTTTGAAAAAATCGTAATGTATGGTGGAGAAATGTTTTTCCGATTTCATTCGAAAATGGGTGGTGGTGGGAGCAGACGACCCTTGATGACATATCTAGACGTCATAATCTTTCATATGAAATAAAAATTATCGAAATCCGTCGAGTGGTTGGGGCTGGCGAACTGTCTGAAGGTTTTACCATATTATTTTAAATATATAGATCCGAACAGTTCCATCAAAATGGCGTGTCAAAAATATTGTAAACTACCAATTGTAGGTGTAAGAAACTCTTTATTTAGACCTATTTCATTCTGCATTTATGGATCTGAAGACTTTCATGCCGAAATTCGTGAGAACGTTATACAAAACATTACAACTAGATGAGGGGTATTGAAAGATTTTGCAATTTTAAAGGAATCTGTTGTCTACAAAGAATATGAAATCTACTATTGTTTTATGGTCCGTTCCACTGATCTTCATGCAGTATTTAAAACTGAAAAAGTTAGTAGCTGAGAGCCTCGAAGCAGCGAGGTGGAAGGGGCAGTGCTGAGCAAAGTGCATGCTGACCGCGAACCCGCCCGAAGGTTGGAGAGCGGCCAGTTTAATAAATAATTTTAAAAAATTAATTTCTGCCTTTAGTTGCCATGTACTGCTTGCTTTTCGGAATTACATTCCGTGTGTTCTTGTGAATGCCATCGAGAAAAACGGTCATATTACGAAGGTATAAGCGTGAATAAAGCGATACTTCTAAGTTAATGGATATAAAAAGTTAACAGAACCTTTCTCGCTTTATTGAGAGGCCAGATAAGAGGTTAAAAGCCAAATATTTTTCATAGGATTGTTGGGTCACATAACAGGCTTCTCAAGTAAAGCTTTTTAAAAACAAGCTAAAACACCTGAAATAAAAGAAGCTGAGGTTTAAAACCCAAAAAAAGAATTACTAAACAAGTAGCAGAATAAAACGTCAATCTATCAAAGATGTTTTCAACTGTTACTGACATCCTTGGCATAGTGACGATTAGTCTTATTTTAAAAATCTTATTATTAACCTTATAAATCTTATATTATAAATCTTATTATTAACCTTATAAATCTTATATTATAAATCTTATTATTATCTTATTATCTAAAAAATGTTCATAAATTGCGAAATCATCAGCGGATGTTGCTGTGTTCATTAGGAAGGTGACTTCGCAATCTTTCTCAGAGCTATTTCGGGCCGTGGTGGCCTAGTGGTAAGGTCTCGGCCTTGGGATTATAGGGTTCCAGGTTCGAAACCCGAATCCACTGAAGATCCACCGTGTATTGGGCCTGTTACATGCTAAATCATACGCAGTGGCCAAACGTCCTCCCGTTGGTGTGGCGCGAAAATTTGGATAGGGGGTGCCAGCTCAGGTGTCGTCTTCGTCGTCTGACCCGAGCTTCAAAATTATGAGGTCCGTCCCAAAAAAGCCCTCGTGTTGCTTCAGAGCGGGACGTTAATATAACCTAACCTAAACTCAAAGCTGTTTCTTAATGTTGTGTCTGTAAATGTTGTTTTCTTACAACTGCGCTACTCATGCGATAAAAATATCATAAACCAGTTTATTTTTAATAGTTTTTCTATTAGGTATTTTCACGGTATACGCGAAGATCATACTGCTGTAATAAAATTATTCAGAAAAGGATAAGAATGTATAAACTGTGTTTGTTTATAATTAAACGTATTTTAATATATATGTGTGTGTCTGTTTTGGCGAATCAGCTGGAAGACTACTAAATATAAATTGAAGGAGATTCGAACCTCAAGTCTGGAGCATCGTGGCTTGATGATGCTTTAGACTTTATGCATCTGTCTTTATATTATTTTTAAAGATTTGCCGTTCATTATATAGCAACGAGATCACCCGGAAAACGTATTTAATATCATTGCGGTAACTAAAACAGTTGAAAGTATTTTTGTAAAATATACTTCAAAACATTTTTTAAAATTTATTAAAATTAGACAAAAATAATTCCGCTGTTACTATTATTGCCCATTTGATTGGTCCTCATGAAAAAGAATTTCAAGAAATAAATTGAGGAATAACTGTAAAATTTAACTATTAAATCTAAGATATATTTATTGGACCGAAAAAACATTATTTTTTATGATGTTAGCTGTCATTATTTTCATCATGCAATAAAAAAATATGGGCATGTCATTATAAAAAAATAAATTTTAAGTATGATTATATTGAAATTACAAAAAAGTTATAATTAATGCAAACAATCTGGATTGTTTACGTTCACTTTATTATTACACTAGCCACCTTCGGCGACCAGCTTGTTCGACAAGATTATAATTTGAATTTAATCTTGAATAATTGTATATTCTTGTTTCCCTTAACAACGTAAGCAGATCTTAGTAGTTATTTAACCCATGTTCTTTTAGTGGCCTTGCGCCTTTTCTGTTCATTGTCTACATAACTGTCCCTAATGGAGTCAAATAACCGAACATTGCATGTAACATCTAATTGCAAGTTGTCAGCGCCATCTTCACTTTCTTATTCCTCTTGCAAAATATGCATTTGATTTCAACATTAAAATGGCGCAATACATTTTATGGTCAGCGGCATGTTTGCTGAATTAAAACATGCTGAAAAAAGTATGAAAAGATAGCAGCCATAAGCATTCATCTTACTAGTTATATTTCTTCATATACCTAATATCTCAGAGATCTTGTTTTACAGATACCACAAAAATCTTGATGAAATAAATTGCGAAAGGAAAATGTATTAGGATATTACCTTAGCTTTCAACAATGAAAGAGAAACACGTAATTAAATATTTGTTTAGACAATGAAAACGGTTTGACTCGCGTTTCAATAATGAAAAGTATTGTTGTAGATTATACAAAAAAATATTTTGAAAAGGTTATTAAAATTAGAGAAAAATTTTACGGCATCTTAATTGATATAATTGAAAAGGTAAATTTTTGCACTTTCAAATGGCATAAAAATAATTTTTATGCTGTAATATTTTCGGTAGTCATTAAGGAAAAACGCCAAAATCTCACTTACTTTTTCATTAATTAAAATTTCAAGCAAAATGGCTCTAAGATGCACATTCTCACTCTCAAAAGAATGTTCGTGCCAAATTTCGAAGCTCTATGGCCAGCGGCCTGTCCTGTAGAGAGCCAACACAAACACAGAAAGACACACACATTCTCCTTTATTACTAGTAGATATTCACTTCTAGAATGAAAAGCCTATCTATTTCATGAAACACTGGATGAAATATTAAAAGTGTGTAAGAAATTAATAATTCTCTCTACACGTTAACTAATCATTCTATATATTAACTAAAGTGACAGACAATCATATTGCAGAAAAAGAACACAATTCTTTTCCCAGGCAAGAAAATTCCACTCATTATTTTAAATATTTTGTACTTGAGCGTAAGAAACTAAATTATACTAAATTAACATAATTACTTTCCTGGCGTTAATTAACTTAGCGTGATTATTAACCTGAACTAACTCAACGTAATTACGAAACTTAATCAGCTCAATTTAATAATGACATTTAATCAATTCAATATTCTGTAGTATTCTGGTATTTTACATTTAAATGAAGTGATGACGTTCTTTCATAAATGGAAAAGACATCGAGTGCAATTTACATTTTAGCAGACTGCATGTCGTGTTTTCAGCAACTAACTAGTCAAACTATAGAACACAAACGTATTTTACTTTTCAACTGTCTTCAGTCGTTATTTCACAACGTAGCTAAGCATTTATTTTACGAAATGGCTGGTTTCATGCCTTTTAATGGTAAAATATCTAACACTTGGACACGAGAGTGCTCTAATGTCAATTGTGTTCAAGACATCAGAATTTTTTTCCCTCTGAAAATGGCGAAACAAGAATACACCGAAATGAGTCCCACTCCTAAATAGTCCCGATCGGCGGTAACCAGCAGCTGACACTCAATGGCTTTCTGGATGGCGTGACATTTGCGGGCGTCGCATTAGTCCATTCTTTTTCCCGAGGTTATTACCAGGCAAAAATGGATTATCCACGCAGCTTCTGCTCCAAAGTGGAATCTTTTCCAGCGTTTCAGAACAGGAAATCGTTCTTAAAGGCCATTTCCTCTCATGTGCCTTTCTCTCTTTCTTTTTTTACACTTTTTATTTCTCGATCTGTCACAAACTAATTCGAATCGACAGTTCGCTTGTCGTGAGAGAGAGATTTTTTCCTGTTCTTTTTCTTTCTTTTTTTCTTCTGCCGTGTAAAAGTGGAAGAAAAGAAAGGCCTGAACTGTCAGAGACTCAATTACATGACACAAGAGAATCTTTTCCTTTCATTTGCTTCAATTGAGTTCGATCCTCCTTTTTCTTTTTTATCTTCCCCTCCGAGGCAAACCTGTGGGGCTTGTTCTCGTCTTTAGAGAAATCCATTGAGGTTCCGAAATAAAAGCCTGAAAGAGTGAATGATTCACAGATATCTAAATTCGACAGGAAGCAATGATTTCGGTATCTGTTCAAATGTTCTCAGGTAGAAACTTTTTATGAATCATACTGGTTTTAAAATTGATAATTTTCCATCAGGGCAAACAGATCGACTTGGAAAATTATCTGTTTATTTATGAAATAAAACCTCTTCAATAAGTCGTTTGTTTGCACGCCATTTTGATTTGATTCGATTTATTACCACTCATTTTCAGTGTCAAAGAAGTCTTTATAGCACCTCAAGTATTCGATAGTGAGTCTCCTATAACCATAGGAAAAAAATTCGCAAAGACAATCGTACAATTAGGACCGAAATCAAATTTCACGAGTATCAGAACTGATAGAACATTTCTCAAAACGAAATCAAAATTTGAGTATTGAGTATTCGCAAATTTCCTTGGAAAGAAAGAGAAACCCATGAATACTATTATAATCATTTCGAAATCTAACTATTGCAATCAAGTGAAATAAAATATCGCAAATAATGAGTATTGCATATTATAAGTTCTGTAAAAAAGAATTATAAAAGAAGATATATTTACATGCGATTATCCAAAAAGAGTTATTGCAATAAAAATGCTGAATTATCATTGCTTATTGTTCAATTACTTAAAAAAAGTAGGAATTTCGAAAATTTTTAAGTATTTCAAATTTTACTAATACTGTCTGGCATCATAAACATAATGTACTAAAAACCATTGCGAAGTCTAATTAAAAAGGAAATCTGTCCATTATATTACACGAGAAAAGTAACTAGTTTAAAGCAGTTTGAACTAAGATTCAACAGTATACCATTTTCGTTACGAAGTTGATTAGGACCGATACTTTGAACTAAAGAGGTTTTACTGTTCATAAAACAATCTCCTTATATTTCGAACCTCTACTTCAAAACATCGCAGTATGTTAAAGGTTTTGGCTTGATTCGTTTGTCTTCCCTTCGTTTGGTTTGATTGCATCAGCCATTGCATTTTGTGTCAGACGCATCATGCAACTTTTAAAAAAAGAATGTCAGGCTAAAACACTATCAAGTTAATTAAAGCATAAGTGAAAATTCTGCTTTGAAATTAATGTTCAAACAAAGCTATTCTTTGTCATAACTTTTTCATTGGCAAGAGCACGCGAGTGAAACATTTGATAAAACAATAAAATTGATTTAAATTTTATTATAACAATAAAAAGCAATGCTACAAGTTGTATTTAAAATTAATTTTGAAAAATTTATTAAAATTAGAGAAAGAGTGCAAGTAAATAGAATTGGTATCAATGAAAAGAGAATGAAATTTTTTGAGTTTTGAAATGGCGTAAAATGGTTTTTGTGCGAAAACTTCTTTCATTCATTTCATTATGTTACGTGCTATTAAGGGTATGGTGGTACTTCGAAGCCGAGGCGACCACAATAAAAATTCGAATTAAGAAATTTCCGAATTCTAGAAATACGCACAACAAGAGAAAACAAAAAGATTTAAACTAAAAATTGGATTGAAAATTTATATTTAATATTAAACAGCTCTAGAAAATTATGCATAATTAAGAAAAAACAGTAACTAAATTTAATAAATAAAATAATAGGAAATATAATTTTAAAAATGTAATGATTGTAAAATTAACATTTTTCAATACCTTAATCACTAACCCCTTCTTGGTCGCATGTCATACGTTCGCTCTTTTGTGCCCGTACGCTATTTAAATCCGTAATTAAGTCAACGTAACAATTAATTCTAAACATAAAAATTACCTGGCCACACTTAAATGTCTCAAGTATCCTTTACCATCTTAAACAGATTGAAATAAAAAATATATATATCAAATAGGTTATGGCATCTAATTAGTAGGTTAAATAAAAACGTAAGGCAAGGAGTTAACATAGTAAACAAACATTTACAAAGTAAAATTAATACAACAATTGTACAATAAAACTTCAAAATAAACAATGCAATTCACATCTAACGTATTATAAGTTTTTGAAAAGATAGATATTTTCAATCGGAGTTCACAGAAGATGCAGACATGTTTAAATAATGAAAATGAGGCCTAAATATATATACATTTTTATTTTTCGCTTATTTCGAACTATCCAAAATCAATCTGAATTATAGACGATATTTTAGCACTATGTTAGTAAAAAATTCAAAGGTACGGAGAAAAAATTCTAATTGCCGACGAATTCCAATTGAAAATATTCATGTTGGTTAAGTTTCATCGCACTTTTAATCCCAGTTCTGAGATGCTATGTGTTCCTCAGTTCTTGAACTGTGTTACAGCAAACCCGTATTACAAAGGTTCCTCGTTATGCGGGCTTATCTGTGTATGAAACAGCGCGTTTTAAGACATCCATATAACAACACACAATGCTAAGAGATGCTAATAATGCTTTTGACCTTCGTACTTAATCCAGGTTAAATTCGAGACGCCTATTAACCCCTTTATTTATAAGGGTTTGGAAAATCTTTAACTAATGGGGCTAGTTCAGCCTCTAATGTCTCGAGGCATTTGATGTCTCAAATTTTAGAGATAATGTTATGGTGCCCGATTTCATCATCAGATGTGAAATCGATGAACCAGTAATATATTATCCACAGACAAAGTGTCACTAAAAATGTCTTTCGGCATTAAGTTTGGTCCATTAGAGTCATCCTGTTTCGCCATTAAAAGAACGTTCTGCTTCGCAGCAGCACTATAAAATGAAATATTTAAATTGTAATTATTTCACCAATAATTCTAGTTCCAAGATAGATGATTTATCGCACGAGCTGTTGCAGAATTCTAAAATACACTTAAACCTGATTTCACACAACATTTGAATAGCACGAATTTATTCCTAAGGGGTTAAATAAATATACAGGGTGCCCACTAAGTTCTTGCCTTCTTCCTTAACTTCAGAGCGTCGACAGCTACGGTCATAAAAGAGGAATCAAGATATAGTAAAATGGTTATACCCTACGAGATGAGACCACTTGTAGCGCCACCTAGCGGAAAATTTGGAATTTACATTCCTATCTTGAAAACATATGAAATACGGGGAAAAGTCAATCACAACGTTTTAGAGTATCATTGATTTAGCAATAGAAGACACACCGTACACATTAGTGTTAAGAATAGAACGCGCAAAATACACATTTATTGGATTTTGACTTCCAAATCTGTGTGTTTACGATGCGTAGATGAACTTAAAGCACAAATGTATAGACGTTAGGCTTCTCAAGCAGTCGCACTTAGAAAATCCTGAAGGGAGCAGGTGCGCATCTATACCAGCTAACAACTTTGCAGGCACTACTGGCAGGGGATGCTGAGAGAGGATAGGAACTTTATTATGAATCATTTAGAGGTTCAACTAAAGTTCCCTGGAAACATGATAAGGACGGATGAGTCATGCCTCTCGCGTAATGACGTACACAACACGTAGAACACCCATATCTGGGCGATAGAATAAAAAAATATATACATTTACTGTAGATTTTAAGCATTAGGTAAGTTGGTCGGTTTATGTTTGGTGCGGAATTTTCAGCAACAGGCTGATAAGACCTCTCAATTAATTAATCATTGCAGTCCATTTGGGCTTTGTGGCAGCAAGAACGATAGATGTGCAACCTAATAATAGGTAACTGCTCCGTTATTCCGCATTTAGTAACGACTCGGTCTTAGAGATCACGATAAAAAAATGTGCATTGTGTATGTTCTATTCTTAACACTTCTGTGTTGAATGTGTCGTTTCGTATTAAATCAATGATGCTCTACAACTTTTTCCTGCATCTTGAACAGTTTTCAAAATAGGAACACAAGCTGCGAAGTTTTCGTTGGGTGACGATGTGTGTGCTCTCATTGCATAGCGCATAGCCACTTAGCTATACTTAGACAACACGTTTATGACTATTGCTTTCGCCGTTCTGAAATTAGGAAGAGTTAGGAGTGGCTCAGGACTCAGGACCAATTGTGAGTCTTCCAAATGAATAGCACCTGAATTTCAGTTTAAACGATGGAATATATACAATTACGAAAACATTACAAGACGCGAAGATTTAGTCGAACATAGTTTGTTTCTGTTTCCATTCATACGATCGATTCATTATGCTTTAAGACTTCATAGCGAATTCACACCGTTTCGTGTGCGGTAGTGGCTCTAACCTCTTCCCCCTAGTCGTGCGAAGTGGTTCTGGGAAAGTGTGGTTTCTTCGGTTGATCAAAGCGACATTCGAACATTTAGTTATCGATTGAGATGCGGTGTGCATTAAGCTTTCTAAAGCTCTTGATGTTCAAATTTTTAAGACCTCTGGAAACATCACACATGTGTTCTTCTTTGTAATTTCTTTTTACATCTTCCTGTGACGACCTCCCACTGATGGGATCATTAATAACATTCAATTGCTAAAAAATACCGAATTCTCTCGGAATCATTCAGTTCGTGTTTTTTGGTTTTATAGGACATTTGCATATTTAACATAAAGAGCATATTCTGGAAAGAACCAACAGATGGCGGAATAGGTCTTGGCTCCTCCCCTCTGTTAACTGTACCTGACTTTAAAAACGGGTTTTACGAGAGAGTGAGTTTGTTATTATTATTGTTTTTGTATTTGTTCCATGGTATTGTGTTGGTATACCATGGGTTTGAAGTGTATGCACGCTCATCGTCAGAGACGTGTTCCTGTCTTGTTTCATGCCAATAATCCACCGGCCGAGTGATCTTTCTTGACTCTAGCACATTCCACTCTGAACACATCCCTTTTCAAACAATTCACTTCTCTCCATTTTCATTTGCCCTGTCAACTCTTCTCCGTGCTCGTACGGTAAAATTATAGGAAGTTTCTGTCAATATTTGATTTGCCTAGTCTTGTGTCTGAGAGATTTAATGGCTTCTTTTAGATTTTGTGTTCAGAACTTCTGGCCAAAGTGAGCTGTTAAGTAAATTTAAACCAAGAATAATCTGGGACGAAAGTCATTTTTGTTTACGAATAATCGTCAGAATTAAATTCAGTTCGTTAATCAAAGTTTGATTGTATTTTAAATTTCGTTCCGTTTTCAATTTACTATATCGAAAGTGCAATTTATCTCACGTTGGAGTAAAACACAAGTAACTCAATCACTCACGTGTTATCTCAAGCAACCAGGCACTTGAATTCACATATTTTTTTTCCTTTGCAGTCTGCGAGAAAGCTCATTCTCATCAAAAATACTTTTTTAAAAGTGTTTAGGTTCATCTTAAGATTAAATTTAAATCATACATCATCGCATTACATATTAAGAAGCAGCTAATGAATATTAATTTTTCAAACACCTTTAATAATATGAAACTTTTGCATTAAAAGAAAAAGTTTTTTTTAAGTAAAAAAATAATGAATTTCAGATTTTTACTTTTTTATAATTTCTCTTCACAACTTTCTGAGAACACCCGCATCTGCAAGGATCATTAATCGTATTAAAGTGGTAATAAGAACCGAATTCTCCCTGAAAAAGAACATTGATTTATGTTTTCAGTCAGCAACTCAAGTCAGTTCATTCCTCCAAAGTTATTCTTCAATAAGAAAATGAAATTACGTAATACCTTACCTGCGCTTGAGAAAAAGGCCATGCAATATAGTCATTTAGGAAGACACTTACCTGTAAGAAAAAGAAATAAAAATAATTAATTCCATGGAATAATTAGTGTAAGGAAATATCCACTAATTTAGCAGACTGTTATTGAACTACAACTTGAACAGCTATCTCATATAAAGATCATTGACTTGTAAAATGACAGTTCTTAATGTTTGTTAAATGTCTTACTTTTGTTGTTGCTGACTGACTCCACCACAAATACATGATTCAAGAATTCAAGACAAAAATGAAGAATGACATCTTTTATTGGTTCGAGCACCTAGATAGCAACTGCAGTAAATTCTGAGTTAGCTGCAATATATGAGGTTATCCTGCCTTCCTGGAGGACATGACTCATATTTGTGTTTCGCTCTTAGGTAAACCTCCAACAGTCAACTCTACCGCACGAAAAATTCGTTACTGAGGCACACATCGGCCTACCAGTTTTTAAAATCTGCTTGTTAAAAGCACAGCCAGAGGATAGAACCCATAACCTTCTTCCTCCGATTCAGTCTCGTGGACCATGCCTTTAAGGAGTCACATTAACCCAAAGCGGCCAAAATAAAAATTTTCATTTTATTGGCTTATTTCGTTTCTCTTATCGTTCTGCTCATTATATCAAAATTTCAAATTTGTATCATTAATCTTTCAGATGTCATTTAGATTTTTATTTAAGATGACTAACGAAAAACATGCGCAAATAATAATATACTATAAATGGCTTTTTATCCTTGTCGGACTTTTCTTTACTTTCATGTTTTCAAAATAATAAGGCTTTTTTCCTTTTCAAGACAGAGATTTCAAATTTTTTGTACATGTTTATCATAATATATATATGATAAAACTGTGCAGGCAATAAGCATTCAGTTGCTTAGTTTTTTTATATGCATGTGTAACCACACTGCTTTCAGAGCTCGCCACCTAGCGACCGTTGAAGGAAACGGCCAGTCCACGTTCTGGAGTCGGCGATGAAACATGGTGCTCATCCCCGATGATTGTATATTTTATATGTCCTGAAGTGTTTTGTCCTTAATTGTTTGTCCCTGCATGTTGTGTCCTTTGGTGTTTGATTAAAAGTGTTTAAATGAATCGAGCCCTTTTCTTTGAACGTCTACTGTTATCCCTAGCAGAAATTAAATTACGGCGCCCAAATGGTTACACATGAAATAAAATGAGGTACTGCTAAATTTCCTCATCTTTCAGCATATAATTCAGTAAAATACATATATTTAATAGAATATTAGATACACCATAAATGCCATGCACATTTTCCTGCAATATATTTCAGTGAATCTACAAATAAAATTTGAAGTAAAAATATTCATATTTGAAAAAGTAGTAGGGATTTTTAAAAATTGAATTTTTCTTTAAAAAATTTAAATTCCAACTAAATAAGCTGATCAAAATGGATTTTTCTCTTCAAGATGACTTTATAGGATTCTTAAGTCTCACTATCAAAACATTTTCACTAATACTTCAAATTTAAAAAAATGTTGAGAAGGTAATATGTCTCCTTAATCTACTATACCACTGGTGAGTAAATTTGAGCGTAAATTATCAGAATGAACATAACGAGATAAATAAATAGATCGGAGACAATAAAATGGCAATGGAAGGCAGAAGAAATGTTTGTTCTACAAAGGCGAATAAATATTTGCATTAAAATGCGTTCCTTTATTTTAAAAATCCATAACCCTCTTTCATAAGGAATACGAATTCATTACATTTATTCCACATTAGTACACAAAGTGAAACAGGGCTTCCAACAGTTTCATTTCAAGCTCATATGATGTGTGCAGACTGCATCAGTTTAATTTCTGAGCCAACGGATTTATCTGGAAGGGGAAAAAGATTCATTGGACAGCGTAAGATACGCAGCACGCCGTTAGGTGTCAGATCGCACGCTCAGTTACATTACCAATTGCACGATTTGAATTTGCGTGAGATTTCCAGGCAACCAATCAACATTACAAATCTAGGAATGAGTGAATTTTGTTCTTCTATAAAAATTTTCAATTAACCTATTTTTTTAACATTATAAAAAAAATTCGATCTCAAGTTTCTATTGAATATCTGCATAGTAGACTTCATCGAACTATTTTTGAAATCGTGTTTCTGTCTTTCCACGTGCACATGAACACGACA
>BGPR01001213.1:0-31899 GCA_013235015.1 Araneus ventricosus | reverse complement strand
CTTTCCACGTGCACATGAACACGACAATTGGGAAGCGTAATGAGATAGATGCACAAAATTTGACATGTAATCTGTGAGCAAAATTGTAGACCTGTATCAAATTCCGGTCCAAATTCCTCTCTACCAACGCCATGAAAGTTCCTATAGTAAACAAACAGACACTTGTTGCCTAAACAGCTGTGTTTGAAAATATGATAAGCCAACTTCTCTGTTTCGTTTTGCACAATATTTTCGAGGAACCAATCGACTTTATAAATCAAGGGATGAGTTTATTTAATTTGGCTTGTTTCATGTTTGTGATGATGAAATTTTGTAGTCGATTTTACACTCATTTACTTGTGTGTCAGAGTTTTGAAATATTGGTCATCTGTTTGTTCTCGCTGACAGTACTCTCGAATACATTAATTATCTGTTAATCGATTATTTTTAATTAACTTTTTAATCTATACGCTACATGCATGCAGTGGCGCTACCTGGTTGTAAATTTGCCACCTAACAAAACCATCAGCTGACCTAGAACCACTTTGGTGGAAAAAAGTTATGAACAACAACAATTCTAGGGCGAAAATCAGAAAACTCATCCACTTCATCACGGAAAACGAAACACTCTTTTTTTCCAAAAGATGGTGACAACAACTAGCCATAGACTCAATTAATCCTATGTACTCATCTTCTAACTTCTCCCATACATAAGGCACCACCCTTTCAAAGTTAACAACACAAAAAAACCATCCGTATTTTATATACAAACCTGTTTTCTTTCTTTAAATGTAATTTTTTTTGCTCTGGCTTTTTCAATAAAGTTTTACGCATACCCAACCAACCGAAAGGGAGCCGGCCTGGCTCCGAGTTCGGTGGTATGCTGTGGTGTTATGAGGTTGCGAATTTGAGAAAAATTTGATTGCAAGATTCCATAATATTTATAATAAAGAATCTATATATATATACCGCTAAGGTGGAAAAGGACGTGGCGGAAAAAGGGGGTTAATTTCTCTTTTGTCGATGGCAACGTGTTACCAAATAAAACCGGAAGTCCGCCATGTTAGGCATAACGCCATAGGAATAGCCTGTTACTATATTCGTTGCGGTGTAAAATAACTTTTTCTCTGAAAAAAAGGAGTTTAAGACACAATATTTCTTGCAATATAATGAAACTTTGGATGAAATGATTTAAAAGAGATTAGTTAGAAATGAAGGAGATGGCTTACAAGAGCCAGAGAACGTTCAGGTCAAAGTCAAGATAATTTAAGTCAGCGACTTGGATTTATCTAAAAACAAGTTTGAATCAAAAACTTGCAACTAAATTTTATCAAACCTTTCCCGCATTCTAAAATTCAGTAATCTTTAAAATTATGTTCTACATTTTAGTATTTAATTTAGAATTCATTATTATAAATATAAATTTTTTAACAATTTATTCTTAAATTCATAAGCAGATGGCGCCACTGGCTTAACAGAATGATCTGTAAACATAACATTTTATCTGTTACTATTGTACCTGCAGTTAACGTTTCATCTGCCCGTGTAGTATCTGCAAATAACGTTTCATGTGCCCATGTAGTACCTGCAAATAACATTCCATTCTATCGCACAGTGCCTACAAATAACGTTCTATTCTATCGCACAGTGCCTACAAATAACGTTTTATTCGAACGCATCCTTTAAATAAGGTAGGCTAAGGTTCAGGGCCAAAAAATTTTATTCCTTCTTGATTAAGGTAAAAGCATAAAAAGGAAACAGCTTAAGATTTTTATTTATTAATAATATTTCCTTTTTTTATGTTCACTGTGCTAAGATCTCACAAGATAATATCTTTATTAATAATAATAAATATAATTTGTTTTTAGAATTAATTTTTAGAATAATTATATTTGTTTTAATTTTGCAACTCTTACTTGTTTATTTATGCACTTTAATAATTTTCTTTGAAAGTTTTATTTGAAGAAAAATATCTATTTTGAGGCTAAAAAATTTTATTCTGTGCTGATTTAAGTTAAAGCATCAGAAGCAAAATAAAGCTGATTCATATATATTATATATAAAGATTTTAAAATAATTGTTCTAGGACATGCAGTGTCTTCACTGTGGCGAGCGAAGCTAGCAGGGTTTGCATAGCAAACCTGGGAAGATTGCAACGCAATCCTCCTGGGGTTTGGCGAGCTTTAGCGAGCAAGGGGCAGAGCCCCCTAGTTTTTAATAAAGAATTAAAAATAAACAAATAATTAAAATAAAACATTCTACTTTTTAGTGCAATAATAAAAGTGTGTTTTTGAAAAATGCTTTTATTAAATGTAGTCATCCATACAGATTTTTCATCGCAAGGTAATTTATAAAAGTAAACGAGTAGTTTAGTTAAAATAAAACCGTGATTTGCAGTTTACTCCGAATTGCCTGCTATAAAAGCACCATAAAGATGCGATTTCATTAGGACAAAACCATAAGAACAATGGGATGATATAAAATTCTTAAAATAACGATAGCGCATTTTTCCTTCAAAATCGACCTATGATATCGAAAAATCCCATTTATTTGCCCCACCTTTAATGTGCCGAAGAGATGCGCTGGTGTGTGCGGGGGGGAAACAGAAGAGATTCCACTTTGATTCTTTGTGTGTACGATTTCGGTAATTTTTACACCTCAACAGAAATAGCAACCCCGGATAAATATAAACGCGAAAATAAAATGCCCGAGTCGAATCAATAGCTTTATGTGTCTTTACCTATTCTTCGCGGCATCATTTCGTAACCTTAGAACGAAGTGGTGGCGGGGATGTCTGAAGGCGCGAACACCCCTCCCCCCCTGGCAGTTAAAGTACCAATTTTCAATCGGAATACATTTTCTCTTTCTCCACCCTCCTTTCCACACGCTATCTCCCCAACACCCCGCGCAAAAACACCTTTTAGGGGCAGGAAAAGGATGGGGTGAGGGGAGGTGGGCGTGCTCGATACGTGACTTGGAAAATTCTCGATTCGAAGGCAGGCAAGAAGAGTTCTTTACGTGTTCGAACTTCTCTCTGGCGTGGCGCCCATTCGCATGAATGTGGTCACCCCTCCCCCCTTCCCTCACTGAACATTAGGAGGATGGTAACGGGTAATGTTCTTTTTGTGGAAATCTGACTCCGAACTTTTTCCCACTCGCAAGGGGGTGTCGATTTAAGAAACTGATAAGAGTGACTCCTGTTTTACAATGAAGACAATTTGGTATTCATTTTGAGTTAGAAGATTTCACATATATTTTTAACAGTTACTCTGTCGCGAACAGTAAAAGTTATAACCATGAAGAGTTAAGCCATAAAATTGTCTTTACAGCTTCGACATCCAGTTAAATGTGAAACTGGTTGGTTGAATGGAATTTTGCGGCAATTTATTATTTGAGAATAGCCAATCGAAGGAAGGGATCATTAATACTTCATTAGATAAAGCCTTTGTGGATTTCAAAAAGTTTAATCGAAAATCAATACTTTTTTTACTTAAAGAAGTTGATATTAAGTCTAACCAGAAAAGCCAAAAATTTTAAAGTTTTATATCCTTACGAAACTGCAATGTCGCTTTCCTGCCATGATAGTCTTAAGATTGGCGACAGAGATTTAGAAGGATTTTTAGAAGCCAGTGACTCTGACCTTGGCGACAAAATGAAGGATCTCGAAATTGCTGGAATTATCACTCTATCTCTATTAGGAATGGAGATAAACAGAGAATGTTTTAGATGAGTCTATGTGACGTCACATCCTATCGGAAAATGGTATAGATTCCGAGCTACTGAAACCAGGAATAATAATCTCTTAGGAGTCTGCTTGCAGTGCGAATTGGTCAGCTGTTATTATCAGTGACTTTCTGTCCGCTTGTGTGGGTTTTTTCCTGTTTCCTGTGCTTCGCGTTTTCCGGAATATTCGTGAATAAAGCGTCGTTCTCATTATCCTGCTTGTTTGACTGCCTTCACCTTTCACCCATGATTTCTAATTTACAAAAGAGAAAATTTGATATTTACTCTGAGGCAGAATATTTCAAATGTACTTTCGAAAATTAATCGCAAAGTGCTGCACGAGGCATGTCCAACTCAAAGGCTAAGATCCTCGATAAAGAAAAATGTCAGCATAAAAAATAATAAAAACAAGCTTTTATAAGAAAGGAAGATTTATTTTGAAAAAGAGAGCATTTGAAGGGATATTTAGAATTCTAATCCGCGGCCACAATCTCTACTTTCGGAATTAAAGTTTGTTTACTGGAGAAATGGATTCGTATTCCTTTAAATGCCCTGCATGACCACTTAGACATCCATCCCACGTCACATAAAATATATGCTTCAATCAAAGAAAGATCAACTTTTTATTGATAAGGATTTTCTCTTATTCCACAGATGTACGTTTTATTTTGACCATCATATGTACTTATTTTAAGAAAAGATATGAGGATATTTTTCTTAAAAAAAATGTCTTTATTCTGCTTCGCTGCTGCCAATACTCTCATTTTTTAATAAACGATTAAGATTCATATATCGATATTGAGATCAGCTTTTCACATTTCCATCGTCTACTGCTCCGTAAAAATGTTTCTGTGACAACGGATGAGTTCTGTTCATTACTTTGGATTATGTAAATTCTCAATATCCTATTGAGTAATTTCAAAATACTACATTAATTCATCACTGCAAATCAAGGTAAATTATCTTTTCCGATCTTTCTAGAAATCTGTGTATCGCACCTAGTGGAGTTCAAGTGAAATAATTTAACAAGAGATATTAAAAATTAAAATTTGCATTATACATAATGGCGTTGTTCCTACTGGTATATTTGGCAGAAGGTAATGTTAAATTTATCTTCTTTTTTTTCTCTATTGGATTTGTTGTTTCTCTATTGGTTTTCTCTATTGGAAAATCGCGAGTAACAAAGAAAAACCGAGAAACATCGAGAAACAAAAGAGTCACGCGAGTAAAATAGTCCTACTCCTTTAACATCAGCGGCTGTTTTAAAAAAACAGCCTCTCGTCATTTTATTTTGTTATCATTTTGAATTTAAACTGTTTTCGTGAGCAATTAGTTTTCTTTAGTTTGAATTTAAAAATAAGATTAATCAGTAATTCTTTAAGTATAATAAAAATTTTAGCTCGTTTAAAGACTTAAAGATTAAACAAGAACAAAATAAGCTTAAATTTCAAAATACTTAACGACTGAAGAATTCAAAGAAAAAAAACGATGCTTTATAAAACGTCAAAACATAAGGTTCCTCCACCTAAAAAAAATGTGATTTAGAAAATATGTTTTCGGATTTCGAAGCTTTTGTTGCAGTACTTCGAATGTGTTTCAGCCAATAAGAAGCTTTCGCAATAAAGGATTTCGAAAACATTTTGAAAGATTTTTCACTACGCCTGTTAGTAGAATTACCGAGTTGAAAAAGAATGGCTTTGCTTATTTTAGACACTACTAGATCTGAGCACAGTTATTTTTCAACACGCTTTTATGAAAACTGTTTGTTGCAGATGGTCCTACTTTAAATTGGAAAACTACTGTTCTCTAGTATTTTTAACGTTCACTAATATATATATATATATATATATCGTGAAAAAATGAGACAAGAGAACAGTAGTGAGTAAATAATAAGGCTGTTCATTCTGTATGATTGAGACTTCCCCGGTTCGAAATGATTTCTGATCCCCATTGCAGCGATCATTTGCCGAATCGTTCAACAAATGCTTTCGTTTCTGCCGACGGTTATTACGGAGCTTAAGAAGTTTTCATTTCTCTTAGTTTTCTTTTATACCATTCGAAAAATTCTAATGGAAAGATTTATCGTCTCTCATTCTTTTCATAAACGAAGAGAAATTATAGAGAAACATAGAGAAATTGTTGCAATCGCTTTTTTAATGTTTTTTTTTCGATGTTTTTCAATTGTTTACAATGATTTTCTATTTTTTAGACCTCTCTGGGCCCGACAAACCAGTTTTATAATTATTTTTCCTCAATTTTGGAATTACTATATATATGTCTTATTAACTTTGGAATCATATTATTTGATAAAATGTATATATATGTATAATATAAATCCAAATATAACTAGTATATAATCATACAGAAATAAAGTAAACAAGAATTAAATCTTATATCAAAAAGTCATTATTTGAACAATACATCAATTTTAAATAAAATCTAATAAATTGAAATTACTAAAGATACCATAAACAAAAATCAAGTTTAAACATTATATTTCAACAAGTGAAAGAACACTGTTGTTATTAAAAATAATGAAATAGGCAATCCAAGTAAATGGAGTTTTCAACAATTAAAATAGCAGCTTGGCTGTGAACAAGCTTTAGCCAGGTTAAATTAATTTTGCTGTACAAACCATCCCTGTTACTATTGTTGTTGAAACAACAAACAGGGTAATTTACCCTAAAATGAAAGAATTTAGAAAGAAAAGTCTTATACTAACCCTAACTCTAAAGCATGACTATATAGAAACGACTAATATTCAGGATAAAATATGTAAATATCATTATATTGCACTAAGATATTGCACTAAAGACAGTAAATATATAATTCAATAAAATATCCATACTATACATTAAACATAAACTAATCTGTGTCTCATCTTAAACTTACCAGATTTCATCTCTTTCAATATAGCCCGACATGCATATTGACATCAACATGTTGCCACAATATATATATAATACGATAAGGTACATGGCACAAAAAAGAGGTTAGTTTCTCAACGATCGGTTTCTTTACAAAACAGAGGCGGTTGCCTCTCCCATGTTAGGCATAACTTCATAGTCATAGTCCGTTACTACATTCATTCTGGTGTAAAAAACCTTTTTCTCGAAAAAAATTGAGCTTAAGATAAAGAATTCACAATATAATATTCGGTAAATGTGGAGTTTACAGTACACGCCTGTTTCTTGTCAATTTTTCTTGGCGCAATTTCATTTGCCGTCTCCAAAAACTGTTTTGGATGTGCAATGCGATTTTTATTGTTCTCTTGCGCATGCGTCACCTGAAAACGAGAGATGGAGCAAGCGATGCCAGCGGCATTTTAAGCATGTACAGGGAAAAACATTTTAACTTAAAAAAAATTAGCGGCTTCGCTTTCAGCATAGCAGGAAACTAGTAGCTTCGCTTTTTCATTGAATGTTAGAAATCTAGGATGCCTGTGGCATTTCAAGCGTGTACCGGGCAAATTTTTTAACTTAAAAAATATCAGCGGCTTCGCTCTCAGCATAGCGGAATACTCGTGGCTTCGCTTATTCATTGAGAAACGAAACACGTAGAATAACATACACGGTACTGAACCGATATTCAATCCGAAGAATTCCAAACGAAGTTTTATTCAAATTCGAATTTATCGACCAATCACATCGAAGAGTTGAACAAAACAGTCCAATCGAAACGTGGCGCAATATAGCCTTATAAATAAAACACCGATGAAAAGATCAATTTGTGCTCATGCGCGCTTGTCACTCGTTAAAAACATCTAGACGCATCCAAAACAAATGTTCTCTCATCGCCGTTCTTGGCGGCAAAGAGCTGGGGAAGTACCGCAAACTCCATATAAACCGTATATTCAATAATGAAACTTTGGATGAAATTATTCAAAAGAGACTAGTTAGGAACGATTCAAATGGGTTTAGGCGAGCTAGAGAACGTTTAGATTAACCTTCCAAATAGCTTAAGTCAGAGAAGATAAAATCGTGTCAATTCACAAATTGAGGTGAACATCATGGAACTTACTACTGTGAACATTGTACTTTGGCTGCTTTTCTGTTATTCTTACACCACTTGGCGCATTTTTTGGTGCATTTTTTTTGGAGTGCTGAATCGCCAGTTTAACTCTAGAAGCGCCAGGAAAATCATAGTATGCATATAATCGAGCTCAGATGTTCTGCGCGGGATCAACTAGTATTGTATATGCCTCTATGGATGTATTGCATTGCTTACATGCTTAATTTTTCCCCGTGGGTCACCACGAGTATGTGGATGAGAAGTTGCCGATTAAGTATGCAGGTTCTCATTTCCCTTGTGGTACAGCAATGGTGGTGGGGTTATGTTTGCCACATTGGACATACCTCCTACGAGAAGGATTGCTACTTTTCTGTTATGCGCACACCACTTGGCGCCTTTTTATTTATTAATTTATTTTTTCTTGGCGAATTTTCTAGGAGCGGTGAATCGCCAGTTTGGCTCTAGAAGCGTCAGGAAAATCATGGTATGAGTATAACCAAGCGCGGTTGAAATCTAGAAGTTGGTGCACACTCTTAAAACGCTGCCAAAGCAAGACGTTGACCGCTGCATAGCATTGGAGCCAAGTCGCCAAGGCTATATGCAGGTATTACCTGTATTAGCTTTGGCGACTTGGCGCCATTTTAAGAGTGTGTACCAACTTCTAGATTTCAACCCCAAACGCAGACGCTCTGCGCGGGATCAGTTAGTATTATTAATTTTATGACGATGTGTAGTATTCATTATTTTTATCTACATTACTATTTTGTGTTCTTTCTATATACTTGCCTATTATTTAGACAGGTGGAATGGTTTTCCGAGAGTAATGAGTTTTATATCACTCAATTAACCCAAAGAATGTCTGCTTGTCTGCCTTTAGTTTGTATGCCTTTAGTTTGTCTGTCTTATAGCAACTCTTTACAGTATTAATTTATTCATCTCTGTTTTTTCCATTCGGCGACTTTCGCATCACGCAATTTATAGATAGCATGCGAGCATAAAAACATTATCATATTGAAAGCAATGTTGTGATATTCTACAAGGAAAATTTTGTGTGGAATTTAGTGAAAGTGTACGGATAGCTTTCTTCAAGTAGCTGTTATAAATAAATCTTTAAATTGCTGAAAAAGAGCAGTAAGAATGTTTTCTATTAATTGCTTCACATTAATTGGAACAACTCTTATTTAACCTGTGATTAATTTATAGACACCCTGTACTGCTAGTCTCGCAGACGACATCGCAATTTTGCTTTCGACGTAGACTTACGTCTCTCCATAGTGGTCTAATGGTGTGTCGGGAAAGGAAAAAATTATGACGTTTTTCGTGCTAAAGTTAAACACTTATAGCTCCGCAACCAAATACCACAGAGAGTTGGTTTTAGTTTCATTTAACAGAGAAAGATGGGCATTACAGATTGCAAAAATAATTGTAGAATTTGAAATTACGGTTTAGTCACAGTCGAGCTGCAAAGTTAGTTATAATCACAAAGAATTTTACATAGAGTCACATAGTCGCTATAGACTATAGAGTTAATAGTCACATACAGCTACTTTAGTCACAGAAAGTCACATATGAGTAAGGTTAGTAAGTCTACCAGCGGCCGTTTCGCAGAGACAGCCTCCCGTCGATTTTTTTTTTTTTCATTGGCGATGCGATTGTATTCGCAAAAATAATTTTTAAAAGTTTCCGCTGCTGCCATGCACGACATTAAAACCTTTTTAAATTAAAGTATCTATCGATTACAAAATTGATCGATTTAAATGGATATACTTTGATGGGATTTTAATTTGGCTATTAATTTATGGTCATTGTTCGGCATGTTATTGCTATCCTATATTTTTTCAAATTAATGTATTATTTTATGTTTGTATGCTCTAATTTTTATTTTCAAATGATTTTTGTTTTAATATTATTGTGAAAATTTTTATTACTGCTTTCACCGCACTGCTTATATGCTTTCATTGCATTATCTGTTTTTCCCTTCCATTTTTCCGCAATGTTGCATCAATCAGGTTTTTAAGTTTAATCTTGAAAGACAGCATTTCTTAAAAATTAGAAAATTCCAAGCAGTTATATATATAGATTGTAGGCCACCAGCTGATTTATAGATGTCGCTGTCATCGGCATAAACATCGAAGAGCGTAAAACGGCGTTCAAAACACAGATAGAAGACTGACGGAGTTCAACAATGACGCGTCACAAAGGCTAAAACGACTGTGACACCAGACTAAAGCAATAGCTGTTGTAACATCAAAAATGCACTTTATTTTAGCTATTTACAAAGAAGTAGTTTAGTCGTCCAGAAAATTTGAAGAACTGACTTTCAAGCTTGAAATATAATCACAATTATCCACAATGAGTGCAGTTTGTGCCTCGAGAAACGATACATAAAAAAAAAACTGGTAAAGCTGTCTTAGTCCAGCATGGACGAGTTTTCTGGTTTGTTTACTTACAGTAAAAACCTTGAATTTATCTGCTTGTATGTTGGACTTCCGCTATGAAGATACATCGACTTAGCATTACACCGGAAATACGTAGTACAGGCATTCAAATAAACCAGAAAACTCATTCATTTAAAATATAAGACTGAAGCCTGAAAACAATTCGTTACACGATGAGTTATGATGTGCCATCCGATAGAACTAACTATTTACTGCACATATCTTAAATTGTAAATACTTCATAAATCCTGCAATAATATAACGATTTTTCGCATAATATAGCAGTTACTTAAATGTGTCGAGTAATTTATTTCTATGGAACCAACAGTAAGCCAGAGGATCGCCCATAATATTATATTTTGTTTTAAAAGTGTAAATAAAAGATGTAAATTTTTAAAAACGCTTTTCTTTTAAAACTGTTAACATCAAAGTTTGATCTTCAGATATCTCTAAAGTTTCAGAGTAGTAGTTTTGTGGCTTTCTTTCTAGAAATTTACGCTATTCCTTAAGCTTCAAAAATACCTTGCTAAGTATTTCCTAATCTAATCAAGAAACAATACCCCAAGTTTCAAATCAATAAACTGATTTCTTTACTTTTTTCATACATATTAAATTACAAAAGCTGCTGTCATACGCTAGAAGATACAATTACTGAAAGTTATCACTAAATAAGCTTCCGTGCTTATGCTTATTCAATTTTTATTCATAATTTTAAAACGATGCGGAGAAACGAAGATTAAATCATTCGTAATCTTTCCGCAAAACCTAATGTACAAACGCAACATACATTTACACACTTTCTCTGCTAATAAGCCTAAGTGCAAGGATTATTGAAGAAAACAAAAAAAGGCATTCTCAAAATTAAAACCTTTATTCCAAAAACAACTTCATTCCATCATATATCAACGCTGCATTCCATAGAAGTTTTTTAACAGCAAATAATTTTCTTATTGCCAATCTGATAAAAAATAAATTAAGAAAGAAACAAAATCATCTGTTATTTAATGAACTAAATTTTAACTGAAACAAAGCTAAAATTAAGTATGGATGAGTTTTCTGTTTTGTTTACTTACATTGGGTATCTACGCCTTATCTGCTGGGAGGCTGGACTTCCGCTTTGAAGATTCCATTGATTACACCGGAATTACGTAGTCACAGCATTTTAATGTAAATAAACAAAACAGAAAACTCGTCCATAGATATGACTTCAAAAATCGTTTGCAATTAATTGATACCAAATTTAATTTAATTAAACAAAGATAATAATATAAATATTGCTTGTAATATAGAGATGCTACATAAGTAATGAAAAATTGTTAGTAATAATTTTTGGAACAGTATTAATAAGCTGTTAAACAAATTAATTTTAATAAAAGCAAACTTTATTATTGTGTTTTACCGCGTAAATTTGTTGCTCTTCGCAACCGTCTGAAACAATGATTTATTTTTAGGCAACACTTCTACCGGAATGAAACTGAAAAGGAAGGAAATTTATTTTTCTTTTCGCATCTTAATGCAAAACAGTTTGCGAAGAAAAACACAAAATGATGTCTCTTTCGTTTAATTTCTCAAAAAAAGAGAACCCATTTGAGATGCACGCTCTCTTTGAAAGAGTCCGTTTAATCTTTGCCACGACTAGAATTTCCACTCTTTAATTGAATAAAGAAGCAGAAGATGTTCCCGAAGAAAATCTGTTATCCAAGATTGTGGGGTTTTGAGGAGAAAAAGTATAAAAAAAAACAACCACTGATCCTCGTGTATTCCCGAGACATTTATATCCTTAAACATTTCCACAGTTCCACAAACTTCATTCTTATTCCTCAAGCCCGCTTTTTCTAAAATAAAATTGAAAAATAAAAGGCAGAAAGAAGGAATGTAGATTATTATTTATTTGAGACTTAGTTTTCTTGGAAAATAAAGATTTACGAGGGCGTCGTAAAACGTGTTGGGAATGGCGGACAATTTATTTTTATTTCGGTTGGGGTTTCGGCATAGAAACTGCGGGAGAAAATTGAGGAAAAAATAGTTCTTGTTTTTCGAATACCAGTGTAGTGATGAGGAATTTAAATTCTGAGAAGATTCTTCAGAAGCATACTAATACTAATTATCGTGTCTATTTTTTATTATTCACAAAAAAATGCGAATTTAATGCTGAATTAACTTCATACGACTATGAAAGAAAATTCTATTATAATTTTTAGGTATTTTCAATCATCGTTAGTTATTTTTGCTGTGGGGTTAAAAGAGAAAAATGAAGAAAATTGGCTCGTTTTTCAAAAATCAGTGTGACAATAAGGAATATAGCTGTGAGAAAATTCTTCAGAAACGTACTGATAGTAATAACATCTATACAAATTTTTATGATCATATCAGAATGAGAATTTATTGTTGAATAATATTTATACGGATGCAATGGTAAACATTGTAATTCAAAATTACTTTAATTTGTAATTAGATGCATTAATTTTGGGGAAGCGGGAGGAATGGAAAGAAACTGGCGTTGTTATTCAGAGACCTAACAGGGACCTAAATAGTAATAAAGAATTTAATTGTGAGATGATTCTTCAGAAGCATACTGATACTCATTATTATGACACATTTTTTAGTGCAAACTTAATTTTGAATAAAATTCATAGTATTTCATGAAAATTAAAATTTATAACCCCTTTCAGCTATCATTAGTTATTTTAGCGAATCCCTACTAAGTGATACATTTTTACTTTCGTATCAGTATTCCTTTTATTAACTACTCAATTTGGAGTGCACCGATATTTTCATTAGGGATATTAGCATAATATCAAACTATATTACCTGGATAAAGGTTTAGGAGTATTATACCTTGTTACTATGCTGAGATGTAATTTTCTTTTCCACCGGTAAGTTACGCAGTGGATTTTAAAATTAAATTGACACTTCTATTTTGGCGTATATAATATGGGTATGAATTTGACTCCACTCGAAGGTTTCTGTTGGTAATTATTTGATCAGAAATGTCATAGTGAATTTTCTAATTATCAGACAACTTTCCATAGTATAGTAACCAGCTGTATTACCAATGCACATGCTCACAAAACTCAATGGTGGATAAAATAAACTAAAATGTGCTCTAGTTATCTTCAAACTTTTACAGTATTTATTATTAATATAACTTGATGAAATTCGAAATACCACTGATATTTTTACATAAATTATTCTTTAAGCATTCGTTTATGTTTTAAATTTCTGTATTATTATCTGCTTAAATAATCTTTTCCCGAATGAAAACATTTATTGAATAATTTCTTAAGAATTTCTGAGGATTTATATAGTTGCAATAGAGCATTCAGGCATGAAATACTTAATATTAAAAAAATGTTAACCTTTATACTTCCTCGTATGCAAAGTATACAAAGAAAAAGTATCATAAACATTAAAACCTTTAACCTAGAGGTTTTTATAAACCTCCATATTTAGATATCCCTGAGTCTGGAAAAACTCTTCTGGGAATTATGTTTGTCTGTCCGTTTTGGGGCACGATAACTCAACAACGCAACGAACTAGACAAATGACATTTGGCGTCAGATCTTAATATCAAAATTGTGGATATGTACCAAAATATTGACGAAATCCTTCAAGGGATAATTTACCTGCCCGCTCGTTTGTAAGTGAACATGGCCATTTAAAAATGCAATAAGCTATACGAACGGCTTTTAGCATGTGAATTTTACACCCAAATTGTATATTTATGTCAAAATTTGTACTCAATCTGAGAGTTACTGTTCCAAAATGCATACTCGATCATACTTAAATTCAAATGCTCATTCCAGAATGCATACTTTTTACGATGAAAATAACACAAAATGCTTCAAATTGTAGAAATATACAAGAAGAAAACCAAGGGAAGAACATCGTTGCTGGTTTGCTATGAGTCTTCCTTCAGTAGAATAACACGCAGTAATGGATTTTCCCCTTTTCTCAGCACTAATGCGAGCGCACATAAATTCCTGACGAAACTAATCGAGTCGAAAAAGTAGAAAATGAAAACTGATGCCATCAGCATTGGTGGTATAAATGAGAATTAAACAAAGCTGTGAAAATGACAAAGGAAAAAAGTTTATTCACACTTCCTTTGTATCCCTCGCGCAAAGAAATTAAGCTTCTCAAACAAAACGAACAGTAAGTGTGAAGCGTGGAGTTGATTTCAAAACACCTTTCTCTTTTTCGGTAGCTAAGGAATTTTTCAAGATAAACATTCGGATGAAGGTGTCACACGAAAGAACATAATTCATGACGACGACTGCTCGGTGGAGTCAGCAAAGCATTTACGGAGCAATTAATTCACGCTGCGTCCCAAAAATTGCCTTCTTAGAGGGCATTATTTTCAATTAAAGAATCCTTTGGAATAAGAATGCGAAGCAGATGAGAAATGGTGTTGGAAGAAAGACAGGGACAACAAACCACCATTTAATTCGTCGCGGTAAAATTAGAATAGAGTGGACTAAATGATGTACTGAAATATTCAGAGCATTTCAGCAAAATAAAAAAGAGTGAAATAGTTTATAAGGAGATATTTATGATTAAGTCGCGACTTTGAAAACTAATTATTTATTAATTGAGATTTTATGCTATGTTTCTATGCAAGGAATTAAATAAATCGTCCTTGCATTTGACGCTTAAAACACAAAGTCTTTTACCATGTTCAAATGAGTTCAGTTTTGTATTCTAGTAATAAAACTATATAAACCATATTCCAAATTCCAGGTATCTAGTTCATTGCGTTTTTCAGGTATTGTGTTCACAGACAGCTTTAATTCCGAAAATAGTATTTTCAAACTCAAAGAAGTGGAAGTTCCTCAAAACGATGAGGTCGAATTATTTGACGACTAGGGGGCTCTGCCCTCTGCTCGCTGACGCTCGCCAACCCCCAGAAGGATTACGTAGCAACCTTCCTCGGTTTGCTATGCAATCCCCGCTCGCTTCGCTCCCTACAATGAGGTCACTGTGCATCCTAGCAAAAAATATTTATGGTTGAGCTTAATATATTTAATTGTGATGCTTTCCCTTAAATCAGCATAAGATAAATTTGTTGACCTTGGAAAAGGTTTTTTTCTTCATTTTGTATTAATTTAGAAGATAAATTGAACATTCAAATGAAACCAGCAAGAAAATTATGAAAATACAAAAAATAATAGTAAATAAGAGTTTCAAGATATATAAAGAGCATCCAGATAACAAATCGGTAAGATGTAAAAGCATGATGTGATCTTGTCGCCAAGCTCGCCATGAACACACCAACCGTTAAAAAACACGCCAAAAGGAAAAAACTTTCAGTATTACCATTTTTGGAGAAATTTAAATCACGAGGTCCGTCAATTGCTATATATGTTGCCAAATCCGATAGCTAAATAAATCGTACTTTGGGAGCCGCACAAGAGAAATATTTATATAGAGTATAATACTTCCTCTCGGTATACTCCATGTACAAGAAAGAAAAAGGAATGTTTTTATTTTATGATAATGAGTATATCGTTATTGAGTTAATAATACCACATTTTCGTTAAATATTTCAGTAGGCGGTTCCATCATTATAAACTAACACTGTACCTCTCTTAAAGCATTTAACACGAACACTTACTATTTAAAGCTATTCAGAAACTGCTTTAAAGCGCCAACTTGTTAACGAAGCAGATCTGCTAAATAACACATCCTGCCTTAAGCTGTCGCCAAAGGTTCCGGTTAATAGTCGCAGGTGAGTCGCCCCAGTGGAACAAGCTGGTGGATGTTGAACGAGTGTTTAGATCCCGGCGACCCAATTAGTGAGGAGTTTGTCTACTTGGCTTGTTCCCGTAATCCGTACGGGCTTAAGCTGCAATTCCACAGGGAGGATGGAGGGATTTACTCTTCGTGTTTAAGGCCCGGCGCTAATCAATTACGCTCGGTTAAGTAGAAAAGGACGATATAGGTTTCATCTGTCTTGGAGTTTCAATCGCACACGAAAGTTTCATATTTCGTCGGTAAAGAAGTTTTAATGGTGTGTTTCTCCAAGCATGATTTGTTACATTTGAAGTAGTAGGAAGACGTTCCTCAAAAATAGATAAAGCACTAATTGCCTTGAACGTACGATGGATGCTTATATTTTTGTAAATTTGTGCTGTTATTTTGATTCAGTTTTGATTTTAGGGTTTATTAATGGTGTATTAAATTAGTAAAAAAATTACTTCATCTCTTTCTCTATGGAGTTTTCACTACGATACCTTTGTAATGATATTAATAGTTTTAGTGCTATGTTATTCAGTGTTGCATATCTGAAGCAGGTACTTTTTTCAAATTAAATTTCAATTATACTATTATTAATCAATAAAAGGAATTTATTTATCACATTTTTATCTTGAAGTAGTAAAATTCTTAATAAAACTTTACCTAATTGTTACATTTTAAATAAATAATTAATGTTAATTAACATTTAAATAAGTTAATTGAATTAATTCTGTAGTTATTCCTCGTGCATTCCTTATACAAATTTACTTCACATTCTACATACCTGTAGTTAAAAAAAATAAAAAAAAATATCGTAAAGAATCTACAATTATTTTGAAAGTTTGAAGCAAAATTTTCTGTTAATTACAGAGACTTAAAATTACCAAACAGACAAAAAAATATTTATTATTTTATATTTTTAATTACAAAAATATTTTTTATTTATTGGCTGTTATAGGAGAAACACTATAAAAGTATTTCTAGTATAACACTAATACTGAATTTTAGATAAGGTTATCTGGATAAAAATATATCAAATTTTCGGAACGGACGGCTGTCTGTTTTCAATTTAAATGCAGGCACCACACCATACCGATATCGTTGTACAATTCTTTTTTCCCAGACATCATGGAGCTGTCAGTCTACAACACCCTTGCCGAGGCTTTAGCAGAATAAAATTTCAGTATGAACTATTAATTTTTGGTTGCTGGAATTTCTTACAATTTATTTTACTTTAGGAAATCACTACAGGATATACCGTAAGAACTGTTACATGCTTAGTGATGTAAATGATGCATGAAATATAAATAAACTAATTACTTTTCGCGCCAACTACAAGTTAGGCTCCTTTTTCTAACTTACAGCAACCCTTGCACCCCGCCATCTTGCATCTTCGTCAGAGTTGGTAAAAGTTATTTGATTTTCAAGTGTGCATGTGGTATGATCATCGCAGCTCACCCATGTATTTCACAGCATGTTTTTATTATATATTGAAACGCATATCTACCCTACCACATAAGTAATGCATTGGATTATACATATTCAAGATTGTTTTAGTATTTCGCAACGCATTCACTTCATATGTGACATCGCAGTCACCATGTTCAGTTTTATTGCAATTGTTCGCATTTAGCTCTTGCATGAGCATATTCAACTTATGCCAACAGGTAGCATATTTTGGAATTATATCTGTATATATTGGAACAACCTGTATATATGTAAATAAATCATATAGTTTAAATAATCAATACAGTCCGCTCAATTCGACGAATAAAGCTCAAACAATTCTAAAGGTTAAACGATTCTTCAAACAGCAGGAAATTTGTGAGATAATGTAAAATGACAAAACATCAAACTTGGAAATTCGTTGAGACACAAAATATCAATGGCAGGGGTTCAAGGGAACACTCATTTGCAATGAAATTATACCAAAGAAGGAAAATGCATTCAGTATCTTTTTTCATACTGGTATACAAAGTATATATAGAAAAATATTATAATCTCGAGAATTTGACAAATATCAACGCTTTAGTTTTTAAATAACTGGAGGCTATGTTGCGAATGTGCACAAAAGATTCTCCATTACTTCAACGACTGAAACGCAATAACCATTGTTTAATTAGAGAGAAAGTATTGCATTCATAAAAAAAATCGTCCTCGATATTCAGATGAATCTCTGAAATTTGAACCTCCATCAATCCAAAACAATCCCATTTTTCAAATTATGTCTGACTCTGGTCATGATGATTCAATATCAGAAGAAACTAAAATAATGAAATATGCTCTATGGTCTTTATGCCAAAACCGTAGACCTTTACGGTTTTGGTATTGATTTGGTATAAATTTTTAACAACATTCGTAAATGGAAAGTCTGTCTACCCGTCTATGTGCATATGAATTCAATTGCTCAAAAACGCAATGAGCTAAATAGACGAAATTTGAAACATGGTTTATAACGAATTTCGTAGATATACTCGTATGCCTAATTTTGGACCGCAGCCCGCAATGGTTAACTGTCTTTTCGGTCTGTATCTGTGTTTACATACACGCAGTAGCTCAAAATCACAACACGCTAGGCGGATAAATTTTAGATTGATATCCAATATGGGTGTAAAGATGGCAATGCCTAATTTTAAACTAGAACAATCAAAATTGTAGACTGTCTGCCTGTCAGTATTCAAAAACAAAACGACAGACAAACAGGCCTGTAGTCTACATTTTCGACTGATCTAGTCTAAAATTAGACACTGATATCCAATATGGGTGAAGAGATGGTGCACTAAAATTTACCCATCTTAACTTATGGATTTGAATTTCCCACTTAAGCGGCCATCTCAAATATGAGGATGAGAACCAACCTCACAAGTGAGCAGAGTCGCGCTTCCCTGTGGGATACAATAATGGGTAAGACTTAAGCTAACGGTGCGGTTTCTCGCCAAACTCGCAAAATCACGCCAAATATCCACCATGTCGGATGGTTTCAAGATGGCGGCGATTCTAATGACTGCCATTGAAAAAAATGCAAATAGTACATAAAATTGCAAGAAGCACATAAAATTGTATAAAATTTAGCATGAATTTTCGCAAGTTTTAAGGGAATTGTGCAAGATGACATGATGCATTAAAAACTAATTTTGTACTGAAAGAATAAAATTTTTCTGCATATAGTGGGGAGTCCAGCCCCCAACCCCCCGTTTCGCCAACCCCCCATAAGACAAAATACACGTGCAATTTATAATTTATATATAATAAAACAAATGAAATTGTATTAAAAAATAGAACTTACTTCAATTGACGGGATCTTGCGTTTGAGGCATATATAATTCAGTGATGCCTCAAACAGCCAAAAGCTACATTAAACTAGGGCTAAACGAGAAAAACGTGGGTTCAGAAAAGCGACCCCCTCAACGCCCCGATTCACGGCATAAGACAAAATACCCGAGCAATTTATAAATTATATATAATAAAACAATTTAAATTTTATTTTAAAAAATAGAACAACCAAAAACTAAACGAAACTAGGGCTAAACGAAAAAAACGTGGCTTCAAAAAAGCGACCGCACGGTGGGAACGACTGAAAGCAAGAGAAAGATACAGCAGTATGCAAATTCTGGCAACGCTTTAGGGTTGCCAACAAAATGAAGGTTACCACATTTGGCGAGAAAAAAATTCAACTTTGGAGGACCGCACCGTGTTCTTAAGTAGAGCCCAATAATGGTGTTGGGTCGAGTTACTCTCAACCGATGATGGGTCAGACCTCTGTCTACAGGGTAGGGGTAGGAGCCACTCGTAATGGATGCTATAATGCGGGGAACACAGTGCCCGATTAATTGTCGTGGAGGCCAGATCATTCATGTTTTCACCGCGCACTACGGCTGGACGAGAGTAACTCGTTTATAGTTATGTGTTTGAATATGGTAATTTAATAGTAATTACTTATAATTTATACAATTGGTAGGTGGTCTTGACTCCCAATTACAGTTTGGTGTGTGTTCTTGACTGCTAGATTGCATATCTGCATCTACTCGGTGAGTAGGAAGCAGTCCAAAATGCATACTCAATTTTATTTTCATTGATCTACGAAGCTGGACAAAAAATGCACCATATTTTGGAAGTATACGAGAAAGTCGGAACGAAAATCTTCCAGCTGGCTCTTTCAACAAAATACTCTAAAGCCATTTAGATCATTTGAAAGAAAACTGTTTCCATAGCTTAGATCCAATTATCTCTGTTTCTATCAACGTTTTAATTTCTTAATACGTGAAAGAAATTGCAGTTATTTCGAACAAAGAAGCATCGCAATACGGGGATAATCGAAACTTCAAGCTGTTGGGTTCTCAGTCATGTTAAGCCTTCTTTAAGCTATATTTAGGTCCCCGAAAATCATTTTTCCCCCATGCCTAGGAAATAAACCTTTCGATAATCCCTCCTTTTCCCTATTATGGTTCGCGGCAATCGGATTTTGCCCCATTTTCACGTATGACTGCAAATCCTTTGAAAGAATTCGAATAGAAACATCGAGAAGATGCATTGGGCCGGCGGAGAAATACGACCATTCATTATTAAACAGTTCTCGAAATAAAAATTGGGATAAGCCGATAAGTGAACCTGGAGAAGGTTCGATCGAAAACCTGTCTTTGTTGAAATTTTAAATCAGCAGCCTTTGAAGATTTTGAGGTCTTATTTTCGTTTAAAGTGTATTCGTTAAGTTGATTCAAGAAGATGCAATGAATGCCTCTTCAAGTATTCGTTTCGTGTAGTCACATTATTACGAATTTCTTTAGGCCCTTCGAGTTTGACTTTTCTTTTTACTGAATTGGTTTTCCCGCCTTTTTTATTTATTTATTTTAGTGTTGTTGCTCTTAGATCAGGATTTCTTCAACTTCTTCTGCTCGTTGGAAGGAAAAACTTTTAATCTTTTTTAGGAAGAAAACAATTTTGCTACCCTGAAGGTGGAATGAAAATAAGAAACCAATAATTAAATAAGAACAAATAAAAGTAAATTCAATTAAAAACATTTATTTGGCGAATTTTAATCAAATATTCTCAGTCAAGCTGATTTTCTTAACTGGTTTTGTTTTCAAATGTTGAACAATCTAAAAGAAGGCAGTACTGTGAGAATTTTTGCGCCACCAGTGTTATTCTACGTGAATTTAAGAAGCCCTATCTTAGATGTTTCTCACATTGAATTGATGGCTTGTGTCATTAAGACTAATGGCGAATCGTCTTAGCTTCTTTCAAATGTTGTATCTACGCCTTTACAACATCATCGGGAATTAATTTAAAATCTTTCAGCATTTTTATTAGATGTACATAGTGGTAGTTGGACAGCCTGGTTAGTGGACAGTTGGACAGTGGTAGTAAGAAATAAGCATCAAATAATGCGAAACGAATGAGGTACATTTGTAGCTGACAAAGTATGCATCAATTGTCTGACATTAAAGTTCTACGGTTCAAAACTATGGCCGCAATCACTAGGTGCGTATGACACAACGGCATATTTATAAAGGCTAGATGATGCTTTCTCCTCTTAACCTAGTTCTAAGGGAAGCAGATCATTTTGACACCAGCCAGTCGTATCTTTCTTTCTTTTTTGTAACCTTATTTTAAATGGTTTTTGTTTAGATTATTTTATTATTTCAACGGTTTTCCTATAATACATTCTCGCAAGGAAATGTAGTTTGAATTTACTTTTTTCGAGGGTTGGGGTGTTCTAGGATGGTTAACGAATTCGGGTATTGAAGCATTTTGTTTAACCCGATTAGCCACTGTAAATCCATTTTTGCATTCTTGTCTTTGTTTCGAAGAGAAAGTATTATAAGCGCCAAAAATTCGACTTCGAGAATTTGATGAATCTCCCCGTTTCAGGCTTGCCTAAATATAAGAAAACCATTTTTGAAATTATGTCTGTCAGTTTGTCAGTTGATCTGTGATTAACATAATTCAAAAATGATAAACCTCCTTTGGTATAAATATCACGGAACTATGTATGGAAAATTTCTTGTCATAATGAACTTCCTTTAGAAGAAATATCACAAAACTTTGTATGGTAACCAAAGATGTCCAACACTTGGATTCCATTTCATTTCCTGTCAAAGTCGCTGGAACCTGGTCATCGGGTTATCTCCGAGAACCAGTCATACCATCCAGTGATTGGTGGGTCGATTGCACACGACGTAAAGGGACCAGTTTTGCAAGGAGTGCAAAGTTCTTCAGATGATGCCGGGTGGTTGGTCTTTATAGAGGTTACTGTATGGACGTAGCTTGGTTAGGTATCTTGCGTAATTGAAATAATCAAGTTTACTTCGTGCATTTTAAAACAAAATTCATGATGTGTTTCGATTTTGACAGCGGCAAGCTGAAAAATAGATTTCATTAATATTTTGGGGGAAAAGTTCCGCGACAAATTGGTAAGTTTTTTTTTCGAGCTTGCAGAAACAGTTTCGCATTTGAAACATGTGAATGTGATATATTCATCCCCTCCCCGCTATACTACAGATAGGATAAAGGAACAGCATTCGATTTAAAATACCTCATCATTTCTAAAATTATATTAATCACAAAGTGACAAACATTTCTTAAAAGATTAATTCATTACATTTCCACAATTCAAAACCAACTTGGAAACTTCAATTTAAAACTCTTTCACATTTTAAGAGTGAGATAACTCTATAATCTTGTCGACAAATTTAAAGAACATCGTCGAAACTTTCCACAATTATTCCAATTGACTCAACAACCACGCTCTCCCTATAGAATTGACTTCGAAGAAAGGTTTCTTTTGCGAAAATTATTCGACTGAAGCTTTTTTTGTTGATATCGCCTTAAAATGCCGTGATGCAACATAATGATATTCATGCGCCACAAAGTACAACATGCATTCTTTTTAAGCACCTGGAAAAAGTATCTGTAGACATTGGCTGCTTTAAATAATCTTTTTACTGCTGTAAACAGAGAGCAAACTGTAATCCTTCTGAATTTTTTAAACCAAATTTATTCAAGGGAATCTAGAAAAGTGAAGGAAGAACTGCAGTCTCAAATCTTGTTGTAGCCCAATGGGACGGAAACATAATTTCCTTTTACAGTTTGTTCTTCAGAAACGCAGAATGCCCAAGGAAAGATGCCTGATGAAATAGGCTACTGTAGGCTTCTTATAAATTATTTGCATATTGAGATTCAGAAAGAAGCAGCATATGATTAATTCATTTATGATGGAAGATGGAATTCCAGAATGTGTGCGTGAAATTTATGTATATTAGGTCGAGAAATGAAAGCAATAAGAACAGTAAGAGAAAAAATTTTTATTTCATTGTGTTTGGAGATATGTAGTGTGATATTCGTTACAAAATATTTTGTTATTTCTAAAGTTTTCTCTTTAAAATGTAGTGTGGCAATACAATATTTGTCTTACGAGCGTTGCCTAGCAACGCACGAAAAAGATGTTAGATATTATAAGATTTAAAATGAGTTGTTAGATAGAGAGACCAAAATGTAACAACTGATGTTGATAGTCCAACGAATGAACGGTATTATGGTGAAAATTTATATTAAAATAAAAGTGTTTTTTTATAAAAAGTCTGATAATTCATCCTGAAATACACTACAGTAGCATTCTAAAAGTAAAAGACACTGTGGACAAAACAATTGTTGTACGCTGCATGTAGAAAAAAATTTACATTTTTCACTTTTGGTGGTGATTTTATATTGCGTTTCAACATAAAGTTTAAGCGAAAAATTTACACCTAAGGCAATTTCTAATATTTTTCTCTAAGAGCAGTCTACTTCTAACAGAGAACACTGAATGTTTACCCTCCTTGATCGTCTATCAAAGGACTCGTCATAAATGTTTATAGAGTTTGTTTTTCCCTCCACGTTCTCATAAAATATTCTCATTCTTTTTTAGCTTGTCCTATAGTGAAAAACTTCGAGTTTGCCCTTTAGAACATATCTTTTCCAGTTGACCTATTTGATCCAAAATTTCTTACACTTCTAGAATTTTGGTGTAACAATAGCCTACCAAACTTTATTCATTTAACTTAACGCTCGCATGCACACGAATAGAGAGAACTACAGACAATCAGCTCTCCCACGACTTTGGGACAAAATTTGAAATAGATCTAGGTGAGAGTGGGGTAAAACCGGGTACCCTTGATTCTGGCAATATTAGTTCTTCTTTCTAGCGAACAGATACTGAATTACACTCTACTAGTCAAGAAAAAGGAACACTCATAGTGGCGTGCTGCATGTGTTGAATTCACTGTTTCTGTGAAGGTTTATTTTTTTAAGACGTCAACTCTCTAGTGTTCGTTTGATTTTAAACTCATTATAGCTATAAAAACCATTTTTAGTCTAGCTTATTATACGTTTACTAAGAATTTATATCCTATCAAACAATAAGGATTTACTCCAATAATTACGGGGTTCTATTTCGTTTTCTATAACCTCTGCACTCGGGGTAAAACCGGCTACTCCAAGTGGCGTAAGACCGGTACAATCAGTAATGATGTTTCTTCCGCTGAAGACGATAAAAGCACATCAGACGTTGATTGTTTATATTTTAATGATGAATTTTCTAATTTAAATAAAGAAGAATGGTTAATATAATAATTTAAAACTGTCTTAGGTGCGTCCACGAAAGCTGCAGTGGCGCGGAAGAAGAAGATAAATGCTTTACATGTGAATTTTGTAACTAATATTCTTAAATCGTCGTATAAAGTAAAAAAGATTGCAACATTTCCACTGAAAATCGATTTTTCCTAATTTCCCATAACGTTAACATGTGTACCAGGTTTTACCCACTAGTGGGCGAAAACCAAGTAGTTTGACTTTTTATATAAAAATCATTGATAAAAAATAATGAAACTGTGACTTTTCTGGAAATATATATTGTACTCCAATAAACAATGAATATTTTAATAAAATTTGACAAGCTCTCTATCGAATATTTTAGTTCCAGCGGATGGGTCACACTGTTCTTCAATTTTGGTGTATCGAACACATACCAAATTTCACTCGTCTGGCTCCTTCCGTTTTTGAGATATAAAGTCCGGCGACACAGACCGACAATTCGGAAATAAGGTATTTCAGGACTCAAGTGACTAAAACGTGGAGATTAAAAAGAATCTCAAGGCTGAGTCGTTTTGACGAGCATAGTTCTTTATTTTAGTATGCTTGTGTACGTTGTATAATGTAACAATTGTCAAAATTAGAGCTCAAAATTGCTCAACAGCTAAATTAGTATCATTGAAAAGATAATATTTGAGTTTTTTAAGATGGTGTGAAAATATATTTTGTGTACGATAATATTTTCGAAAGTTATCGCGAGAGAACATCAAAATTTCTCTTAATTTTTAATTAATTAAACTTCTAATCAAACAAAAAAATCCCGTTCAGTTGCTCATTCCCATCTTACAAAATACTTTTGTGCCAAATTTGGTAGCTGTAAGTCCAACAGTCTGCCGTGTAGAAAGCCGACAGATAGACAGACAGACACCCGTTTGCTTTTATTATTAGCAGACATAAACAGTGAGAATAAAAGATCCGTTAAATAGCTATTCAAATACAACAAATACAGTCAAAATCTCTTGCCTCAAAACAAGATCAAATAGATGAATTTTTTTTAAAAAAATAATCAAAATGCAGAATACATGGTATAAATATTATAAAGTGTTGCCATAATTAGGAATAGTGTGTTGTAATAGTCTTATTTTTATATTCATTGTCGCGTTTTGGGCAAGTTATTTCTTTTTCTAAACATATTTTATATTAATAAAAAATTGATTCCAAATATCAAATTAGCGTTTCGACTGTTTTTCAACACATTTTTAATGGATATATTAATTATTACTTTTAATTCTCTGCTTGATTTTAGCAATCAAGCGTTTTTGCTATTTTGTTATGGTATTTTTCAGAGCTGACATGGCAATACCATGACAGTCACGTGACAGCTTTTGCGTAACATTTTTAAAGTACGCATCATATACTTTGAAAAAGTAATCAAGATCATTTTGCATAGGACATTTAGCTGGAAACGTCAAGTGTACGTGTTGGAGGGCGTTGTTTGGTCAGAGGTGAATTGGGCAATTCCAGCACTAATACATTTAAAGATGTATCTAAAGAAATATGGAATTGTACAACAATTCAGATGGCAGATATGCATTTAGTTTTAATGAAAATAACTGAGCAGCGGTGAATCTGTAACGTGAGATTTCGAAAAACACATATATTGCGGAATCAACTGCATATTTTGCATGAGTAATAATGAAGTGAAACTGGTGCTGACAATGGGCAAATTGATGTCAGATGAGGCGGACAGTTACGTCATGTGACAATGTAGACAATGTAGTACGTTCATGTAGACAATGAACAGAACAAGAAGAAGACTAGTAAAATAGTGCGGCTAAAACAGTACAAATTCTGATACACATTTAAATGCGCATGCTTTTCTGAATAATAATTTAGGGTATTTTCCCCCTAACCGTTTGTGATTATAAGAAAAGCGAACTTGCGTCTGTTTGAGTCTGTTTATCTTGAGTCTGTCTATCTGTATCTAAAATTAAGAAAAATTTTGCTGTTTTTCCATGATAGCTTTCGAAAATATTATTGCACAAAAAATATTTTTACGCCATCTTAAAGTTCAAACAATTATCTTTTCAATGATACCTACTAATTTAACAATCGAGCTGTTTTTCTTCGAATTTCGACACTTGGTACTTTCGTATAGGGATGTAACGAATATTCGGTCAGTATTTGGTATTCAGCTTTTGTTAAGGGAAACACAAATTTCAAATTGTGAATAAGAGATGCAGAAATTAAACACAGTCATTATTTCTGGCGAACACGGTGGTCGCCAAAGACGACTATTTAGTAATAATTTAACCATTGTAACGATCTTGAGAACAAATCAAACCAATTCACAATGTTAATAATTTAACGTATTTTCTAGTGTACACACTTGAAAGCCGGGGGGAGGACACCGTCAACACTACATATCGAGAGACACTTCTCCCCCGTGCTATGCAAAGAATTGTTTCTACATCTGTCGAATTTCCCAAACAATAGCGATCACGCTCTCGGGAAACAGCACCTCCCTCACCCGGGCACCACCCTCCCATCCCGGAGTCAACGCATTGTTTCTTCTTCCTTCTATTAAGGGATTCGGAAGCGTCGTAAAGGAGGCAAGGGTGCTCCTTCGCCGAGGACGTGGGGAGCTTTATTTATATCGACATCTAATCTGGGAAAGGGGGATGATGGCGCTGCAGGAGGAAAAACAAAAAACACCGTAGGCTTTGTTTCGAAAAGGTAAAGAATCCGACTGCGTTGACTGAGAAGACAACGGAGATATCTCTATTGCCAGAACGTGGTGTTGTGAACGATATAAATTTAATAGGGTGTGTCTTTAACAAATATTTGTTCTGTGCAGATAAAGTTAATTCCTGGCAAAAGAATAATAGATTGTTTGCTATAAGAGGAAGGGAAATTTAGATAGAGATATCCATGCTACTAATCCTTGATATTCTGTATTTGGATCACCCTAGAAGTTGATTTCGGTCGGTTCTGTCAGGTCGTTTTCTGCAGGTACTTATTCTGTTTTGTTTGGTTTGGTTTTCGCCACGGTAGATGAGAGGAAATTTAGATAGAGAAATCCGTGTTGTTAATCCTCTGTATTCTAGCCCTGTAGTAAGTCAGTTCTGTCATAATGTCTTGTGTAGATGCTTATTTTCTTTGGTATTGTATGAAGGAGAACTACGGCGGAGAAAAAAATTAATAAAGCGAAATCTATGTTGCTAATTCCTGGTTTCTTATATTCTAGTCATGCTGGAAGTAGAAGATTTTGATCCATTCTGAAAAAGTGAGCTTTGATGCTTATTCTATTTGGTTTAGTTTGGAGCAGACCGACAAAGGAGAGAAAATTTCGAATGAGAAATCTATGTTGCTAAATCATCGAATTTCCGTGTTCCAGCCATGCTGGAAGAAAAAGATTTCAGTCCGTTCAGTCAGAATATTTTGTGTATATTGTTACCAAAATCGTCCGGTGTGCGTGCGGTGAAAACTGTCCAACAAGCAGGATAATTGAGAATGACAGTTTATTCATAAATATTCAGGAAAACTCGAAGCACAGGTAACAGGAAAAATAGCTCTTGTACAGATTAACAACACAAACAAACAACAAATCAATAAAAATGACGTTAACAGCACTTTGAATAACGCTCAGCACACCAGCTTTCCAGTTCGCACTGCAGTCGAATTTCCAAGTGATTCTTCGAAAGCATTCGCACTCCAAAGACGTTCCCCGTCAAATCCTACCGCCGTGTATTTATTGTGTTCCTGACAGGGGATGACGTCACATGAAATCTCTAGAGAAATCCGGATCACGGTTCCTAATAGAGATATCGAGAAAATTCTAGTATCTTTGAGGCCCTTCGTTTTGTCGCCAAATCGTCAAAATGGTCGCCAAGTTTGTCACCAAAATCAGGGGTTTAGGCCCGGCTAATGGCGGCATTCCATACTTACCCCTCTTCCCAGCCATAAGACTAGAGAGGAAAAGATTATTATTTTAAATTATTCAAAATTTAGATAGAAAAATCTATGTTTCTAAATCTCGATTTTCTAAGTTCCAGTCATTCTGGAAGTATATTTCTGTCCGTTCTGTTAGAATGTCTTGTGTAGATATTTATTCTAATTGGCGTGATTTCGAGGTGAATGGCGCAAAAGTTCTTTTAACCACAAAGTAAAAAGATACAGATGTAAAGAGAAAACATGTAAGAATTCAATTAAAAGTTAAAATCGAAATAGAAAAGTGCATATAAAAGACTAAACTTGTCAAGTGTAAAATACTGTCAAGAGATTAAAATAAACCAAGCAATTTTTGAGTCATTATGACATTAACAAGGTTTGTGCTTATATGAAATTTGGGAATAAGATTGTTGCAACAAATAAAACCTCGTACTTTAAATGTAGAGATAAAATACTATATACTTTAGAGAAGATATCCTCAAAGTGTGAGTCTTAAAATTTCTGACAGGACAGCTTGCTTTCAGACTCTTCAGTATTTGGACGCAAAAATAGTTACGAAAAGAGTCTTGATCTAAAACAATTAACGAAACGAAAATTTTTTAAATAATTATTTTGAATTGAATTTCCTTCCAATTACCATTAGAGAATGCTTCATTTTCTGAATTTATTTTTCATTTTGTGGCTCGTGGCAAATTTTTCGAAATGTGATTTCTAGTGGAAAAAGTTTCGCAAGTCCTGCTTCACAAAATCAAAATGAAGAATTGTGGAAATCAAATCATTCGTGATAAATCATCTGGAAGAATATTGGACGCTGAGAAACGAAGTGTGGACACTGAACAAAAATATATAAAACAGACATGAAACAGTTGCATATTGAAAATACAGCTGCAAGTTCCTCTAACAGCTGATGATGATGGATGCTTATTCTGTGCAGCTGGTCTTCTCGATCTGTGAGTCGTAGATCTAAATTAGGGCGGCGAAAGCTTTCACAGCGCCTTCTTTCAGATTCTTCAGCATTTGCAAATAGAATAATAGCAGTAATGACTGATATTTGTGTTGCAAAATGCTGTTATATAAATGTCTATATATTTACGATAATCTTTCTTCACTTACCACCATTGTTATTGAAGTTTTTAAATTTATTTTTTTTTTGTTTCAATAAAAATGAGTCCCTGATCGGGTGGTTGGCAGTGGCGTAGCTAAAATAAGTGGGTGGGGACACGCCCCGTGGAGGACACTTAGAAAAATGGCGGTAAAATCAGACTTGCAGAAAAATTATTTTACAACTACGGCACTGTTGTAGTTAAAAGGATTTCTTCACTTGGCCGAGCGATTTAAGTAATCAGTTTAATATTTCTACAACAACATATTTCCAATGAGAAAATGTATTCCACACGCCATCCAACTTATTGAATGAAAAATATGAATGTCAATTACATTATAATGGTGACATTGACGGAAAAAGATTTCATATCGAAATAAAAAAACATCAGTATTTTATATCTGTTGTCACTTGTGAAGATGAAACGGAAACATGGAAAGAAAGCTTCCTTGAACCGCTACAGTTGATTCAAAATTATAGACTACCTAACTCCGTTCCTAATATTATCGTAATTTCAAGAATTTATTTAACAACTGCTGTGAGTGTTGCAAATTGTAAGACAAGATATTCAGAATTAAAAGTTATTTGATATCATCGATCAGCAACGCGTCATTAAGGAATCTTGCGATAATATCTACTGAACATAAATTAATTCTTGAAATAGAATTTAACTCTATCGATACGGGATTGTCGGAACCGTCCTTTCAAGCAAAAGACGGTGGAAGTTCGAAACGCCCGAATATCACCATAAAGTTTCCACCCCCTTTCATTAAATGTGATTGATTTCACACACGCAGCACACGCTTTCTTTGTTAGAGTGGCTCGCCCAGAAGGGTTTGGGGAACAGGGGAGGGGTTTCTTAGAATTCGGACAGTGCCAGCCGTCATTGCGGCTTTTGAGAGGGGAAGTGAATTTCCCTTACATTTGAAAGAGGAATTCGGGCGTTATCTTATTTTGAGTTCCCTCTATTCCAGTGGTCATAGGAATCAGAGGGTTAATGATGATAATAACAATTTTGTGTATAAAAAAGTGAGAAACATTACGTTGTAGTTTTGTATTTTACATTACAAATAAAATGATTCGTTATTTTGAGATTTATGCGCTTTTTTAACTTCTAAAGGAAGGGCGATATTTTTCGAGGTCGCCCCGGGAGACAAACACTACAGTTAAGCCCTTGAAAGCGGAACTCTTCCCTCAGAAGAGTGCAATTCCCGGTAGGAGTGGCGGTTATTGCGAAAATAACCGGTTTTCGGTTATTTAGGTTTTTCCACCTCTGGTTGAACCTGGCAGTTATATAAACGCTCAAAACAACCGGTTTTTGAAATAACCGATTTTCGGTTGTTTTTTTTTATGAAAAATCAAACGCTGTTTGTTGGCAAAATACTTTAATAATACTGTTTTTACAGGAAATCAATCCATTGGCCAATATTTATATGTTCATAAAATCTCTTCCCGTAATCCGCCAACCAACAGACTCTTTGAGGAAGTGGTTGTCGTTTATTGGCCTAAGATGACGAAATTCAAAGCTTCATAACTTGGTAAATTATAGTCTATTCGAGCCTAAAATCGAGCATGTCTTCCGATCCGGTTTCTTACCCGGTTATTGGATTTCAAAAAAATAACTGTTTATAACCGGGACAAAAAAATAACTGAAAAAACCCAGTTAACCAAAACAAAACAAAACTTATTTTCGGTTCAAACCAGTAGTTTTTCCGTCTATACCTCCCGGCCTCCTGCATACGGGGGCTTCCCATCAGCTATACATACAGCCTTACATCCTGTGGTTCGGCGTGGGTTAAAAAATAAGGAATTGTAAAGTTACTCGCCTTGACGCAGAGCATTTCAGATACGCAACAGGGCTAAAGTTCCCGAGTAAAGATAAGCACCAAGGTTAAACGAGCCTCGAGCATTGTGTTTTTTTCGTGCCTTCATTAGTCTTTAAGAGTTGAAATAAACAAAAAAATTTTATCTTCACGACGCCCCCTCCTCTAAGACTAAGGACCGGAACATCGCTATCGCTAACTCTATTGCCCAAGCCACAGGCAGTGCAATAAATTTGATTACTATTACTCAACCTCAGTACTTTTATTCATTGTTGATAGAAAAACATCAGTTTAACATTTAAATTATATGGAATGTAGCGATCCAATTCTTAGACCAATTTAAAAGATTTAACTGAAACTTTACACCTTTTCTTCTAAAACTCCCATCCAAGTCGGGTAATCAACAGGGTTACATTCCCACCTAAATGTGAGATCCATGAATATAATTAGCGTGTCGTCTCTAAAACATTAGTCCCTTGGCAGCTATTAAAGCGAAGCACTCACCAGTGGCCCACTTGAATGCAACCCTAATTGCCGCATTCAACTTATTTAAAACAAAAGGAATGGCATC
>BGPR01001212.1:271883-292518 GCA_013235015.1 Araneus ventricosus | reverse complement strand
GCGGAAGGATTGTAAAACGCTCCGAAAGGACGATGCACTTTCAAGTACGGAAAGGAGCGAAAATTCGCTCCATCGGAGCGAATTTCGCTCGTTTGGTTTAAGCGTGTACCTAAAGTCGCTTTGAACAACAAAAGATGCCTCCTTTTCCCTTTTATCATGAGTCCGTGACTAATGAACTTTGTTGATGTGTGAATAGAATAAACACCATTTTCATATTTGAGTTCATTTCAGCGCTTAACTCAATGAAATACAGCAAACATAAAAGAGTAAATTTATTTGTTTGATAAATCTGAATGAAATGTCTTAGTCAAGATTGTTTTCACAGGTTTTTATGTAACTTGACTCGTCTCTTATTTGTAAAGATGGAATTTTGCAATCAGTGTTTCACTCTCTGAGGTGTTAGAGATCCCAGATTTTGTACAGTTGTATGTTCCTAATGAAAATACAATATTTTAATATTTTCAGAAGTTTATTATTAGTCAATATATAAATTTTAATCAAATTTCGATTTCGTATCAGCGGCGCCATCTGGTAGTGAATATAAAGAAAAAAATTGAATACAGACTTCCATAATATTTATATTAATAAATTATTAAATTATAAATTTAAAAAAGGTTTAAAAAACACGTTTTCATTAATGTATTGAAAATTAGAAAATAATTTTTTTATCAAAAATATGGAGGACAAAACAAAATTTTAAAAAGCATAAGGCTATGAAAACAATATTATAAGGAAATAAATCTACCTTGAATTTCTTGAAAGAAAATTCCCAAATATTCTTCAAAAATTAAAAATATATTATAAATATGATTGAAATTCCGATTTACATAAAATATTTCTATCCGCGCCTCATGCTTTTAAGATTGTGTTTTGTCCTCCATAATTTTGATTATAAACTTATTTACCGTTTTTAAGTACATTAATAAATTTGTGTTTTTAAAAACTTCTTTATTTTTATCATTGTAGCTATTTTGGATTAGCTGTTTGAAAGAATAGGACACAGATGCAAATGAATTCAAAGTTTTTACAACCGTAAAATTATACACGGTTTCAACACTTATCGTGGTCCAATAGCTAATTTCTAAACCGTTGGAGATAGACATATAGCTCCAATTGGAAAAATGCTTTATATGACAGAAAGAATTGTAATATATATTTTTTTAATGATTAAATATATTCCTGAAAAAGTTACGAAATATAACTTTTTATATAGTCCCCCGATCCTATCAATCATATTTAGTAAAATAGTTTTGACAATCTAACATTTTTAACAAAAAAATGTCACCGAGTTATGGAACTTTGAATTTCACTGACTTAGACCACTTTACACCATTTCAATAGCCGTCATGCAGACGATTCACCAATCAAAGCGTAGCACTTCCTCGACGAGGTCGCTGATTGGTTAAAAATCATGAAATTCAAAGCTCCATTACTCGCTCAGTTTTAGTCACAGAAGAGGGGGACTTTTTTTGTTTAAAAAGTTAGATTGTCAACAATATTTTACTAAATATGACTGATAGGACCAAGGCATCGTATAAAAAGTTATAATTCGTAACTTTTTCATAAATATATTCAGTGACTCGGAAAACATAAAATATAATTTTCCCCTTTATTTAAAGCATTTTACCATTTGGAACTATATGTCTATCTCTAACAGTTTAGAAATTAGCTATTGGACCACGATAAGTGTGGGCACCTTGTATATACTACGTGACTACATTTCTTATACATACTATTTGACTTCATTAAACTAAGATATCCTCTATAAAAATTTCTATTTCAAATTACATATTCTTTCGATCCAAGCATCCACAGGAACTTATATTTCTGCCTTCATTCAAATTTCCAAAATTCAATAAATTAATTGTTCTAAACAAATAGATAAAATGAAACAGCCTTCACTTTGAAGTAATCCGTGCATGTATGTACTGTTCAGCAATGAATAATGTAGAAACTTGGTACAAAAAGCAGATGTTTCAGATTTAAATATTCATTCATTTCAAATTCTACTTGAATACGGAAATTGTTTTTTCTTTGTAATTAACTTCTCCTTTCTTGTTATATTGCTTAGTTTAAAAATTGTGGAAAGGCAAAAGGAAAACTAGCTTTTAAACAAAAATTTGAAACGAAAATGCTCAAAGTAAACAAAAGAGAACGAATTACTTTTCAGAAAGTAATTCTGAACAGAAAAACCAACCCGAGTACAAATAAAAACCAACTTTAAAGTAAAAATTTGAGAAGAAAAAATGCTTGAAATAAACAAAATAGATCGTACTAATCTCTAAAGAGTATATTTATTCTGAAAAAGATTCTATTTGAATTACATCTAAATTTTTCACATTTCCATTTTGCTTGTGCTAATGAGCTAAATCTTTCAACGACAAAAGAAAACTTAATTTACTTTAATGAAATAATAACATAATTGTTTTATTTTGTTCTTAATTGATTATTCTAACCAAATTGTTTACTGCAGGAGTAACGCAATTCCAAATATTTGGAATTTCTCCGAATAGTTCTATAGTCAAACAGAATGCTATATTTAGAATATACCTGCTTCTAATCCGCTTTGAAATTTACATTTGGTCTTATTTAAATGCATCCTTTATTCTAATACCTAATTTTCATATGTATTGAAAGCACTCATCTTGCACGTTATTCCAAAAGTGACTAATACTAATTGTATATGCCAGGGATGGCGAACCAATGGCACGCGTGCCATAGATGGCGCGCGACACAATATTTTGAGCACGCCACAGATCACAAAGTTACGAACGAACACAATATTGCGAACGAACGCGAGTGATCCTAAGCTACGGAGTGTTCGTGCGTGGTGCGGCAGCGGGCATAAAAAGAATTATCGGAAACACTCAAATTTATTATGTACCCTGATGTGACTTCATTTGACAAACTGAACTTGTCCCAATTCGATTGGTTGGAAATTGAAGAATTTGAAATGCAGCTGATTGATTTCCAGTAGTTCAATATGGATTCAAAAATTTATTGAAACAAGGAAAGAGTTGGAATTCATTGAAACAGAAAGATTGACGAGCAATATAAGTAAAAATGCCAATAACAAAATTTTGGAAACATGGAATTCGTTACCAGACGCATTTAACTGTTTGAAGAAGCTGGCTCGTGCTATTTTAACCATATTTTCATCTACCTATGCCTGCGAGTCATTATTTTCAGAGATGAATAACATTAAAGACTCGCTTAGAAACCGTTTGACAGATGACTCCAGTTCAGCATGCATTCTGCTAAAAGTAACATCTTACAACCCTAATATAAGTTATTTGTCATCTAATCTGCAACAACAGAAGTCACACTAATGTTATTTTAATTTGAATTACGCGTATAACTGAGACATTGCAAAATGTATTTTTTTGTAGTAAATAAAGAGTTTTGAGTTGACAGTATTTAGTATTATTATTTTCCCAATAATAAGTCAAAATTATTTGACGACACGTCTATGACTCATTAAACATTTTTTTAGAAAAAATGGCACGTTGATACATAAAGGTATCACCCACCCTGGTATATACACTGCTTTGTTTGCAATTAGACATTCTCTTCTAATTATTACTTTAAATGATTCCTTGACTCAGAAAAGTAAGCAGAATCTTTGTTTTAAAAGTCTATTAAAATACAGGTTAATTTATACCAGAGTCTGGAAAATCTGAGTATTATCTTTTGAAGTATGCTGAATTGTCTAGGGATGAGCAGAAGATTCTTTATTCTAAAACCCATTTTCATATGCATTAAAAGCACTCATCTCGCATGTTATTCCAAAAGCGACTAATATTATACGTATTGCTTTGTTTGCAATTAGACACCAGGGGTTTAACGCACCAGAACGCAGTTCCGGCACTGCCTTTTTTTACGAGAAATAAATAACAAAAAAAAGTGAAAACGTCCTTAAAACAGCGCGATTTTTGGCATCCAGTGTAGAACGTTCCGGATGCTTTTAGAGCAAAGGTTCCCAACCTGTGGTACGCGTACCCCTGGGGGTACGCAAAGAACCAACTGGGGTACGCGAAATCAAAGTTGGTAATGGCGAAAATAAGAAAACCTAAGGAATTTAAAAAGTTACAGAATTTTGTTTCCCCATGTGAATATTTGCTGTTTAATAACTGTACCATTTGAAGAGTTGATTATTACAAAATGTAATTTTTAGCTATCCTTATAAGTTAATGCGAAATTATAACAATACTTTTTCATTTGTTTTTTCGTTGAACTCATACTATTGTAAAAATGGAATAAAATGTAAAGCCAAAAATAAGTGCTGCAAATGTTGTTAATTCGAATCATTTGACTCTTAAGCTAATCTAAGCCCTTAGCATTATTAATAAAAACTTCTTTTGAATTGAGGGATGGTTCGGGGGGTGTGTACGCGAAAATAAAAAGACTAATCAAGGGGAACGCGAGGGAGAAAAGGTTGAGAACCCCTGGTATAGACAGATGATTGGAGGGATCGACATGACAGTAGGGGGTGCGCGAAAACAGAAAGGCTAATCAAGGGGAACGCGAGGAAGAAAAGGTTGAGAACCCCTGGTATAGACAGATGATTGGAGGGAGGGACATGACAGTAGGGGGTGCGCGCAAATAAAAAGACTAATCAAGGGGTACGCGAGGGAGAAAAGGTTGAGAACCCCTGTTTTAGAGCGTCCCGGCACTGCTTATTTTGCGACTACACCACTGAATTAGACATTCTTTCCTAATTTTTACTTTAATTGATTCCATGATTCTGAAAGGTAAAGTGAATCTTTGTTTTAAACGTTTATTAAAATACAGCTTAATTTATACCAGTCTGGAAAATCGGAGTATTACTTTTTAAAGTACGCTGCTTTGTCCAGGAATGAGCAGAAGATTTCATCAACAAATACCGCAGACACCATACGCAATCTGAAATCAGTTTTGTGAAAACACTTTTCGTAACGGGTTTCGAATTCTGTTTTTACTATCGCAGTATCATTATCTTCCACTGCATTTTATCCATGTTATATATCAGTATGAGATTTCAACAGCAGAACTGGGTTGAGTTATGCAATCTGGATTAAGCGCAATTTTTTGGATTTTGGGTTCGCTGTAGCTAGCTGTACCTGAATATGAGTAGTTTGCATTTCAAAATTGTAACTCAAAACTCAGCTTCAACATAATCACATTTCGAATTATGTTGATATTAATAAAACATTAGAATTATTTCTGATATGCGGAAACAATTCTATCTCAAAATCTGTATTTAACATTTGGTTTTTACTTGAAATAACAATGTCCAATTGTCCAAATGTAGCTGTGTATTGAAGAAAATAAACGTTTGTTGACATGGAAGATAAATTATATAAGCATAGATATGCGTTGTCTATTCTTGATTTTAAACATTTATAATTAGCATCTTTTGGTGAAAGAGTTTCGACTACGCAAAGCGACTCATTTTATTAATCTTAGTGCTATGAAACTGAGCAAAAAGTTTTTTGTATGGAGTAAAAATGCAATGAAACTGCAACCGTAGCCCTGAACAATTATGTGTGCATAATTAATGCTGCATTGTTTCAAGCGCACAGTGTCATAAATATCTCTCTCAGTCTGTCTCTTTCTTTCTCTCTCGCACCACAAACTACGGTCATAAACAAAATGCTTAATTAATGCAAGTAAAACATTTAAACTTCCCTAAAATGCTATGCACTTTCTAGCAAAGTTAGGGCATTATTCCAAATTTTGATTATTTTTATTACTGTTGAGTTTTTTATTTATTTACATAGAATGCATTTTGGGCAAAATATTAAGACCAGCTGAAAAAAATTGAAAATCCAAAAAAATTGCTTTTTTTCCTAATCAATTTTATCAGCTAATCTTTTCAGTATGACTTTTCGGGTATTTCCCCAGCTATGGGTGATGGCGTACGCTGTTCGTTGTACGACTTTCTCGAGAGTAAATATCTTGAACAAGAATGCCCCACAAGATCTCCAAGGGTTCATTTCGAAAAGTTTTGAAGGACAACCAAAGGTCTTATCACAAATAGCTATTCGTGATTTTGTTGAACCTGAAGAGTAACTTAGCATAAATAGTCAGCAAAAGTTAAAATTGGAGCTTCAGGCAACAGCTTTTCTGCACGGACAGTTTGATACGCTTCAGAATCCATGCATATATTTATAAAACAATTGGAGTAGTTTTTCTCACAGTAAACCGTATCAAATCCATTTCTCTGCCATCACCTTATTGTTGTTTATAAAAATATTCTTTCTCTAGCAGGATATTTTGCTAGTTATTATGAAACTCATCAGAATTCTATAGATTAATTTCCCTTAGTTTGTAAAAAAATACTTCAATAATGGTAGTTTATTTGCATAAGGGAAATCTTTGGATGCTCGAGGCACAAATAATAATAATAATAATAATAATAAAAATCTTTAAAAAGAACTTGCGTGACCTTCACATTTTTATTCGAGCTCAACACGCAGGTAGTTTTTCCTTAATCGTGGAACTTTTTGTGAATGCTCTATGGTTCTCAGCGAGAAAGACAAGAAGCAGTTTAAGCTTCATATCACCACTGGCGGTACCTCCAAAATAACGCCAATCGATCCTTTAGGGTCTTATGCCCTCAAATATTTGCTTCATCTTTCGTGATACAGGTGAAGTTCGGTGTGCGCTTAGAAAACAAACCATTTTCATCACAACTGAAAATTTATTAAAAAATTCTTGAAATTTGTGAGTTAATGTTTCAGCTTCTATTTTATCTGCACTAGCAGACTCATGGCGCAGTATCACATGTATAATGTCAGATCTCCTTCCAAACTTTAGACACCATTCAAAAGGCCTTGAATTCCTTTTCCTATTGTGGGGAATTTGAAATTTGTTACTTAGGCTCTTCATAATTTCTCTACACTTTTTTAACGTAGGAATACGTTCCTCCCATTGGGGTTTCGGGGAGGAATTTTATTCACACGCCAAAAAGCCACAAAAAACGTTGTATGGGAGATCCTCTATATCTCGGTAACTACATATATCATAAAAACGTAAAAACATAGCTAATGTCTTTCAGAGATAAAGGGTAACGACAGAAGTTACAAAAACAAATTAGAAATCGGAATTGTAGTTCAGCGACTACTGAGTCGCGAAGTTGGGCAAAAGGTGACGTTGAAGTGCGCTCGCACAATTGGTTGACGCACGATTGAAGAATTCAAAACAAAAGAATTGACATTGTAATATATTTTATTAAGAAATAAAACAATTTTCATTGCAACCTTAGTTTCAGTTTATTTCACCAATTTTCCATACATTAGTATTTCAGAGAAACAAAAGAGAATTGAGAGTAACTTCGAGACACAAAAGAGAATCACGAGTAACTCCGAGAAACAAAAGAGCATCGCGCGTAACAAAGAGAAACCGAGAAACTTAGAGAAACAAAAGAGTCACGCGAGTAAAGTAGTCCTACGCCTTTAACATCAGCGGCTGTTTGAAAAAGACAGCCTCCCGTCATATTTTTTTAATACATTTAAATTCAAGGATTAGAGCAAATTTTTAAATATTTATGCAAAAATGTGATAGAAATGAGTTATCATCATAGTTTTGAATCCCTTGGGCTTTATTATTTCTTTACTTGTTGTGAATAACAAGTTATTTTTTGTACATCTATTATTAAATGAGTATTATGTATTAGCAGACATGGAACATTTCTGATTAAGTACTTTAATTATTTTTATTCAAAGGAAAATTAGTTTCCAGATGAAAAGGAATTGGTTTTATGTATATCTTTGAACATTTTTTCCGTTTAACTTTTCGCTATTATTTTCTTAAAATTAAACAATTTTATAAAAATGAACCAAACTGCACTTTTTTAGTAGGAAATTCCATCCTTAAACCATATTAATTAGATTAAAGTGCTGTTCTTATTTCAATGCTTACTTTCTCAAAGAATTTTCTTAATTAATAAACATCAAAGGATAGCGACTTTTTTTCTGAGAAAATTATTTATATTTTAGAAAAAGCAATTTGTCTCAGATTATTGCAACAAACTGAAAAGGAATATAAACCACCTGCTTTTATAAATTATCTCTTCATTTTTAAACAATTTTATTTAACTTGACTTATTTCATGTTTGTAAAGATGAAAATTTGTAATTGATCTTTTACTGGAATTTTGTGCACTTGTGTGTTTTCGCTATTTTAATTTTTTCAGAACTTAATTCAGTTAATCGATTAATTTAATTAAATATTGCTTTCATACAAGTGGCACCATCTGGTGGTGAATTTGAGAAATAAATGATGTCGGGATCACATAATATTTATAATAATGAATTTATAACTTAAAAACTAGAAGGTAGAAAATAATTTTAAAAAAATCATTTTAATATTTTAAGAACTTAATTCAGTTAATCGATTAATTTAATTAAATATTGCTTTCATACAAGTGGCACCGTCTGGTGGTGAATTTGAGAAATAAATGTGTCCCATCGTGTTGTTATTACGTTACCATTATGTGATCCCATGTCGGGATCACATAATGTTTATAATAATGAATTTATAACTTAAAAGTTAAAAGGTAGAAAATAATTTTTTAAAAATCATTTTAATATTTTAAGAACTTAATTATCAGTTAATAGATTAATTTAATCAAATTTCGCTTCCATACGACTGACGCAGCCTGATAATGAATATAAGAAAAAAATTGATATCAAGATTACAAAATATTTGTAACAATGAATTATAAATTAAAAACTAAAATGTAGGAAATAATTTTTAAAAAATATGCCAAACGTGTGTTTTCACTCACTGAAAAAAAATTTCTAAAAGGGTGTTTTTAAAAACTGTTTTTATTAAAATTATTCCTCCAAACAATCCAACTAAACTAACTATCCAAACTAAAAGCAACCTCTCTTGCATCCGCTTCTAACTGTATCTAGTTTAGGTTGAAATTATGGAATTTTACAGATTAAATATTTTCCATCGAAGTTAAAGTTCCAAATATCAGAAGTAAAATTATTCTTGAAATTCTAAAATATTATTATGAACAAATTATGCCTTTTATTTTACAGAGGTATCAAAATAAGCATAAATAATTTGAAGTGGTTAGTGCAAATGGAATATCGAGAATAAATAAATATTTATTTATTTAGAAATAAATATTTATTTATTTAGAAAATGCACACTACAGAATAAACTCCAATTACAGAGTGCATGATACAGAAAACAAACACTAAAGTAGCCGTAAAACACAGATTAATAAAAACAACAGATAGACACAGAAATCACAAAAAACACAACACGATTTTAAAAACCACACAAAATAAAAACACTTCAAGAACACAAAAGCCGCAAACATTCAGTCTTAAAAAACGCCATAAGACATATTCAACACATCAAGATCATCAGAGTGCCTGTTAAAAATCTTGTAAAATTCATAAATAGAAAAATTAAGTATGTAATTAAACCTGGTAAATACATTAACAAATAAGCAACTCTTCCTCAGACTTCTAGTCGGCACAGGAACAGTGATACTGCTCAATATGTCACTGCAATCAATGGCATCATTAATTATCTTATAATAAAATAAAAGACAAGAAAGATCACCTCAAACTATGAATGCCAAAGATGTTACGCACATCAAATTATATATGCATATATGTTCTAACATAGAGGCTTATACCTCTTGTAAATATTTGTATGTTGAAACGATGTATGATTGAAATGATGTACATTATTTTATGAAAAATGTTCATACATTGAAGATTGTTGCAGTTGAATTACGATGCGTTCCCGTGAGGATCTTGAGTTCGCAACTTACCCAAGAACCCATGCATGCAAGAACCCATGAGAGAGATGCATTTACTAAACGCTCAAAATCCATATCAAAAACGAATTAATCTACAAAGCAGTTTTATATGTAATCTTTGATTTGATCTTTTATAAAAATATTCAAATAAAATTGGTCGAGCGTGTGATAGTAAAAAATTAATGCACTGTTCCAAAGCAATGAATTTGATATATAGAGATTGCATTTCGTCGGTTTGGATGAAGGGTTTCACTTGAAAAACAATGTAAATATTTACGTCTGAATAAACTAAACGCATGCTGACGTAAGATGGTCTCAAATAGCTGTTTACAATCTGTTTTAAAGCTGATATTGTACCATTTGTAAGAAGCTGGATACAAGATTCATTGTTTATATTCAGGGATGCCATAATTGCCAGACACTGATACAGGACGTTTAAGTGCTAAATAAATAAAACATGAAAAAGTGGGTAGGTAATGATTTATTTTATTCTGATAAGGAATCAATAAAGTTTAAGCAATCTTATAAAATGAATATGTAGAAAAATAAAAAAATATCGACGGGAGGCTGACTGTGACTTAAGTAATTGTATGTGACTATTAGCTCTACAGTCTATAGTGACTGTTAGTCTAGTGTGACTATGTGACTCAATCTATTTAAAATTCTTCGTGATTTTCACCAACTTTTCAACTCGACTGACCGTAATTACAAATTCTAAAATTATTTTTGCAATCTTCAATGTCTGCCTTTCTCTGTTAAATGAAACTAAAACCAACTCTCTATGTCATTTGGTTGCGGAGCTATAAGCGTTTATCTTTAGCACGAAATTCGACGTAATTCAACAATTCTTGAGTAATATTTCGCGCGATCGATGAATGAATTCCCTTAGCCTGCGTGCGCGAGCATCGGTCGATGTGACGTCATCAAGATTTTTCGTGATTTTCACCAACTTTGCATCTCGACTGTGGCTAAACCGTAATTCCAAATTCCAAATTCTTTTTGCAATCTTGAATGTCCAACTTTCTCTGTTAAATGAAATTCAAACCAACTCTCTATGTTATTTGGTTGCGGAGCTATAAGCGTTTAACTTTAGCGCGAAAAGCGTCATAATTTTTTCCTTTCCCGACACACGATTAGACCACTGCAGAGAGACGCAAGTCTACGTCAAACAAATGCGACGCTAATCCTTTTTAGCCCAGCCGTGTTTTAAAGTGGGTTTTACTTTCTTAGTTACATCATTTTCTTCTTTCACATAATTATGATATTGGACGTGAATAGTTTTAAAATTATAATGACAAATCAAAATTGTTTCATTTGTCTCCACTGACAACCTGTTTCTTTCTACCGGTGTCTCAGGCAGAATTTACGCAGAAAACGGGACAAATAGTAATATAGGACTGAGTAGTGAAATACGGTGACAGCCGCGTTTATACGGGACGTATGGCTTTATATTAGATGAATCGGAGGGAATTAGATGAATTGGCCTACTTATATTAGATGAATCGGAGGGAATTAGATGAATTGGCCTACTTATATTAGACGAATCGGAGGCTACTAGCTAATGTATGTTATAGTTTATAATTTGTGAATTTCGTGGAAATAACTCTACGTTTCGGGTGGTTTTCTTTCATTTAAAATTTTATAATTCTGTACTACGAAAACATAATTATTGCCACTGTTATAAAATATTTATTTTTTATTTAATCAACAATCTGGGAAAGACAAAAACGGCGAAAGCATTCACTAAACGATACTAATCTTCATCAATAGTATTTTTGCTGTCATGTTAATTTCTCTAACATTTATAATTACCTTTGAACTGCAAGAGAATAAACTAGATAATAAAAAATAGTAATAGGCGTTGCTTATAAACTTATTTAATAACATGAAAATAAAATGGTTATTAAATAAGTTTATAAGCAATATATTTAGCAATGTTAATAACGATTAATTAATTTTTGACTGCAATGAAGTAAGAAGTAAAATATCGAAAATGTACTTAGTATTTTAATCTTAGTTATTTATATCTTAGTATTTTAGTCTTAGTTATGTTCCTAGGCGACGGCCTAAACTAATCTTAAAATAGATAAATTAACATTTGTCATTACATATTAATGGCAATAAATGTTTTTTCACAAATAGCACCGATGACTTCTAATGTCAACACTAAAGTGACAAAATTATTTTTTTACAATATGTCCCTGTTTGAAAAATGGTCCGAATTTATCTCGGTTTTGAAAAAAAATAATCGTCCAGTTCAGTTTATTCCGTTTTTCAATTGTAAATTAATCATTCGTACTGAAAAATGCAAAGAAAATATTAATTAGATATAATCGTTTAAAAATTAGCTTCCGAAGAATTCTTTTCACCAGCAACATAAATTCGATATTTGCACATTTTGATAATAGTCATGTTTCTAATTCTAATTTTTAAATATAAGTTTCAGCTAGTTCATACCTCAAAGTAGTAAACAAGAGACGTAACCAATATGGACGAACCTTTCTCAGAAAAAAATAAATAAAAGTAAATATAAAATAATATGGTGTTTGTATATATCTATATTTATCCCTACTTTCTTGTTACATTTTTTGAATCCCAGCAGACATACAAAACTAGTATTGTCCGGGTTAAACAGGAATGTCGGATCTCTTGAGTAATCTCAACACAACTCTCTAGAAATGCTGAAAATCGAAAAACGCGAAATAAAAGCGAAACGCGCCAAGTTTGGCAATCTTGCCCGTTGTGTCCGAGAATGAGTTACGCAACCGATCACAAATGAATTACGCAATCAATGATGTCAAGGGAGAACGCTCGAGCTCTGGACGTCTGCGACATCATTTTGAACTTCGCATACTTTCAGCTCTTTTATTGCGAATTCTAAAGGTTGACGTGCTTATTATACCACTGAAATTAATTCTTTGTGTAAATTTATTCTAAAGTAATGTAGATGTATTAGTAGACTGATTAGTGTTTCAGTTGTTGTTAAGTGAATTCTTGGTAGTTTAAAAAAATAAAAAAGATCTAATTTATTATATCATATAATACTCCGTATTATAAAATTTAAATCTATAGTTTATTAGTTTATTTTTCTGATTGGAAAAATAATTTTAGCTTCAGTTAATGAAAGCTTAAATGTATTTTTAACAATGTCGTAATAAATGCAATTTTTTAAAATTATTTTTTTATAAATTAATCCTGTTTTTCTTTTTGATAAAGAGAAAGTATTTCAATCGTCAAAAAAATTCGACCGCAAGGTTTTGGTGATTCTCTAACAGGGACGCAGTGGAATTGGAACATTTAGGAGGTGTTGCCGGAACCGTTTCTTTTTTAAGAGAAATAAATAAAAAATTGTAAAAACATCCTTAAGGGGAGATACTACTATTAAACCTCGAAACAAATGGCGGAAAACTGTCAAATTCGATACATTATATCTCTGAAACAATGCAATTCACAAACTCACTTTTTTTCTAGAAAAATATCTGTTCTTTCTCTTATAGTAAACATATTTTCAAACCTTTATATTGGTACGTATTTATTTGAGAGAGTAATAAACATGGGTGCAATTTTTGGAGAACACATGAGATATTCACCTTGAGCTCATGATTACGGATAAAATATTTATCTAAACACAATATTTCGGGTATCTAAGTAATCCAAACAGTCTGTTTTAGAAACTGAACCACAATTCACTAACATTTAAATTTAATTTCTATTTTATATACCAATTTAAAATAAAAATGTTAAAAATAGTTAAAATTTCAACTTTTTTCACACCACAAAAATATTTCTTTGGGGAAATATGTACAAAAATGTGGATCAATTTGTAGAACATAGTAAAATACATATTCCGTAAAAATTTTATGTAAAAATATTCAATAGTTTTTGAGATATCGTGCGCTCATTATAAAAAAAAAACAACACATTTTGCGATATAGCGCTTTAAAGATATGGCCATACTCAATGCTTACGTTGAGGAGCTGATACATTTTCCTTCATAACTTTCATAATTATGGAAATTTTTTTATGCGGATTGTTTTAAATTGTTCAGAAAAGACAGGGGGATAATATATACACTTCTCATAAAATCGAAAATTTTCAAGGCTTAACAGTCTTGTCCCCTTAAACCAGTGCGACTTTTGTCACCCAGGTTAGGGCGTTCCGGTACTGCTTTTAAAGCGTTCCGGAACTGCTTTTAGAAAGTTACGGCATTGGTTTTAGAGCGTCCCGGTACTGCTTTTAGAGCGTTCCGGTACTGCTTTCAGAGCGTTCCGGTACTGCTTTTAGAGCGTCCCGGTACTGCTTTTAGAGAGTCTCGGTACTGTTTTTAGAGAGTTCCGGTACTGGTTTTAGAGCGTTCCGGTACTGCTTTTAGAGCGTCCCGGCAATGACATATAATGCTTGTTTTGCGACTACACCACTGTTCTCTACGCTTTAGACTTCCATGAATTAGCAAAAACTATCTTTGGCGTTTTGCTAAACTGACTGTATGTGAATAGATAACCCATAAAGGGAGCCTGTAAGTAATGAAATTTGGTATGAAGTCTTTACAAGAAAATTGTTGATCTATATCACATTTTGGGCGAAATGCATCAATGGGAAGTGTCCTTGCACTAATAGCTCAGTAAAGACTAAAGGATTGTAGTTTGAATACTTTAATGGTAGGAACTTCTCAGGAGTTAACTTAAAACCTTAAACCCTATGCTTTGCAGCCATACAGGAATCTTCACTCCATGTTCCACAGCTAATCTGACTAAAAGTCAAAACCCTCGACACAGGGTTTCCAGATCAAAATAGCAAAATAAGGCCAAACCTTCTTAAAAATAAGGCCAAATAAGGCCAAATTTGACAAATTGATTGAAAACCTCATTTGCTATTAGAAAAAAGGCTATCCTTCATGAGAACGAATAGGCATATGTTCAGTGCTCTATTATTAAACTAAAATTTAAGTGAAAAAATATAAAACATCCTTATTCTATTTAGGAGCTATTTAGTTTGACAGCTCATTATATATCATTTGAAATGTGTAATAAGTAATAATAATTAAACTGAAATAAGTAATTAAAAATTGTTCTAAAAGTCATAAACTAAAATAAAGCCAAAAAAGGCCAAAAATGAATTTAAGGTCAAATGAAAATTACTAAGGCCAAGGGCTTCGAAAAAAGACCAAATTTCCATAATTTGGCCTTAAAAAAGTCAATATGGCATCCCTGCCTTGACATCACACATTAAACACCCTCCCAAGACGCCAAACGCAGATGGCGCGTCAACAGGAATTATATCTTTCTTCCGTCTGTGTACAACTCATTAAATCAAAAATGCGACGAGCTTGATGGATGAAATTCGGGATATGGTTTCATAACCAGATTCCTACGTCTGTGTGAAATTTAGGAAAGTACGTCAAAGGGTTGACTACCTGTTTGTTTGTTTACTCATGTGTTTCTGGACGCGATAATTCAAAAACGCATCAAGCTAGACGCATGAATCTTAGTACGTGATCTATAAACCAAAATTGTAAATCTGCATCAAATTTTGGATCCAATCGGTCAAAATAAAGAGTCTGTCGGTCCATCCAAATCGGTCATATTCCATACATTTTACTTTTATATGAAGCTGAACAAAACAATCGCAATATTATCTATACTTATAAAAGGCAGTGTTTGCGTGTGTGTGTTTGTCTGCGATGTCCAGACGAATCTATCGCACTTACAGCCATGAAATTTGGCACACAGGTAGTCGTAATGGTGATTGAACGCACCTCAAAGCCGAAATTTTAAAATTTAATCTAGAAATTTTTTTATTTAATGTTTCGGTTGATTTTTCGCACTAATTTATCAATAGCATGATTTTGGATAATTGTACGAAAAAAATCGATACACTATCGGAAAGAGCACGCGATTTCCGTTCTAATGAAATTAGTTTTTAATTTCTAACGTAATTTACTGAATTTTGAGAAATTTTTAAAAAATAGTCAGTTTTGCCATCGGAATGTTTTTTTTTTTGTTTTTAAATTTGTTGCAACCGACTTTCTATTTAAACTAAAACCGGCTCTAAAGTGTTCGGGGATTTTCCCATTCCTCAGCAGTATAAAAGGTTTTACGGCAGCCATCTTTCGCGTTTGTAACCATGTAATTCACTTTCAAAGATGTGCTGCCTTTGAACACACTTTCTGAACACGTGTCACGGCTTCGATAAACATGAATATTTAAAATCCTCTAGTATACCTGAAGTATGTTATTTGAAATATGATTACGTTCTTTCCTTATAATAACCTGCATTTTCGTCTTTACAATGAATAAATAGAAATTAAATCGACTACTACCTGCTTATTGAATATGAGTGTTTACACTGCCCATTTAAAATGATGATATATGTATATGTCATTATCACATAGAATACTCATCAACTACGCGATAATGAAGTAATTATGTGGACTGAAAACAGCAATTTCTTTTCCATATTTAATTCTTGTAGACAGTATTGTTTACGATGCAATGAAAACGTACAATAAAAGCATGAGTGCAACCAAATAGGAATCAAATTCAGATTTTCTGCGGTTATTTTAAATTATATAATATTAAAAATATAAAATCTTTTGTAATTTTAAAAATGCAAGATCTAAATGGCGAAGGGATGTAAAGCAATAATTCAGTCACTACAAATATAAGGAAGATGTCCAATGAATAAGCCGCGACAACTCACGTATATTAAGTTCTACAAGAATTTTAATATGATAATGTTTATAGACTGGTATACTATCTGTAAACTAGAAAATCACCCGTCATACCATGACGGGTGCAAATTGCTTTTTCATTTGAGAGATTTCCCGTCAAATTTGACGTGTTTAAGTAGATATATATATGCGAGAGAAATGTTTAACATTGATTGAAAACAAATAAAATAAACATATGTATAATGACGGGAAATGTTTTTTTATTTACATACTATTTACATATTTCTTTATTCAAAAAAACTCTTGGTAAACAACATTCCGTGTGAAGTATTTTTCGTCGTTTAACAATTTTATTATAATTCAATAACCATGAAATTCTCAGCTTGTCAAACGTAAGTCAAAAGTTAAAATTTCCAAGGAATTCTTTTTCGAAATTCTAATCAAAACAAAGCACCTCTCTGCTTGTCAAACGTTGCCAAAAAATATTATCCAATTATATCATCACGATTGCAATAAATAATGAGATGCATCGTGTCGTTCAAACTATATCACGCGCACGATATACCACTGAAGTCCTGCCCATCAGGGTCGTTTTTCTGAAAAAAAATAGTAATTGTATGTGCCATATTGATGAAGGTACTGTCTCACACTATATTTATGGATGTCCTCTTTATGAGGATATTTGGAGGAGCATTCTGGATCTTGTCCAGAGTGGTCATTCAAGAAAAAGTTTAATTGAAATTATCAAATGTGTCTTGCAGGTCTCACTTGAAAGTTAAACTGTTTTATTTTTCTGTTGTTGTTTTGTTTGTTTTTTCTTAATATTTTGTAACATGAAAATTGGTGCGGTCTGTGTTATTTTTATAATTATTTGCTCTTGGACTGAGATCCAGAATCATTTTAGTTATCTCGATTTACTGATTGGCATGAACTTTGCTTTTAAGATTGTAAATATGGCCTCCATTGACTGAATCTTCTTTTGTGGAGAAACTCTGTTATTTATGGTTGTTTTTCCTTGTAAACTTTTTGTGGCTTTAATTGTAGTTAATTAACTAATTTGTACTGTTAGCAACAACTTTATTAGACTAATTAGCCTCTACCTGATAACTGGATTTAGTTCCGACCATCCTACGTACATCGTCGCAACATCTCCGACGACTTTGATGCATTTTATCTATCTTATTAATTTGTAATTTTGCATGTGTCATACTGATGAAGGTATTGTTTTACACTATATTTTTGGATGTCCTCTTTATGAGGATATTTGGAGGAGTTATTTTCCTGTAAATTCTGGATCTTGTCCAGAGTGGCCGTTCAAGAAACTGCTTAATTGAAATTGTCAAATGTGTCCTGCAGACTTCACTTGAATGTTAAACTGTTTTATTTTATTATGCCGTCCTTTGTTTGTTTATCTCACAATATTTTGTAAACTGTATTTTGTGTTCCTTTGTAAAATGTATTTTGAGTTTTATTGAATAAAGGAAGTGCCGGTGCGGCTGATTGACTTTTGGTGGGGCTTGGGTCTCGGTGGTTCTTTCGGGTGGCGGTTGCTTGAATTTGGACCCCAGATAGGTACCTTGTAGTTTTTTTTCTGCATGACGCGTTCTTTTATTTGTTTTAGTTATCTAATCTGTTTATTTTGCGAATTCTTTCACCAGGTTCTCATCGGACGGGTCTGTGGCTGGTTTGTTGTGGTGACGGGGATGTAGACGGAGGTGCGGTTGTGGTCCTTAGGGGGTGGCTCCACCCTGCCCGATTGGTTTCTTTCTCGGCTGGGCTGTCGCTCGACCGGTCATTTGTATTTGTTCCGAATGCCTTGTTGCAGGACGGGGATGGTCTTAGTCTGGTTATACCACTGAAGTAATTAACTACTTTCTATTGAAAAACGGAAATTAATTTGAAGTATATGATTAATATAATTTAAAATGTCTAAATTGCTTCGTTCAGTTACGTATTGCTCTTTTTTTAATCGATAGCTTATTGAAAGTCACTAGATAAAATAAGTAAAAGAAGTGAAATAGGAAGGCTTGTCCCACTAAAGAAATAACATCTTAACTCCACAACTGACTAATTACATAAATTATTTAGACTGATAAACAAACGAACTACCACGTACACCATTGTAGGTACCAAGTATAGACAATTATAAAATATATATACTTGCTGCATGACTAAACCGTCAAGTATGCCACGATGTATGGTCATTCGATATAATTTTGGCCAAGGAACGATATTATTTTAAGCACCCTTATCAATTTTGCTATAAAGGTGTATAAACGCGTAATGTTTTGACTCCTAGCGCCCTCAAAATTGCTCCCGGGCATCAACGCTTGTACTGCACGAGAGAAACCTAGACACTCAGACATGCCTGTGCGGGCGTTACGAAACGGGATATTCCACTGCATTTTGGGGTGAAGAAAAGCGGATTTATTTCATTTGGCGCAGATACAGAACCGACGGGAAGTCTATTCGCTTTAGTACGAAACGCGTCGAAAGCGATTTCTTTCGCCTTGCTAAGTTTAGCCTCCAAATGTTGCGGTGTGTTTTTTATACCCGTTTACCTTCTTTTCTGAATTCGTCTCTTGCAGCAACCCTGTCCTGGTCTTTCTCCTGGCGAGTAGGACAGTATACCCAGGCGCACAATAGGGCACTAGATTCTATCTCAAACCTCGAATCTAGCAAGATCTAATTGTATATGGAGCCTGGTGTTGATTAAATCTGACGTCGAGGGTCAACATTTCTCTCTGATGTGGTGTGTGAGAAATTCTAGAAGAAACATTTGGAGAGAGGATTCGTGCACTGATTTCTTTCTTTTCTTTTTGCTTATAAAGATATGAAGATATTTTCATCCCGAGGTAACGCCGTCTATCATAACATTCTCAGAACTTATATTCGTTAATAAGTGATTCAAGCAGTTCAATTCATTGATTCCGTACATGAATGGCGCCATCTACTAGAATTTGAAAACATTATTTTAATCCATATATTTATAAGTAGCTGATACAAATAGGTAATAATACGATCATAACTGATCTCATAATTCAGCATGAAGAATGAAACGCAGAAAAAACAAAATGAAGTAAATTCCTGAGCATCCAATCCGATACAGTAGCAGGATAATTTTTTTGCTTCATTCGTCTGTCTTTGTATTTTTCTAAAAAATTTACATTTAATTACAGCAGCGATCACGTGCACTACAAAAAAAAATGTATTTGAAATCATCATCCTATTTTCTCACTGATCCAGTAACGAAAAAATATTTTAAATAATTAATACGCCTAATTCATCGGTCGGCTGCCAATACGAGAGTAACGCCTACAGCGGGTGCATAGTCGAATCCTTAAGCCGCGTAGGTCCTCGCTAGCGGGCTAGCCTGTAGCATAGATGGCGGCAAATGCAGGAGAAGAAGAGTTTTTAGTGTTGGAATATGCGAAATGTTCTTCGTACAGAGCGTTCAGCGTGCACGTTCCTACGCAAATACGGAAAAGCTGCAACTGGTCGTTTGTAATATGTGCCAGAAACTTTGGTGAGTGTATGTATCCTTTCATGTCACATCACCTGTTTTCTTTGTACGTCGTCACTGTCAAATAAACAGTCCTTTGAAACTGATAACATTATGGTAACTAACTTTCCTATATTTAAATATAAATTAGTATAAAATATGTAGGAAATAAAATAGGTATGCTACTGAAAAGCTAATGTTTTGAACTATAAAGTGGTGTAAGAAGGGTTTTTCTGCAATGATTTGCTCTGAAGTTATTGAGGAAAAATATTAAAATTTTGATTAACTTTAAATTAAAAATCTAATAAAAATTTTGAAAAACCCTTTTGTAGTGAGTAGCAACAACCCAAGAAGTAACTAAGTGCCAAATTTTGTAACTGCGTCCAAATGTATGCTCTCTAGAACGTTTCGAACGATTTTTGCATCATAAATCACGCATGGCTCAATTACTAATATAACAGCCCAGATCTGTCTCTCAGTAATGCTCTGAAGTCACCAACAATAAAACTCATGCCATAGTACTGCGAGACGTTAAACAGCATTATTTCATTTTTAGAGCACCTAAATTTTAGTAATTTTAAATTTTAAAGATTTTTTTTGTCGTTCTAATTTCAAATTTAATAACTCTAAAATAGTGAAATAAAATTTTCTATCGATTGATATTAAATTTATCTCGCTACGATCAATACTTCCCT
>BGPR01001212.1:227919-259136 GCA_013235015.1 Araneus ventricosus | reverse complement strand
GAATTCATTGAAATCATTTATTACTGATTATTTTATTGCTTTCATTATCAAAATCGTGGAATAGAACGAAACGCATGTTGTGTAGCAACGGATTCGGAAACCCTCCGCGCTTTTGCGCATGCGCCAGGGGAGTTATTTTCATCAAAATAGTTGGAAACGGAAGTATGGAAGGATGATGTTTACATTTTACTGAGCGCGATCTAACAAAATACTCCGGAAATGCGCTCATATGACTCATTGCCCGACACCCCTTTCCGGTGTAAAATCGTCCAAAAGTGCTAGTTTTGGAATCCGTTGCTAAACAGTACCAAATTTTATTCACCTAAACTATTGCATTTTAGAATTATTGTGTTCATATAATGCGAATATGTAGAATCAAATTAACAATAACGCCACTGTATACTCCCGAGACCGGACAAGGAACCCAAAGGATTCCCTGTCAGTTGTTTAGGTACATGTGGGAGGAAATGCATGCCATGCTCCCGAAGGTAGACATGATTCATCTGTCCTCGCTGCCACCAAGTCATCCTACAGGGTCGGATTTAGCCTTTGAACCACTCCGTGCAAAAGTAAAAATCGACGCCCTTATGGAACAAAAATGTAAGCATTCTAAAAAAGTTATATGGACTTTTTTACATTTTTAGTGAACGTCCAAAAAACAACAGTGTAACTCAGTAATTTACACAAATACTTATAATAACTTTTCACTTAAAATACTTCATTAAAAAAAAAACAGTTAACAGGAGTATGATTCAGACGAACTTTATTGTGAACTTTTAGTTCAGAGAATTCTCTAATTAATTCAGAAATAAATAAACTGTTACTCAGTTCATAATAAAATCCTCATATAGCGAGGTCTAACAATTTTGTTTGATATGTTGTTGTCCTGGGCCACGTTCGTGCCAAATTTCGTATCTGCAGGTGCAGCGGTCTCTGCGCTGTACCGCACAGACAGACACACACACAGAAAAATACACGGACATTGCTTTTTATGTATATGTAACCATTTGGGCGCCATAATTTAATTCCTGCTAGGTATAACAGCTGACGTTCAAAGAAAGGGACTTGATTAATTTAAATACTTTTAATCAAGCTCCAAAGAACACAACATACAGGGACAAACAATTAAGGACACAACACTTCAGGACATTCATATAAAATATACAATCATCGGAGCAGAACACCATGCTTAATCGTCGACTCCAGAACATGGACTGGCCGTCTCCTCCAACGGCCGCTAGGTGGCGAGTTCGGAAAACAGTGCGGTTACATATATAGATTACTGGAGTAGTGCCTTGAACATTAATATATAATATTAGATTGTTTAATAATACATAACATTTATTGTTTTTCAGAATTTTTTCAGAAAATTTCCTAATTAATGCAGAAACTCGGTTACTATTTTTTCTCATTTTGTTTAGGCAATTTTGCACCCCTCGATTTTTTTTAACGGAGTGTTCGTCCGGCCCCCGCGCCGAGTGGCCATTGGAAGCAGAGCGTAGGGGCTTTCTTGGAATTATGTAGAACCACAGACGATCATCTCGTCGACGGATTTGGTTCAAAATTTGACAAAGATCTACAAAATTTGATACAGATTCTGATGACAAACACATACGCTAAATTTCCTCACTCCAACTCTTTGCGCATTTGAGTTAGCTTGTTTTCATGAACCCGAACGAACGAAGACAGACGGCTTTCGTCAAAAATGTGACTGAGATCTATAATTTTGGTGTAAAGAGTACATACCATCATCCGTGTAGCTTGTGGCGTTTTCGAGTTATCGTGTTGAATGAGACATATAGCCCGATGGGAAAACAAAATTCAAAAAATGGGGGTTTTATGGGGTTTAAATGGGTTTTAAAACGTGGAGATTCATAAAAATCTCGAGGGCAAGGTTTCTGACCGTAACAATACTTTATGCAGGGTGCCCACGAAAGTCCCTTACCACCTTTTTAACTACCAAATGGCTGCAGCTATCTTCATAAGAGTGGTGTCTAGGCATGGTAAAGTGACTATGCACTACTGGATGAAACCACTTACAGCGCCACCTGGGGGAAAACGGTGGAGTTAGCGCTATTATCTCTAAAACGGTACGAGATAGAGAGAAGATGTGAATTACAAAGTTGTAGAGCATCATCGATTTAGCACAAAGAGATGCCTTTTGGACGTAAATGCTTAGAACAGAATGCTTAAATCGCATATTTGTTTGTCCGCGATTTCCTACATTGACACGTGACAAAACATTCTTAGAGAAAAAAAGCTAGTTATCACAAGATACCTTTATTTTAGATGTTCAAACTTTTCTCCGTCAGCTACAATGCACATCTGGACCCTTGCCACGTTGGGGCTCGTTTTTCGTCGGAAAGATAATCTTTTCTCGAATCGTTCAAGTTTCGTAATGTCACAGTTTCGGAAGCAGCAAGCAAACAAATGTGCATTTTAAGCGTTCTGTTTTTAGCATTCATGACCATAAGGTATCTTTTTGTACTAATTCGATGATGCTCTACAACTTTGCAATTCAATTTTTTCCTCTATCTCGCACCGTTTCAGTGATAATAACGCTAACTCCACCGTTTTCCACCAGGTGTCGCTGTAAGTGGTTTCATCCAGTAGCGCATAGTCTTTTTACCATGCCTAGACACCATTCTTATGAAGATAGCTGCAGCCATTCGGTAGTTAAAAGGGTGGTAAGGGACTGAGGTGGGCACCTTGTATAATACGTCTACGAGAAAGCAAAACATTTTTTTCCGCTGAACTCAAAAGATTCCGTTAAAGAATTATCTCATCTTGATTACAAAAAAGGGGTGCTTTTAGAAATTTACTAGTCAAAATTATAACAATTTATTCTACACAAGCATTGAAAATTCTAAGAACTTACGAATTGCATAGAAATTTCCCTTATCCGATTAGACTCAGAATTTAATGTCAGAAATCCATTTCAGGATAGAGAAAAATAACTTTTTTTTGGAATGTGAAACTAAATTTTGTGAGAGACAAAAAGAATGGATTTAAAAAACTTCTTGTACGAAATTCAATTTTATAATTATAGAGCTATTATAAAAACCATTAAAACGTTACTCAATGAAAGCACCACCCTACATTTAATATTCTTATTTGATATATGACCCCAATTAAACTATCATTAATTAAGAATTTTTGAACATTTCCCTGGTTACAACGCCACAATCATTTGTTCTAAGTGCATGACAATATATCGTGGGTTTAACTGTATAAAAGGAGACCTTCCTTCAATATTTTCGAGGCTTATATCTCTACTAATAACAAAGGAGAATGTGTGTTGGCGCTCTACAGGACAGACCGCTGGATTTAGATCTACGAAATTTGGCACGAACATTCTTTGAAGGGTAGGAATGTGCACCTCGGAGCCGTTTTTTGAAATTTTAATTAATTAAAAAATAAGTGAAATTTTAGTGTTTTTCTTTAATAACTTCTGAAAATATTACAGCGCAAAAATAATTTTTACTCCATCTGAAAGCGCAAAAAATTATCTTTTCAATGATATCAATAAAGTTGTCGTACGATTTTTTCCCTAATTTGTATAACCTTCTTAAAATATTTCTGGCATAATTTACAACAATATTTTTCATTGTTGCAACGCATTTCAAACCGTTTTCATTGTTTAAACAAATATTTAATTGCGCGTTTCTCTTGCACTGTATAAAGCTTAGAAAATATCCTTTGGGTTTTACTTTCTTCCTTTATTTGATTTTTTATTTCAATTTTTCTGGGAAATCTGTAAATGAAGTTCTCAAGATAGTACATATATAATGAAATAATCCAGTAAAGTGAAAGATTATCTTTCCTATGTTTTAAGTCTTTTTATCAGCGTGCTTTAAGCCAATTAGCATGCTGCTGGACGTAAAATGAGCCGCGCCAATTTATTGTTGAAATCAAATGCGTAGTTTACGTTAATGTAGACAATGAACAGACCAAGAGCAAGACTACGAAAAGAAAGCGGTTAAATGTCTATAGCAATTTGAATTTTAAAACTACTTGTTACGGGAAGTATGAATATAAAATTTTGCATAAGAGATTCAGTTGAAATTATATTTCAGGCGATCAAGATGGTCGCCGAAGGCGGCTAGTTCTGTAATATAACAATGCACTTTAAAAATAATAGTCTGCCAATCACAGTAAAATGCAAGTTCGAGTATAGTTTGGAAAATTGTAGCAATTTGCATCGCAAAAAAATTCAATGGAATTCGCAACTCTAGTCCGAAACAGCGCAACAAGATAATGTTTCAGATTTGACCAACCGTTGTTCTCGCGACTTCGCACGCGTTTATTTGTTCTATGCATACATAGACCTACTGAATACGTAAAATGCAATCTGTGATATGGAAATAGAATTCAAATTACCTCATAATATTTCTTTATAAACAACAGTGGCAGTTTTTTCTCCAATTCAGCGCATACGCAAAGCACAGCTCCTGCTATTTCACACATGCGCGGATGACACGCAACGCACAGATCCTGCTGATTTACGCATGCGCAAATAGAGGATGGTATTTTACGCATGCGCGGATCGAGGATGGTATTTTACGCATGCGCGGATCGAGGTTGGATTGGATTTAATTTTTGAAAAGCATCGATAAATGCCCTACAGAATGGTGCAAATATCTCTAATAAGCATCTTGTATTTCTCGACTTATAAATGTTCACACATACACACGTTTTAAAACCCGTTCAGGACCATCATCACATATATGTGATCACTCTTTCCGTGCCCTGCAGCCCATCGTCTCATAAATGTGATCGCAACTTGAACGTTGTATTTGAATTTTTAAATGGCATTAGATGGCTGTAAAAACCGTTACTTTTTCGAATAATGTTGCATCAGAGTGTTGACCTTCAGTATGTACTTTCGGTTCCGGGTTTTTCTTTTTGTATCAGGGCCATTTGGTTATATAAACAACTGCGCGTGTTCGGTTCTTTGGAGAGCATTGCACAATTAAAGAGCTATGATTTATTTTGCGCTGGATTTTTTAAAAATATTTTTATGGCATAATGAAAGGATGGAATGTTTATTGGTTAGGGGTTGGAGTAGAAGTTATCGTTTGCAGTTTGGAGTCCGGTAGATAGTATTTTGTATTTTTGGGGTAGATTTTATTTTAGTTCCATTGATATTTTTTAATAATCATGAAAATTTTATTACATTATATTCGTAGTAATGACTTTATATGAAGCAGTAATTATTCTTGCAGTAATGATTTTATATGAATTTTTAAATGAAATTAGGCTTAGCAGAAAACAGCATACGCAAAGCACAGATACTGATACTTTGCGCATGCGCGGATAGTGGTAAGAAAATAATTATTAAAATCTCAATTATTAAACTCCCTTTTTGGTTTTGATCTGCGTTTAATATACTAAAACCTTCCTCTATAAATGCCCTACAAAATAGTACAAACATCTCCAATATCAGTTTAGTATTTCTTGAGTTTTAAGCGTTCACACATACAGACGCTTTCAGAGGACTTCATTTTATACTATGTTCAATGAATCACAAATCCGATCATTTTCCGCTCCGATCACATTTAACTAAGCTCCCCTGTGGATATTTGTTTCTAACGATTTTTGCTACTTTCTATCGTTATAAAAGAGCTGTAATCGATAAGAGCTGTAATCAGCGAAAACGCATATCACAAAAAGAATGGTTACTCACAGCGTCATAGGAAATACCAATGAAACTGCGACAAGGGAAAACCGTGAGCGCAAATAGAACGATCTTCGTTCTAAGCACCAAAATGGCCCTCCATGGCGCCATCTGTTGACAGAAGATAGAACTAAAAACTAAAACTTAGGAAAAGTATATTAAAAGGGAATTTTTTTTTAATTTTTGAAACACTTTATGCACATTTATTTACAAATGATTGAATCACACCTTTTTGACAGTAGTATTCTGGTATTTGTGATTTTTTGATTTTACGTAGTCAATAACAGTTCATCAAATATTCGTCATCCGTAGTATAGATTCGTCTGTCTCGTATTCGTCTAGCTTGATCGCGTCAGCCATTGTATTTTGTAAGGGTTTGCGTAACGGTTTTTACATCACGAAACTTACGGAAAGAATGACAGCCCGAAAACATTATGATGTTAAAAAATCATTCAAAGTTTTAAATGTGTTAAAGCATCAGTTAGAAATAAACTGAAAAATTTAATATTTATTTTTTGCTTAGTCTCATGAGAGCTATTAAAATATTGTTTAGCAACGGATTCGGAAATCCTCCGCGCTTTTGCGCATGCGCCGGGCTGAGTTATTTTCATCAAAATAGGGGGGGGAAGTAAAGAATGGAAGGGCTTACATTTTACGGAGCGTGATCTAACAAAGAACTCCGGAAATGGGCTCATATGACTCATTGCTTGACACCCCTTTCCGGTGTAAAATATTCCAAAAGTGGTAGTCTCAGAATCCGTTGCTGAACAGTATTCATATTGATTATTCACAGTCCTGCTATTTTGTTGCACACGGTTATTTGAGGAAAAAGCACTGTTGCAAAATTTTGCTTAAGATAATTTTGGAAAATTTGTTAAAATTCATGAAAAAATTGAGTGGAAATTAAAGTGGTATTGTTGAAAAGCTATTTTTTTAAATTTTAAAATGGAGTAAAAATCGTTTTTGTGCAAAAATATAATCTGGAGTAATTGAGGAAACAACGTTAAAATCCGATTACTTTTTGATACAATCAAAACAACATTAACAATAAATCCAATTAAAAAATCTGAAAAAATTTTCTTAGTGATCACCTACTTTCCAAGCAGTATCTACGTGCGAAATTTATTAGCTGCCCCCTAGAGTGCCCCGTTCAGTGGTCTGTCAAGTAGAGCGTTTTGTAAGATTTTTGCATCTCGTATGTCGCAATTTACAGATGGTATGCCAGCCTATAAAAGCCATCATGTTAAACAACTTTTATTCCATTATAATTAAATACTTCCATAAAAGTATTTAATTCATTTTTAACTAACAAACTATTAAACTAGCATTCACGAGCAAAAATTTATGTACAATAAAATACTTGATACTACTAGCAACACGATGCACACTGACTGACATTCGAGTCAATGATGGCAGCAGTGACGAATCCGGGGGAGGGGCTATCGGGCTGCAGCCCCACAGAGCTAAACCAAAATTATTGATTTTATTTAAAATCACTACAAGTTAATTTTCATTTTTTTTTAAAATTAATAAAATTGTGACAACATTGCTTTCTGGTTTGACAGGCTCGTAAACTTTCCTACTTTTCTAGTCAGTCCACTTGTATTTGTAGCTCTGACGCGGTCGAAAACATTTTTTGGCTAGTTATTTCAATGTATTTTTTATTAAATTATCGAAACTATTGCAGTGTTCTTTGCAATTCTTATTGTCAAGTAAGGAAAGTCTGTAAAGTTTAAGTGTTTTGGTTTACATAAGGCATGAGGTTTGACATTCTTCACTACGATACAAAATTTTTAAGACCTCATCTTCCCCTAGACCCGAATCCTAGATTCGCCACTGGATGGCAGCGTTAGTGTACTCTCTTCAATTCATCACTAAATCGAATAATTGAGCTAAATTGTTTCCCACGTGACTCGGACATACCTTTTCAATCTTATCGTAGCATTAAATTTAATTGTAAACCACTTCTCTGCTGAATACCAATTAAAGACTGGTTAGTTGTAGATTCGAGATGACAAGATGCAACACGTTCCCTCAAACAACTTTTATTCCATTAGAATTAAATACTTTCAATAAAAGTATTTAATTCTTTTTTTAACTAACAAACTATGAAACTACCAGTCACTAGCAAAAATTTATGTACAATAAAATACTTCCTACTAGCAACACAAGCACACTTTCCAACCGCCATCTACATATGAGCCATGGATGGCAGCGTTAGTCTACGGCAACACGAGCGAGTTCTAGCAGTCGCGACTTGAAGGTCAACCGCATCCGAATTATAGACAATATGCTGAAGAAGCAGGGGTGGCCACACGACGCCGTTTTCGCCGCTTTGGAGGAATTTTATCGGCGCATTCTCGCGACTGCCGCGAAGCGATGCAGTCGGGTGCATTTTTTTCGCGCGGGAAAATAATTGCTGCTTATCGTGTTGTCCGTTGATATTTTCGTGTGTTTTGTTCTTCAGTTTTTGGTATTTAAGATAATTATATCATGGAATACTGCTTGGATAGTGAGCTCATGATTCTTGAAGATGAAAAATATCCATATCTTTACGATTCAAGGCATAATGATTTCAAAATCCCTGAACTCAAAAAAGATGCTTGGATGGCTGTAACTAATTCTGTGTTAAATCTTTAAAATTCTCTAAATAAAATTTTAATTCAAATAATTGTACTTTTAATAAATAATAAATCTAATTTTTATAATCTAAGAACTGCAACTTTAATAATCTATTAATTGTAATTTAATGAAAAATAAACTGAATTGTAAAAATATTGTGCTGTAAAAAATTAGCACTCACCTTAAAGTTACTGCTAGCTTTTCTTCTGCACTTATACAGTTCCGCATTACAGTATCACTTTTTCTAATTGAATCTTCAACTTTAGATAGTAGTGTTTCAAATGAAGCTATGGACATTCTATAATATTCAAAAAACTTGTCAGGGTATTCTTTCAGTTGGCTGTGTAGAAGTGTAAATTTTCCCTTTATTGTTCTTTCACTTACAATAGGATGTATCCAGTATTTTCTTTGGCGTCTACGACGTCGTCGGCGAACAACCAACAAGGCACTTAACGCATTAACAGCCTTTTTATTTATTGAAAATGGATTCATGGTGAACCAGTGGTGTAACTGGGGTATAGCTAGTAGGGACGTATCTTGGATGCAAAATTAACCTTCCAACAGGCGCGTGTATGTCAGAGATACACTAAAGAATAATTTTGTTTTATATCTTTTTAAAAAAAGCGCGTTACGAAAGCATGACCTTTGCTATTCTCCCAGCTCCTTTCGAAGAACAGTTAAGTTATAAGGATTGCCATAACTGCCCAGGAATTACACGGGACGTTTGAGTAATAACTACATAAAATATGAAAAAAGTGAGTGTTTAGTGGTTTATTTTACTCTGAAGAAAAAATCAATAAAGTTTAAGCATTCTAATAAAAATGAACACGTAGAATAATACAAAATATGCCAGACTAATTCTATATGCCAGTCATATTTTAAAAGTGATTTTACTTTCTTATTTTATCATTTTCTTCTTTCACATAATTATAAAATTGGGCCCAAGACATTTTAAAATTTTAATGACAAATCAAAATTGCTCCAGTTGTCTCCACTGACAACCTGTTCCTTTCGTCCGGCCATTGAGTTGACATGAGATAAAATATTCTCTCCACATTCGCATTGTGGTCTGGAATGGCAAATACGTACTCGCATAGCTTTATTAGACGTAACTTCTGATCAATATACTTTGAACTATCTGCAAAAGACTTCAGCCATTTCTCTTCCATATTCAATTTCAAGGTTGTGTCGCAGTTTTGCTTGGTATTATTTTTCTCTAAATAATCTTTTAAATATGCAAACTGGTTGAATAAATCTTTCTGCAAAAATCGTCTGCTGGTTGAGATCTTTCAGCAAACTAAGCTGATACTTTCATATCTCAAAGCTTCAAAGGGATTAAAAAGACTCTGTAATTTAGCTTTTTTTGTGTGCAGAAAAAGCAGAAACCGAAAAATTGACTTCAATAAAATTATAAACACTTTTGCTTCGTTTTCAAGTACGGGGTAAATAGAATTAATCTTTTATTTATATATTTTTAAAGTATTTATTTATTTAGCCACCATAGGCTTCATGTTCCTACTCAAAATGGTGCACGGAGCATGAAAGCCGGCAGGAAAGAGTCACAAAACATAATAAAACACAGTGACAGAAATCAAAAACAAACCATATACATAACAACATACAGAAAATTTAGAAAAGAAAAAAAAAGTCAAAACTAAGACAATGCATAATAATATTACAATAATAATTTTTTTTAAAAATTCAATATCATATATTCAGTGCATCAAAAGTTTCACTCAAACAACTGTTTGAATTCGCCACTCTGTTGCACTAGAAAGCAGACTGAGCTCGCGTCAGAAAAACCGCACGTGTGGCCGGCCGTGGTTTGGTAAGGCCGCTGAGGGAAACGGTTGCCGCGAGAAAACAACGAATTACCGCCTCGTGAGGCCGTAGACTTAGTGTGCTTGCTTCAATTCATCACTAAATCGAATAATTCAGCTAAATTTTTCCTACTTGACTCGGACATACCTTTTCAATCTTATCGCAGTATTAAATTTAGTTGCAAACCACTTCTCTGCTGAATACCAATTTAAGACTGGTTGGTTGTAGAGTTCCAGATGGCAAGATGCCAAACATTCCCTCAGACGCCGCAGTTATTTAGAAAATTGATATTCTCTTGAAGGTTTGATGTTTGAAAAAATTTGATGTACTCGCATACAAAATGTCAGCAACCGAAAAACTTGATATAAAAGCAATTTTGGACAATCGGTCACGTTTCACGTTGCATGAAACGTGAGAAAAGTCACGTGAATTCAAAAAGGTTGGAGACAAGCTGGATCGAAACATAAAATTGAATAAAGATAAAATTCGAGACAATATACCTTTGTCGCAAAAAAAAAAAAAAAAAAAAAACCGGTCGAGGAGGAAATTTCGGTGGAAATGCTAGAACTGCTGATAAAGACTTAAAAGCAGAAGTTAATAAAACCTGATAACGTGGATCCAAAACATTTGAAGTAAATGAAAAAAAAAGTTTAAACTCATTTTTTAATCAAAAACTTTGCTGCCGTATTCTTCTTTCTTAACATTAACAGAGGATTATATAGTAGAATTACTTATATAAGGTAACATAAAGTCTACAAGAAAAATCTTTGATAAAGGTATTATTAAATGTAATAATTACTAATATAATAGCCCAGATCTGTCTTTCAACTATGCGGTAACGCTCTGACGTCACCAACAATAAAATTCGCGCCATAGTACTGCGAGACGTTAAACAACATTGTTTTATTGTTAGAGCACCTAAATCTCAGTAATTTTAAATTTTAAAAAAGTAATTGTCGTTCTAATTTCAAATTTAATAGCTCTAAAATAGTGTTTAAAATTTGCTATTGATTGATATACAATTTATCGCGCTATGATCAACAGTTGCCGAGAAATTTTAAATTATATTAATCATATATTTCAAATTAATTTCCGTTTCTTAATAGAAAGTAGTAAATCACATGGTATATCATGCGCGTGTTATAGTTTGGACGCCACGATGCATCTGATTATTTATTACAATCGTGATGATATAATTTGATAATATTTTTTGGCAACGTTCGACAAGCAGAGTAGTGCTTTGTATTGATTAGAATTTCGAAAAAGAATTCCTTTGAAATTTTAACTTTTTTGACTTAAGTTTGACAAGCCGAGAATTTCAAGGTTATTGAATTATAATAAAATTGTTAAACAACGAAAAATACTCTTCACACGAAATGCTGTTTACCAAGAGGTTTTTGAATAAAGATATATGCAAATAATATGTAAATAAAAAATATTTCCTGTCATAAATGTTTTATGACAAAGAAAATAAAAACCATTTATTTTCTTTGTTTTCAATCAATGTTAAACATTTCTCTCGCATATATATCTATTTAAACGCGTCAAATTTGACGGGAAATCTCTCGAACGAAGAGGCAATTTGCACCCGTCATACCATGACGGGTGATTTTCTAGTATAAAAATAAGAAATGCCAATCTTTCAGCGATTAACAATATTACTGCAACATAAACTAACCAGAATCCAGCATTTTCAAACAAGGTCAGCATTTGTGTATATGATAATCACAGGTTTCAAATTACTTTTAATCCTCCTATAACATGATTAATTCGTTCCCCGTTGCATCGAAACCGTGCTCACGTGATGTTCACGGATTTCAAATAACATCCAGCTTCTTATAACACGGTTAATTCTTCACTTCGCATCAAAACCGTGATCACGTGGTAATAAGGGATTTCAGATTTAAAGCTAGCCTTTCTGTAACAAGACTATTTCGTATCATGTTGCATCGAAACAGTGCTCACGTGATAACCATGGATTTCTATTGACATTCAACCATTTTGTGACATGGTTGATTCGTTAGATAATGTAAAGAATGTCAGAATGCTGTTTGGTTGGAGGATTGTCGCTATTTTTTGAGCTGTTTTAGATGAAAACAGCTTTGTTAGAATACCTTATTACAGCCAAACTGATGCAATCTTTGCATCGCGTTTCGAACCGCTTTGCTATTTTTCAAATATAATTTCTATATTTCTTTTCTTCTAAGAAGCAACCGCAAAGTAATAAGAATGTTTGTCTTCAATTAAAAAGATGAAGAAACAACGGGATATGCCCTCGACTTTCTCGTATACTTCACAACATGGCAGCTTTTTGTGTTTAGCTTCATTGGACGTTGAAGGTAATTAAGGATGCATTTGCGCACAGTACTTCTTTCTTTTGATAGATATGATACATTGGAAACAGATCTATTATTTTGATTTCGAGATCGCACACCCAATTTCATTTATCTAGCTCGTTGCGTATTTGAGTTATTTTGTTCACATTCACCCCAACGTACAGACAGGCAAACTTCCTGCCGACGGATTTCGTTGAAATCATGTCAGAAATTACAATTTTAGTGTAAAGACTACATACCAAATTTCATCCGTCTAGCTTGTTACATTTCCAAGTTATCGCTTTAACAGACGAACAAACAGACCGACACCCAAACCAAATTCCAAAAGTGGTTTTTTCGGACTCAGGACGGTCTAAAACGTGGAGATTCATCAAAATCTCGAGGTCAAATTTTTTCACAGTAGCAACACTTTCACTTTGTATATTTCGTATACGAGAAAGTAAAAAATTTTTTTCTGCTCAACTCAAAAGTTTCCGTCAAAGAATTCCCTCAATTATCTGGATTGTAAACCAGCGGGAGTGGTCTCCCCTAAACTTTCGTATACTCTTAACACATGTGGAGAAAAAATAAGCTAAAAGGCAGTTAAACAAACAAGCGTCCCTAAAGCAGTGGATAAAAAACGCTTGGGAATCGGAAGCTTGGAGGAGAAAGGCATTGGTAGAAGCGGAAAGGATTAGCGCAAGCGGGTCATTGTGTGATGAGAAAAGACAAATAGGCGATTTGAACAACTTTTTTTCCACCGATTGAAACGAAAATTGGGCACGGAACTACAATTAATGTTAGAAGGCCTCATACCAATTTTCATTTATCAAAGCAGTAGGGTTTACGAGTTATAATGTTTAGAAGTATGCGATTATACAGACAGACAGTCAACCCCTTGCTGGACTTGGCCCAAAATCTGGTCTACATTCCTGATGATAAAACTGTGTACCAAGTTTTATCCATCTAGCTTTAAAAATTTTTAAGTTATAGTGTTCACATGAACGCGGACAGACTTCCCGTAGACGGATTTTGTCCAAAATTTGAAAGAAACCTACAAATTATGTGTAAAGATCACATACCAAATTTCATCCCGTAGCTCTAATGGTTTTCGAGTTACAATGTTCACAGACAGACAGACATAATTCCAAAATTGTGTTTTTCCGACTTAGGGAGGACTAAAACGCGGAGATTTGTCAAATTCTCTAATTCGAATTCTTTGATGATTACAATACTTTCTCTTTGTATACTTCGTATACGAGAAAGTAAAAAGAGTGCATAATGCTCTTAGACATTTACAACTCAAGATTAAAATAAATTGCTCAACACGAATTTTAAAAATTATAAGAATTGATGATTTGATAGAAACTTCCCTTATTTAATTGGACTCATTATAATTTAATATCATAAATAGAACCCAAAAAATAGAAAAATAGCTATACCAGTAAGTAAAAAAAAATGTTTTTTTTTTCTGCTGAACTAAAACAAAATTCCTTCAAAGAAATCTCTCAATTAGTACCTTGATTGCAAAAATGTGAGCATCAAGACATTTGCGAGTCAACATCAAAATAATTTTTTCTTACTTTTTCTGTTTTCGAGGTATTGTGTCCACAGACAATTTTCTTTATTTTTTCATTATTTTTCGTTTTCTTTATTTCGTTTCCTTTAATTTTTGGACTCAGGGATATCTGATGCATAGTTTTTTTTTAAGTTTTGATCTTTTTCTTTCTTAGTACTTTTTTCTTTATTTTCTCTTAGCTAATCGTTAAAAAATTCAAACTCATTAATATGTTTATCGCTATCTCTATTTACTTTAAATGAACACCCTTTATTTCAAAATCATGACCTTTCGATTTTTTTCGAATTCAAGTTTGAAACTCTAGTCCTTTTTCAGCGAACACAGAATTTTAATGATTTCCATAAAGGAAATAATTTGGACCCACAACTGAAGACACGGCCTGAAGGCAAAAAATATCTTCTTTCGTGGAATTTATCGATCTATTTTAATTATTTAATACATTTAATGGCTTCCTGGAAACTGAACATCAAAACAACCCAAAAATAATTTCACCGGATTTCGGAGAAAATATTCCTTTTTATATATATATTTCGTTAAAATATGTAATGTCAATTTATAGAAAGAGTATCAAATATGAATGAAAATGTGCCATTGTTGTTAAAATTTCTTGCGAATATTAAATCTAAAAATGTGCTGGAAATTGAAAAGAATCATTACATAAACAAGTTGGAATACACGAATATAGTTTAACAAAAATACGAATATAGTTTAATAAAAATACGAATATAGTTTAATAAAAATGCGATTACAGTTTAATAAAAATAAGAATATAATTTAATAAAAATACGAATATAATTTAATAAAAATACGAATATAGTTTAATAAAAATAAGAATATAGTTTAATAAAAATAAGAATATAGTTTTATAAAAATACGAATATATTTTAATAAAAATGCGAATACAGTTTAATAAAAATAAGAATATAATTTAATAAAAATACGAATATAGTTTAATAAAAATAAGAATATAGCTTAATAAAAATAAGAATATAGTTTAATAAAAATAAGAATATAGCTTAATAAAAATACGAATATAGTTTAATAAAAATACGAATATAGTTTAATAAAAATACGAATATATTTTAATAAAAATGCGAATACAGTTTAATAAAAATAAGAATATAATTTAATAAAAATACGAATATAGTTTAATAAAAATATGAATATAGTTTAATAAAAATAAGAATATAGTTTAATAAAAATAAGAATATAGTTTAATAAAAATAAGAATATAGCTTAATAAAAATAAGAATATAGTTTAATAAAAATACGTATATAGTTTAATAAAAATAAGAATATAGTTTAATAAAATAATTTATGTACAAGGAATGTAAAAATTAAAATAAGGGAGTCAAATATGGAATACTATTAGCACTTAGCAAAATGTTTATGACTAGAAATATTGATTTATGGAAACTTCATTGTTATATTAATCAATTAACTGTTTACTAACTGTGCACAAAATATTTTTTCTAACTTGAGAAAAACAACAGTATTTACAAATGTATCTGTTTAGAGTAAATTTCTCAAATTAATGATCAGAATTTCTCTTGTAGGGATCGGTTTCGATGAGATGAAGCTATAAAATACAAGGAAAATGACAACGAAGAAGTGCCAGAAGGGAAACGACCATCAGCTCAAGAAACTCTTTACTTTACACTACGATACACCCCTGACTCCAGAGATAAAAATCTCCGGTTTGCAGTTTGGATGAGTGTGTGTAGAAACTTTATTAAACAAAAAAAAATTTACATACAGTGTTTTAACATCGACGAAAAACAGGTAAAAATTATAAAAAACGATGAAAAATATATATTTACATATGGAAAGAAAAACTAGCGAAGCAAAAACAATTTTAAGACAGGTCCCAAAAGTTCGCTGCATCTCTATAGGAGGACTGATTAGGGTCCTAGGAATTGAACATCTAGAGGGTCTTAGTCCATAAGTCTGAGGTCTTGGTGAAGGAGAGAAATCTGGGTCGAAGTCGGACGAACTGGTTGCGTTCGGTGGTTTAGATGATGGCTGTGAGGTTCTCATTTTCAGTGAGGAAAGATATGAGTTTAGCTATACAGTAGAGTCTCCCTATAACGAAGTCTCCCTACAGCGAATTTTTCCCTATAACGAAATTTTTAATCGGAATGTTAAATAACATTCAAAATATTTTCCATATAACGAAGTGGTTGTCTCCCTATAACGGATTTTTTCAGACCTTTATCTTTTCGATTTTTGTTATTTTTGAAGAAAGTTACTAATTTCTGTGCAAACAAATCGCTCACAAGTGCCTGTTTCTGGAACCACTCGCATTGTTCATTCCAGCGATAACATATAACAATAGAATGCTATGTGAAGGGTAATGCAGTTGTGGAGACCTGGGTTTCTACAGAGGGAGCAACATTTCTACGGGTCAAGATTCCAAGAATCGGGGTGAAGTGGGGGTGGAAACTGCAAATGGATGTGACAATACGCATTTTATGTTTATCCGTACTAGTACATATTATTCTCTAAATTGATGAATTGTCTTCACTTTTGAGCATTTTATTTATACAATAAAAATTAGTATAATTTTAACAAATTTATAATAAATATTACTTCATTTTTAATTGAAAGTCATAATTAAATATTTTTGAACTTATCGCACATAATAAAAGGTTTGTAACATTTACTTTAATAACTGCAAAATTCTCTAATCTCTATATAACGAAATTTTCTCTATAGCGAATTTTTCATCTGGAACCAAGCGATTTCGTTATAGGGAGATTCCACTGTATTTATTCTTGATAGTTTAGTTGAAAGTAAGCTTCTCCACCAAAGTTTAGTATTTTCTGCACTTGGTTTTTAAAACGATAAGATAACGTTTTGTGACAAGAAGTTTCGTAGTGGAGAGGGTTTCTCTTTTTCCCTCATGCGCAGATATCTGAATGATGAAGCCAGAATCCATAGAGATAGCTGAGAAAAGAACCGTGACCCGTAGCGAGAAGGATGGATTCTCCTGACCATGAGGCTTGGGTTAGAGAGACTTTAGGAAGTATATTAAAGATAGCTTTCCCAGTGTCGCCTGAATCCCAGTCTTGTTGCCGTTTATTGAGAGAGAGGTTCCTAAGTATTTTTTTTCAGACGACATTTCGGGGCCTGAAGATGGAGGTGTGTCCCTTCTTTAGTAGCTTGTTTAGCTAGGTTGTCTGCTGCCTCGTTACCGAGGAAACCAACATGCGCCTTAATCCAGTTAAGTTGCATTGATGAATTCTGAAGGAGAGCTTGTTGTGTTTCTTGGATTAGTGGGTTAGAATTTTTGAAGGAAGAAATTGCTCTGAGTGCCGACTCGCTGTCACTCCAGATTGATGTTGATGTTCCCTTAGATTTAGCCCACTTTATAGCCTCTTTTATTGCTAAGGTTTCAGCTTGAAATATATATTATGTGGGCTTAGTTTTGCCGTCCACTGATGAATTTCTTTACTTTAAAGTCTGTCTAATACCGTGCTGAATCTTTCGATGAGCATTATTCATATGAACGGTTTATCCAACGAATGCTTGAGAAAAAAAACATGCCTGGTTACTCTCGATAACTTTTTCCAAGAAAACTTTAAAGAATTAAATATGTATGAATTTTTTTCAGTTCTGCACATTGTTTGGATTTTCGTTTTTTAAATTAAAACTAAGGAGTACACACCAACAATATTCCATGCCTATTTTTTCTGCTATCCTTGTATATACATATAGAATTGATTTTTTAAGGCATTTTGCATGCACTAATCACTCGGATGTAATGGTCACCTTGGCTTTGTCCCAAAATGATCACTACAAGCGTCCACTGTGTTTAATTAAGCCAAACTGAGTGTTAGGATCTAGACAAAGATTTGCCCGGATTTCAGCTATCGAGATTCTGGTTTGTCGGGATTTCGGTTGTCGAGATTCTGGTTTGTCGGGATTTCGGCTGTCTCTAGGCAAGGGGACGTGCTGGTGGTGTTATGTCGGGATTTCGGCTGTCGAGATTCTGGTTTGTCGGGAATTTGGTTGTCTCTAGGCAAGGGAACGTGCTGGTGGTGTTATGTCGGGATTTCGGCTGTCGAGATTCTGGTTTGTCGGGATTTCGACTGTCGAGATTCTGGTTTGTCGGGATTTCGGCTGTCGGATTATGTCCGTATACCACACTTTGAGGCGAACCTTGTAATTTAGAACCGCGGTAAGAAAAAACACCGACAGCACTATTGGCGATTGTCAGACGACGAGGATAACGCCTAAGCCTGTGCTTTTCCTTCCAAACTTCCACATCACATTCCTCTCAGTGCAGGATTTTTTAACGCGAAGAATATACAGGCCTGTAGCTCGGTGCCTTGGTTTGACAAGGTTCTAACTGCATCCGAGCAAGTTTTGAGAAAAAGGAGTTTAAAGTTTTCACCGCTTACAACTTTTGTTATTTATGATCTAATTTAATTAATATTTACATTAAAAGGCTCTTATTTACAGGTTCCATCCTTTATTTTAAAAAAAACTGTATTTCATTTCTTTGTTTTCGAACACAGCAAAATGCAGTTAGAACCCTGTTCAAAACCGATATAGCTTTCGCGAAAGAGACATGGTTCTAACTGCACATAGAACTTTGTCAAAGTAACACTTTTGTTATATAAATTGCAATGGTGTGGTACAAAGTTCTAACTCGATTCGAGATTTAATGGAAAAAATTAAATAACATTTTGTATCATGATAAATGGAAAGATACTGTTTAGTAGGTTTATTAAAAATGTAATATAGCATTATAATATTCCCTATCCTGTATAAGCATAAAAGGAAATGCTGCTTTTATATATTTCTTTTTTTGATCACTTGCTTCTTTTGCAGCCTTTTGAACCTTAGATGTTGCTTGGAACACATTAAAATTGCAGTTTTCTGAGGTCTTTTTCTGTTTAATGTTTTTTCGAGCCTCTTCTAGATGTCTCAGCAGACTCGATATTTCCAGAATTTTCAGGTTCCAATTTGTCGTGGGATGTTTTGAAATTCACCGGGTTCTCGAAAATTTTAAAATTGCCACACTAGTGAATGGCACCACAATCTTATAATTTAAGAGCTTTGCTGTTCCTTGAAAATCTTAAAAGTCATCAGGCCGCATTTGAATGACATGATATGGGTGTCTTGGATTGACTTGTTTCAAAACTCTAATTAAACCGTTTGGAGAATAGAAGTAAGTTTTGTTCATGGCTTTTTCAATGTTGCTGTGAACGCTATCAACTTCTTGGACGCATGAATGTCCTGGTAAAGAGTACTTCATAGCTACTTATTTAACTTGAAAATTATCCTTGAGAAAATGTAGAACTAAGTTTGAAATGATTGAATTTCGGTTTTGTGGAACACACGAATTCGACCATGTTATCAACTCAGTTATGTCATTTTCCTCAGTTAGTACGGTCAGTATTTTGTGAAAAGCACTAACAATATCATTACCAGAGTGGCAAGATAAATTTTCACTTCACAAGGCAGAATATGTATGTAACATCTTTACTAAAGGTGAAATGTCGACTGGATGAGTCAAGGAGAAGACGCTTGTTGAGTCAATCTTCTTTTATTCAGGCATTGAAGATATTAAGTTATTTCTTCATAGGTAAAGGATTCAGTTTTTAGGTAGCTCCATGACCAGTATTCAAAAGGTTGAGCCTGAGCGGCGCGTTGTTGTTGTACGCTTACATGCTGGCGTGAAAAAGGGCAGATAGGAATGCGCAGAACGCTTAAGTACCCAGAGAAGGGAATTTCCCCGGAACGACTCGTTGAAAAGAAAGTTGTAGTGTGTTTATTATGATGAAAGTAGAAGTAATTAAAATGAGGTGTCGTTAAAAGGTTATTTAAGAATGAAAGAAGTTAAAAAATTAAAATATCACATATATGTTTAGTACGCAGTCAAGTTGTAGACGTTTAATTTTCTCACGTAAATTAAAGAACTAATATTAACATGTGGAGTCGGTATTACATTCTGTAAGTCAAATAGCAATACAGGCAAATCTTTGTTTTCCTTCTCCTTATTCCCAACTTCCCGCATGTTAATTTTTGACGTTTGATGCACATCACACTCATATTTAATGTCACTCGTCAGTGCTTGAGTTTGTTTCACCACTTGGAATTTCTCGCAAAGGTCACATCTGTTGCGTTTTGGGGAGTGAAATCCAAGGTTAAACTTCGTGACAAAAATTCTATAGAACATTGATTTTCCAACTGCAGTTATTTTTCCAGTGCAACACTGTTGGAGGTACAATTCATGCATTTTCCCAATACTGAGGTGAGAACCCAGATATTCTCTTTTTGTATGAGCCCTGCAGTAATGGAACTCCACTATGGGGAAGGATTTTATGTGTTCTCTTACTAAAACTGGATCTCCTTTGGGTACTTTCCTCCACTATTTCCGTTCTTTTCACATTGGTCCTGGGTTGATGTGTTGGTGTCTACATTTTTAGTTGAATGTGCAATGTATACTGGCTTTTGCAATATAGATAATGTTCCTAACAAAGACTTGCATACCTGTATTTTCTCTCCCTCCACAAAAAAGTACTTAAAGGAAAACTTCCATCTTGACGACTAAATTTTTCTTTTTTTCTTCTCATTATCTGCGTCGTCTTAATCTTCCATCCAATCATCATCTTTCGCTTCGACTCGTTGTTCTGTTCTCAATATCTTTGGTTTTCCCGTTAACAATCGACACGTTGTGCTAATAAAAAAAATGCCTTCTTCTGTAGCTATGCCTAAGGAATAATATGAATCATGATTACCTGACCGATCTGTGTATGAAATAATTTCCCCACACTTAAATTTGCATTGCAAATTACAGTTTTTCAATGTTTTCACTCTTCTTTCTGGTGCATTTTTTCCCCTTTTGCTTAAGTAAGATTTGCCTATTTGGTGAGCTATTTTCCTTGTGTTACACTTCCATTTCATAGGATTAGCCACAGTTTTCCTAACTTTCTTTTGGGTCTAGTCACGTTCTTGTATTCTAAAAATAATAAAGAAATCATTAGGAAGCAAATCTTTTACTGTATAGCCCGCATTATATAATCCAAAGGGGATTTTATTCTTAAGTCAAAAATTGTTCCCGTTTTGAGATGAAAAGAATAATAAAAACTAACACTAGATTATGGTCAAATATTTAACAAATAAAAATAAACTTAAATTATAAATTGAAAATATAGTGGCCAGAGTTACTTAACCAATATGAAAGTTTATTTTTTATTTTGTTTCTCTTTTATTCATTTTTTCTCTTAAAAGCCGCAGGCCTTCGGTTATTCCAGGTGGCACATCAAACATTTACAACAATACAAAGTTGTAAATAAATATAGCTATCACAAGATTAAACTTACTCATTAATCTCTGTGTTTGGAACATCAATTTATTCTTTGTCTTCCATTCTAGCTGAAGTTTCACTATAATTTATATTAGTTTGATTCGGCTCATTTGGCTTGGATGATGGCACTTCGTTAAGCGTTAAACGCATTTTCTACTTCCTCCAGTTACAAAAAAAGAAAGAAAAAAGGTTAGCTGGTAATAAACGGCGTAGTTAGAAATAGTACGCTAACAATGTAACTTTATATTATAGTTCATGCAATATATAATGTATAAATATTATTCTCCTTAAAAATACCGTATCACAGAATAATTAAATATTACAATAAACAGACTTATCTGAAACTCTGATTGAAACTGTCATCGCTGCTCTCACTTGATGTGGAATGGACGAAATCAATTTCAATGCCTGTGTCGCTGAATAAATGAGGAACACTTTCTAGATCTCCAACTTATTTCCCATGTTGCTATGTCAATGAATTTAACTTTGATCTATTTAAAACAGCACACAAAACTTTTATAATGAATGCAAATCCTCGCTAGTGCTCAAACAAACTATCATAGTCTGCTAGACTAATGACACAGCTGATAAGTTGTCAAAATAAAAGCAGATAGAACCTTCTCACGGAGAAAACGCAGTTAGAACTTTGTCAAACTGAAAAGTATAAATATCGTCTGCAGTGATAGAACCATGGCACACTAGTAATTCGTTTATTTACCACTAGAATTCAACTAAAGTCAGTTCATTTTATAGATCTAACTTAGTATAATAGAATAAATTCATAATCTCAATTTTGGCGAAATTGTCAGTTAGAACCTTGCCAAACCAACGGAGTGAGCTATTAATGAAATTGTGTGTAATGATCACTGATATATATTCCATTGCTTTATAATTTTAGTCAGTGCTTTAGACAATGTCAATGCTCCATTTAAATAGATCATCAAATAAATTTAACGAAGAATGGTTCACATATTTTTACAAACAGAAATAATGCAGTTTTTAAATTGCAAAAGGCCATTAAAACTAGTGGCGGAGTTTGCGGTGAACTGCCCAAGCACGGAACACATGTCGTAAAGGGTTTCATTATGAACTTTACTATTTCTGCTTTTTTTAAAAACATTTCCCTTAGTTATGCTCCCCTCCCACCGGGGAGGGGGGGGGGGACAAATGGCAATTATGCGCAAATGACAACTTTAACTGGCTTTTTCTCCTGTCAGACTTTTCTTCACTTTCATGTTTTCAAAATGCTAAGGTCTTTTTCCTGCTTTAGATACAGCTTTCAAATTTTTTGCACTTGATTATCGTTGTACATATGATAAAACTATGCATGCAATAAGCATTCAGTTTCTTAGTTTTTTTTCTCAATTCCTACTATCAGTTCACACTCTCCCTATATATATTTATTTATATATCTTGTTCAGATTTTCAATCGTTAATAAAATACTTTTTATTAATCCACTCAAGTCCAAATACATTTTTTTAAACTTGTAGTGGATGACACTTGAGGTTAATACAGTTTTTTCAAATATTAATTCATTAATTAAATTGAATTTATTAATTTTATTTATTAGAGCCTCGCACAGGCTACGATCATGGTGTAGGGATAAGAAATGCGGAACGGGACTCGGTGGCGCGTCTGACTCCAGATCAGAAGGCTGCGTGTTCAAATCACGTCCTTGTCAAGAGATTTACTCGAGACATATCATTTTTGCACTTAATTTATATTCTTAAAAATACCTCTTGTTGGCAATTGCATCCAAAAATGTTTAGTTTCCCGTTTGAATGGATAAACTTTGGTCTATTTTTTTCTTCAATTCCTACTATCAGTTCACACTCCCTATATATATTTATATATCTTGTTCAAATTTTCAATCGTTAATAAAACACTTTTTATTCATCCACTCAAGTTCAAATACATTTTTTAAAACTTGTAGTGGATGACACTTGATGTTAATACAGTTTTTTCAAATATTAATTCATTAATTAAATTAAATTAATTAATTTTAGTTTTATATGGGAGAAACAAATTTCTAAAATAAAATTCTTCTTTGTTGACCTAAGTAGGAATTGACTTTAAATTTTTAAAAAAATATTACTTGTTATATACAAGATATAAATTGAGGTAGTGCTAAATTTCCTCAGTTTTAACCACATAAAACAGTAAAAAGTCTATATTTAAGCGAATATTAGATGCACTTTAAAATCCATGCACAGTTTTATGTAATATATTTCAGTTAATTTTCAAATAAAGTTTGAAGCAAAAGTATTCATATTTGAAAAAGTAGTAGGGAATTTTAAAAATTGAATTTTTCTTTAAAAATTTAAATTTCAAGTTAACAAGCAGATCAAAATGAATTTTTACTTTCTCGTATACGAAGTATACAAAGAGAAAGTATTGTAATCGTCAAAAAATTCGAACTCGAGATTTTGACGAATCTCCACGTTTTAGACCTCCCTGAGTCCGAAAAGCACAATTTTGGAATTATGTCTGTATGTCTGTCTGTGTGTGTGTGTCTGTGTGTATGTCTGTGTGTGTGTCTGTCTGTGAACACGATAACTCGAAAACTATTAGAGCTGCGGGGATGAAATTTGGTATGTGGTCTTTAAACATAATTTGTAGGTTTCTATCAAATTTTGGACAAAATCCGTCAACGGGAAGTCTGTCCATTTGTATGTCCGCGGTCATGTGAACACTATAACTCAAAAACTTGAATAGCTAAATGGATAAAATTTGGTACACAGTTTTATCGTTATGAATGTAGATCCGTATAAAAGTTTGGGTCAGTCCGTCAAAAAGAGGCGTACAAATTGCATATTCAATTTCCTTTAATCCGATTCTCATGTGCATGCGTATTGGTAGCAATCTGTTATTGTTATAAATTTTATTTACAACAATAAATAATGTTTTCAAGCATCAATTGTTAACAATTTTTTTATTGTTGTAAATCAAACCGATCTCATTATTTCAGCAAATCTTTCATTCACGCGCTTTTGCAATTGTTACAGTTGTGGTAGTATAAATTGTTTTCTTGGGAATTCAATTCCAAAGCAGAATTTTCGCTTTAGTATTCATTGCATTGCCTATTTTATCGCGCCTGCTTCAAAGTAATATTTTTTTGAAACGTGGCAACAGATATTTGATTTCAGGTTTGTTTGTTTTTTTGTTTTACTTTCTCGTATACGAAGTATACAAAGAGAAAGTATTGTAATCGTCAAAAAATTCGAACTCGAGATTTTGACGAATCTCCAGTTAGAAAGTATACGAGAAAGTTTAGGGGAGACCACTCCCGCTGGTTTCTCTTTAAGATGACTTTATACGATTGTTAAGTTTTAATAGTTTAAAAACTTTTTCAATAATACTTCAAACAGAAAAAAATTTCAAAAGGTAATGTGTTTCCTTAAGGTTAGTTATGCGCCGAGATTTTCTAATTCTTAAGATGTTATCTTCTAAAGCGATTACTAAATACCTATGATACATCATTAACTAAGTTCAGTATTGTATATCTATATATCCTAATTTCCTGCTGTATTTTAATGATGTATCAATAGATTTATTATGGCTAGATTTTGTACTCTATATACTTTGATTCATGGACATACATTCTTAATTGCGTAGTATCGGAGTGGTCGCACTTTCTGCATTTTGGCGTTAAATTTGATCTTATGTGGTTATGTTTATTTTTAATTATGTATTTTCGTATTTACATTTTTTCCATGTTTTTTATAGTTGCCGGTGGTTATGTGTTCGGAGTGTGTTTTGACTCAGTTTGAATTATGTAGCAATTCTTAAATAAGATCTTTAACTATGCATATTTTGATTTTTAAATGTGTTCTTCCTCCACCAGACATATGAAGACCTTGCACCCATCGCTGTAGGTAAGTTGGCAAGAGCATTAAAAGATATTAATGGTTAATCATTAGATCGTTTATTATTCAATGCAACACAAAGACCACAATTTTTAAGAATATATTTAAATGTTTGAGTGTTTGATCTTGGACAATACAGAATAGAGAAATCTGTGCTACCTAAAATCCGTATATTTATGCAAGAAACTGAATATTTTTACTTTGCTATAGAACATAACGACTTGTGTATTTGTTACTGGAAACGGCTCATTTATTTTATTGTGTTGACGTCCTTCCGATGTTATTTAATGAAACATAAGAACCATAATGGTTCGATTGCTTGATTAGCTACAGAAAGCGTAGAAAACACGATATGCAGTAGGTACATTATGGACATTTTTTCGAATAGGGTTTTTCGTATCACTTTTCGGAGAAATATATATCTGAAAACTGATCTGTGGCATAGTCAGACCCATGATTTTCAGTTCGTAATAACGCTAGGAATATCTCATGAATTATATTTTATATCGAATGTCCTAAAACTGAAGAAATTAGATGTCACGAATGTACATTTAATACATCATCAATTCTGTTTGCACACATGAAAACGAAACTATTTAAAAAAACATGCTAGACAGTCAGAGCACCCATAACCTCATTTTTAAATTTATGTCAAGCTTTTAGAAGATTGAATGAAAGGGCACGAGTAGTACAGAGAGCTTAACGCGCATAATTGGTTCCAGGATCATATTCGTAATGCGAAACACTTGCTAAGCGAAACCATTTTTTCCATACAAATTAATGTAAAATACGATAATGATACGTTCCATGCGAAAAAGAATGCTCAAAAAATATTATGTATCACGTTTATTAAAAGAAAATTATCTAAAGTCTATCTTAATTATCTTATCTTATTTTTCCCCCGGTTTTTGGATTTAAAAAAAATTCGGTTTAAACTGGGGCAAAAAATAACCGAAAAACCCGGTTAACCGAAACAAAAAAAACCGGTATGTTTTCCCCATCCCTAGCGAATTCAGTTCGGAGAAAACAAAGAAAAAAAATCAAAATACTTTATTATTTATGATATATACCTAATTCTTTTTTACTAGAACGCTGTCTAGAGACATTTCTTTTTGTCGACCCTTCAAAATTTGACGAAAATGTTACACAGTGTTATCATTAAGTAAATTTTAAGCGCTCAACGCCACTGCCTTATTAGGGTGGCGATTCTCTATGTACGATGCAACAGTTTCCCATGCTTTCAGTATTTCTCTCCTCCGTCTTGTTGTAACATACAATGAAGCTCTTTGGTGGCGAGCTCTTGTCTGTGCTTCTTCACAAGTTCATCGATATCATTGTTATCCAGCTCCAGTGATCTTGGCCAAAGACACAATCTCGTTGACTTCAGGCATCACAGATAATGTCCCAAACCTCCCAAAGACACATTCGACAATGCTTTCTGGCCAAAGCTTCTTCCAAGCAAAAGTGAGGGTTCTCTTGATAAACTCTTCCCACGAATTTTCGGTCATCTTTAGGCGGGTTAATTAATTTAGTTATATTAACGTCCCGTTTTCAAACAACACGGGGGTTATTTTCGGACGGACCTCGTAATTTTGAACCTCTGCCCAAATAGCAAAGGAAAGGTCGCCATTTCACTTTCCATAGGCTGTCCTCGAAAGCATTTCCGCGCAAACCGTTTCGGAAACCATTGCTGCAAGGTTTACATAGGAAAGCTTTTTATGAACTACCTCACCGACAAGGTTTGAACGACAAGTCTGCGGAAGCATTTCCGCACAAACCGTTTCGGAAACCATTCCCGCAAAATTGATATAAGAAAGCTTTTTATTAACCACCTCTCCTATCGTGTGTAGCCCCGTCCGGTGTAGTGGTTACCTTCCAACTCTAGGAACGCGGGTTCGATCCCCGGCTTGGAGGAATTTAAAGTTTTGTCACGATCTACAATCCAATCGTACAAGTAAGTTCAATTAAAAATTAGATTAATGAAATTAATAATTAAGATTTCTAATTAATTGACATTCCAGATAACTCTAAGATGACTACAGAAGAAAGGGGATAAAAAAGGGGGTTGGACCCCTCTGTAGGAGCATAACTTTAAAGAGGGGGTGAAAAAAGGGGTGTTGGACCCCTCTGTAAGAGTACGGAGGGGGAAGGGGAGTTCTATTTTGTCCGCCGAAGGAGGGCTCTTAACAACCTTTTGAAAGGCCTAAAACAAGCTTGAGGAAAGCCTGAAACAAGCTTGTAATAAAAGCTTGGGGAAATCTTACTAAAACCGTACAGAAAGCCTTGTTTCTTGTTGACTAGCAAACCTTTCCGCTCTACCTTGCCGAAAGGTTCAACCCTTGTCATGGAAACCTTTGTGACAACCCTTTACCCTTGCCGACAACAAGGTTTCCAAAACCTTTTAGACAAGCTTTCTTTGCTATCTGGGTGGTCAGATGTCGAGGAAGATACCTGAGCTGGCACCCCCTCTCGAAACTTTCGCACCACACCAACGGGATAACGATGTGGAAGTGATAATTCTAAAATTCTCTGAGAGTAAGATTGGTCTTATAATGGCGCATTGGTTGCTTCAATAATTTGTCTGAACACAGGTTTGGAAAAATGTGTGATCACAAGCGATACTAAGATGCTAACGGAACGAGTGGTATGAACGGACTGATGTGGCAGACTCACAGCACGGGACTTTCCCTCTCCTCCTCTCTCGCTATGCGAAAAGTCGCTCTCTAAGCGAGACAATTTTTTTACAATTTGTTTTGCTCGCTCTGCGAATTACTCGTTAGGAGAGGTCCCTAGTAGCAAAATGTCATCAGCCATTGAAAGGCCTTTCATCGAAACCCGATCACACAATGATCGGCCGATGAACGGATTCTTATCGGATAGGGATGGATTTTCTTCGGGAATTGCTCCGAAATGTCTCATCGGCCATAGATCAGCCGATCATCGATATCGGATGAGTTTTGCTAGCCGATACGATAGAAAACCGAGCAGTGTGGTTTCATGGCGATGAATTTCCGATAGCTTTTAGATGAATATACAAACAGATTTGGATGCGTGTACGATGAAAAATTGGTTGTTCAATAAATGGTTGTGTTTTTTTTTAAAGATGGCCAGTTGATTTTATGTTGGAAAGGCTTTGGCAATAACAGGGGTGATTGTGTTCGCTATTATACCGGAAATCCGGTATTTTCTTCATCCTTAATACCAGAGTTCCGGTATTTTATGATAAATCTATTAATTAAAATTTAAGAGTACCAAAGACTCAAACAACTACGGATTCTCCGTAGTTTCTTCGCAATTTCGGCTTCTAATACGGACTGCACAAATTATAATCTATACTACGGAGTTCTAGGATGAAATGTTTTATTTAAAATATAATTAGAAGTCCTATTTTTCATTTTCTTAAAAAATCATTTCATGACGGATTATTTTTGTAGCTACATGAAACTGTTTATAAGAAATATGAAGAACCAGGAAAAAAGCCACAATCACCCCTGCAATAAGCACATGGATATCAAAAAATACCAAATTATTAATATTTTTAATTTATGAGATGCCAAAGAACCAGTGGCGGCGCTAACAACTTAGGCCTCACAAAATGTTTTAGGGGGCCCCTCCTCAAAAAATAATGCATGACACTTTTGCATAATTCACTTTTCCAGCTATTTAACAAATTATAATTAGGAAATAATAATTAGGAATCAAATTATAATTAGGGAAGTTGTGATACTTTAAATTCAAAGTTAATATGACAAAACTTTCAAAAATTATACAGCCGATTTATTTGACGTTTATTATGAACTCTCCACTGATGACTCACAAAATATAATAAAAAAGTTTGTTACATTTTCTGAATGAAAATCCTTTTTGTTATAGTTCATAAAATTATTAAAATAAAGTTTCTTGTGATGCAGACAATTTTTAATTTGACGCTACAATCAAAATTGTCCGAATTTTCTTGTTCTTTCACTTGGATAGAGTATTGGGCATAACTTTTTTTGGTTAAATGTGTTATAGTTATAAACTGCAAAGCTCCATGAACAATAAATTTTAAAATTTGATAAGCTTTAATTCACGATAAAAATTGTAAATTATCTATAATATTATGGTTGACAAATAATTGCTTATAAATATATTTTTTGCTAGCAAAAAATGTTAATTTTCAGTCCCCTGTCGGAGGCCCCTTATGTACCGGGACCTCCACGCACCCTATATGGCCGCCCAGTGCAAAGAACAAACATGTTTTTAATGGACAAAGAAAAGCTTTAAGCATAAATGAGCTTCAAGCCAACATTCAAAGAAGAAGAAAAAAAAACAGATTTTTGCTAGGAGGTGCAAAGCCCTGCATAAACAAGTTTTATACAAGGAAAATTTATGCACATTGAAAAAAATAGGAATTTTAACAATTTTTATATTTAAGTGAAGACATTCTGCACAGATAACTTCTAAATTGTTCTGATCTTTCAGAAAAAACTATTTTATTGCTTTTGCTATTTTTAGCAGCATATTATATGTTTGAAAAGTTGTCCTTACTAGTGAGGGCAATGCTGAAATCAGTACCATATTCTGCGCAAAATGCATAATTTTCTTCTTTACATGATCTCTTTACAAAAGCAAAAACAGTAACCAACACATTTTATCATAACGCACCTTGAACGCAAGCAAGTGTGAAAATATTGTATTGAATGTAATAGAGCCAGAGGTGCTAAACATTTTTGTTTTCCAAATTTAAATGAGCAGAAAAAACAGAGAAACAGCATTCCAAATTTTCGCACTTGCAGCCCTCTTGCATTCAAGGTGCGACATGCACAATTGTGTAAATTAATGCTATAATTTCCTTCCAATAACTTTTTCATTCTTTACACAGCAGTAAACATTACAGTACTGCACTCAAGATGTCTATAAATCTGTATATTTCTAGAAAGATTAAACAAGAAAATTGCAAAAAGAAAACTTTACACTTTTATTTTACACATATATATTTTTATTTATGATCATTTTACACTTTTATTTATTTATTATGTCTGCATTGCTCCGATATTCTTTCCTCCTTTCCTATCTTTGGCACTTTTGTTGCTACCAAAAAGATGATATTTCTCATGGCACCTATTAAAAAAGAAATCAATGTACCATTATTAATTTACAACAATTATATATAAATCACACATTGATTTGAAGAGATAAATCACTCAACAAATTTATTAAATTCCGGGCAAGCTTCTGAATGAAAATTCTATGGAACCATTCAAACTCTCAAAAGATAATTAACCAAATTATTCTGGGATGTGAAGAACTGGCTTCTGGCTTCATAAGAGAAGGAGGTGGAAATTAAGTTTTTCTTTCCCAGGAGGTTCCAAAAGGAATCATCGAACCAAATAGGAAAATTAAAAATAATAACACACAAAATTGAAAATCCTATCCTTTTATATTAAATTCAAAACTTATTTAGTTCTTATTAAGTTTAAAGTGGTATTTTTTCTACATTCTATTGAAATGTCCCTGCCTCTACCCACAAAAACATGGAACATGAATGACATACTTGCAATAGCTAGTAAATGACTGTAGTCAGATGAGACAAAATACTTTATAGTTTATCTATAAAGTAGATAAAACTTTCTTTTTGGTTAATGAAAATTATAAATAAACAATCTTACAATATTGACAGATTATTTTTATTTACTGTTTCTATTGAAAGTTTGAATTATTTTGTAAACAAATTCATTTGTTCACATTAAATCCCTCGGTTTGGACTGTCATTTCAACTGTTCATTAATTTGGTTTCTTTTTCCGAGACAAAAATGAAAAGTTGGCAAGATAAAAGATTTTGCTCAAGAGTTCAATCTGAAATCCACTATCAAACTTCAAAGATTTGACAAGTATGCCCATCATCAAAAGTCAAAATTTTTGATGGATAACAAGCAATCACACTATTACAATACAGAGCATTCTCCAGCAATATCCTCTCACATTTTCTGAAGTAACAAATTTGCCACAGAAACCCAGATAAAACACACACACACA
>BGPR01001212.1:145342-227894 GCA_013235015.1 Araneus ventricosus | reverse complement strand
TATATATATATATATATATATATGCTATATATATATATATGGCATCAAGCATAACCATCAAAGTACAAAATAAAAATTACCAAATATCGTCTCTTGTTTATGAGAATGACATAATAGTAGAAAGCAGCACTTTGAGATCCCTGCAATGCCACTCAGAAATCTGCTGAAAGAATGAAAATTGATTAAATGCATGATTTGATACTGTTCTTTAATTTAAAATTTTGATGATTCCATAGATACTTTGTGATATTTAAAATACAACATCCTCCTTAAATAAGGCAGAAATCTATTGCTATTAACACAATATTAGAGAGGATATTGCTAAAACTTGGAAAAACATCTGGATTTTGAAAAAAAAATTGAAAATGGACAATTTCGAGGGAAAAATCTTAATTTGTTAGATAAACAGAAATAATCAGATTAAAATATTTACCACCCCAGCTGATATGAACTAAAATGAGAACTAACAGTATGTATATGAGAGAAAATGGAAAAAACCAAAGGAATTTATTCATCACAGTTAGATGATGCTCTGTAAATCACATGCGAACAGATACTTTTAATTTTTTGGGTAAGAGAAAATTTCACAGCACATAACATACATATATTCTTGTTCCGTATGAACAAGGTGAAACTTTAAAACAGTTTTAATCTTATACACACAATATTGGAAGAGATATTGCTCTCAGAATTTGGAAAACATCTGGATTTTGAAAATTGAGGTAATTTCGAGGAGAAAACAAATCTTAATTTGTTAGATAAACAGAAATAATCAGTTAAAATATTGTTACCCACAACTGAAATGAACTAAATGAGAGGAAACTAACAGTTGTATATAAGAAGAAAATGGAAAAAAAACCAGCATTTATTCATCTGGTTGAATGATCTCTCTGTAAGTTGCATGAACAGACAGATGCTTTAATTTTTTGGGCAAGAGAAAATTTCACATATAATATATATATTCTTGTTCATTGTGAACGATACGAAGCTTACACAAAAACAGTTTAATGTTATACACAATGGAAGAGAGGGTACTTTAAAACAAGTTAGAAAACAATAAAACGCTTAGAAAATCTGGATTTTGAAAAATTGAAAATGGCCAATTTCGAGGGGAAAAAACATCTTAATTTATAAAAGATAAACAGAAATTAACAGTTATCATATTGTTACCCCACAACTGATAGGCACTGAAAACTTCTGGATTGACTGGCAGGAAAGGATAGACTGGAAGACTGCGAGATCGTTTGTTTACATTCGAGCCGGAGGAGAAGAGTGTACGAGAACAATTGTTTACATTGTCGAAATTACCATGAATTTTTTTTATGCATGCGTGTGCAGACTTTTTTATATACAGAGAGTAAAGTAATAATTCTAGCATGAATATAATTGTTTTGCACAAGGAATGATAATTATTCAATCATAGGTTTTGTGTTAATGTTATACCTACTGTAGCTTCTGAATACTTAACTTTAGTATATCTAACTTTCAAAAATGCACTATAATAATTTTATTCATTTTACTAAACATACTGTACGTAATAAAATTAATAAAGATAATTAAGAATAAAATAGATACTTACATTTTTTTCCAAATGAAGGTCGTCAAATCTAGCAGTGTCAGGTCGAGTAGTAGCGAAACATTGAAGTTGAAGTTGAAAATGCTCAAACGACATCACAGGTGTCGTTGACCAATCAAATTCGACTAACAGTGATTTCATGCATTATCCGATATCAGGTTGATGATATTTATATGCCGTAATTTCGATCGACAAATTTTCATCCGGAATACTGCTCATATCATTTCCATTAAATTTACCACAGAAACTGAAACCGGTTCTCGGATACTGATCTAAACGATATGGTCTCGAAGATGGATCAGTTTCGTGGAGTCGATGAAAGGCCAGGCAAAAACGATGAGTTCATACTACTAGAGATTGCTCATTAAGCGAGGTTCCTGTATTTAAAGGATTAAGGAAAAAGGTATACACTTCCTCTTCATGGCTCAAGGACAAACTGACGTAATTCCTTTCTCCGTAATGAAATTCCGTTCCTTTCGCGTACAAGATTGCTTCAGTACGCATGCGCGTGGAGACCACGGATTCTCTTCAAAAGTAAATTATGCAGACCGACAGACAGTCAACCCTTTGACAGATTTGTGTTAGCATTTTATACGGACCTATATTTATGATTGATAAACTATGCAAAATTTTATCATCTAGCTAATCTGATTTTGAGTTATAGTATTCGCATGGCAGCGGACAGACTTCCCCTTTAACGGATTTTGTCCAACTTGTTAGAAACCTACAAATTATGTTTTTAAAGACCACATACCAAATTTCATCCCCGTAGCTCTAATAGTTTCGAGTTATCGTGTTCACAGACAGACAGACATAATTCCAAAATTGAGTTTTTCGGGCTCAGGGAGGTCTAAAACGTGGAGACCGTCAAAATCTCGAGTTCAGATTTTGACGATTGCAATACTTTCTCTTTGTATGCGCTTGTATGCAGAGAAAGTAACCAGCAGAGATGTTCTCCCTAAACTTTCTCGTATACTTCCCCCCAAAGATTGCCCATTCCCCTTCCCCCCGGCTGGCTAAAAAAATTCGAACCTACTATTACTTACCCTGAATCCAATGACTATCAGAAGGTTTTTCATTAGAGTGATTGAAAAACATCAAGGCAAAAAAAAATAAGTCAAAGGCATACATGTGTTCTCCCTCTTACCGGCTCAGGGACAAACTGTAATTCCTTTACTCCCGTAATGAGATTCCTCTCCCGTTCTTCAGTACGCATGCGTGGGGAGATAACAGATTCTCTTCAAAAAGTAAATTATACAGACCGACAGATAGTCAATCCTTTGACGGATTTGGCCAAAATTTTATACGGACCTACATTCATGATGATAAAACTGTGGCCCAAAGTTTATCCATCTGGCTATTCAAGTTTCACGGAAGCATAGTGTTCTTGTGACCTCGGGCATACAGACAGACAGACTTCCCGTGGACGGATTTTCTCCAAAATTTGATAGAAGCCTACATTATGTACAGAAATCACATACGAAATGTATCATCCCCGTAGCTCTAATAGTTTTCGAGTTATTGTGTTCACAGACAGACGGACATAATTCCAAGAGTGTGTTTTCCGGACTCAGGAGGTCTAAAACGTGGAGATTCGTCAAAATCTGAGTTCATTTTTTTGACGATTACAATACTTTCTCTGTGTATACTTCGTATACGAAAAAGTAAAAAAAGCACATAGAACACCCAAAATTTCAAAAGGTAAATAATAAAATGCATTTAAGTGAAAACATTGTAAGGATGTAATAAAAAAACTAAAAGAAGAAGAAGGAAGAAGCCAGTCCCTGCATTTCTGCGTTTCGGAATAATTTAGTGTCCTTAGTTCTATTTATTTTCAGTATTAATGGTCAAGGAAAGAGAAGCAAATAGATAGCATGATTGCGAATATTTTATCTAAAAATGCAAATTAAATATGGCCATTATTCTGAGAAGGAAGAGATTGGATTGAAATGAATTAATATCTGAAGGAAGAATCCAGTATGTTTAAAAGACATGGATGTAGAAGAGCTTCCTAATTTTCAATTCAAATTCGTAAACTATTGATATCGTCGCATTGCGCTCTGCGTTATTTCCTAGTTACCTTTAAAATTATTGCGGTTAAAATCGTTTTACTACGTTATTAAAATAAATATATTATTAAAAGATTACATCAAATACAATTACATCGTCATTGAAAATATCACACATACCATTACATAGCAGTTACTATCTAAAAAAAGAAAGGAAATGGTTTAGTATTGTGCAAAAGGTATTGACCAGTTCAAAGACAGCAACTAGAATTTTAAGTTTTTGACATTTTAAAAGTGCACTGTTGAGTTAAAATATAAAAAATGCAGCAAGATACTTTAATTTGAAACTCTTAAGTTGTATAACCTAGGTTTGTAAGTAATATTAAGTAAAGGAATTTATTATCTCTCTCAAAAGCTTGAATCACTTTATTTGAAACTCTTAGTTGTATATAGCCTGGGTTTTGTATTAGAAATAAAGAGTTATTATCTCTCTCAAAATGCGTCTAACTAAAAGAAAGTTTTTCGTTGTTTTCCTTCTGAACAGTGCCATCGTTTCCACACCCCATAGATCAGATGGGGCTGTGAGAAAACGTTTTTCTATTTTATATTGCTTGAATTATTGTAAGTAAATTATTAATGACGCTAAAATGTATATTGTCTGTATTTGTTAACTAGTTACTTTAGAGCAGCAATCATTTAAACTTAAGTGGCTAGATTTCTTAATTTTCAATCTAGAGTTTCTTAATTTCAATCTAAAATTTCAATCTAAGTTTCTTGGTACAATCTAAGATTTCAATCTAGTTTCTTAATTTCAATCTAAGATTTCTTAATTTCCAGTCCTGGGATTTCTTAATTTCAATCTAAGATTTCTTAATTTCGATTTCCTAGGTTTCAATTTCGATCTAAGTTTCTTAATTTCAATCTAGGTTTCTTGATTTCAATCTAAAGATTTCTTAATTTCAATCTAAGATTCCTTAATTTCAATCTAAGATTTCTTAATTTCAATCTAGGATTTCTTAATTTCAATCTAAGATTTCTTAATTTCAATCTAGGCTTTCTTAATTTCAATCGTTCTTAAAATTTCAATCTAGGCTTTCTTAATTTCAGTCAGTTTTCTTAATTTTCAATCTAGGATGAGCTAGGACGTAGGTTGGCGGGGTATTTATTAGGGTGCTACACCTATTACAAAATTTATTAACAAATGAGTAAAATCAGATAATTAATTAATTAATTGTTTTTTTTTAAAGCAGGAAGAGATTTAAAAAAAAAGCATAATCCTTTTTTAATCATTTTTTTGGTACCCTTTTCCTTTCAGTTGGTTAATTCACAAACATCACAATAATAAGGTGACACAATTCTGCACCCCGCATTTTCAGACAGGAAATCAGAGCAACACGGGGTGGTGCAAGGACTGAACCCGACCATGATAAACTTATATCTAAGACGTCCTTGAACTTTTATATGAAATAGAAATTATCGAAATCCATCGAGTGGTTGGGGTTGGCAAAACTGTCTGACGGTTTCACCATATTATTTTAAATATATAGATCCCAACAGTTCCATCAAATGGCGTGTCAAAAATTGTAAAAAAATACCTATTGTAGGTGAAGTGGAAACTGCTTAGTTAGGGCGATTTCATTCTGTATTTATGGATCCCAGAGACTTTCATGCCGAAATTCGTGAGAAAGTTTTACAAAACATTAAAACTGAAGGCAACAAATTATCTTCAGAATCAAAGGGCATTGATTACACGAAGATGAAGCTAAGGCCATGGAAAAAAGAAAATTAAAACAAAGTAGAATACTTTAAAAATCTGACTGAAAGATCATCATATTTTTTGAACGATTCAAAATCAAGGAATAGGAGTCGGTGCTATCTTTGTTCATTTATGGGAACAAACAAGAAATAACAAAATCACCCAGTGTGATTTATTACGATCATAACACAGTTTACGGCTGGAAATTTTGCCATACCTAAAGCTATTGACTATATTCTAGATACGAACCTATGACGTTAAAATCGTGACCCAATTCAAGATCAGCATTAATGACAGTATAATCCTAAGCGACAACGGATTAATTTATATATGGCAAATAAGAAGGCTGAAAGATAGAGGACATTAAACTAATGTGGGTGAGGGCCCACAAAGGGAAATAGGGGAATGAGCGATGATCAGATTTGCTTACTAAGGGAAGCATCAATAAAGATTCGATAGACGTATAGTTCACCCTATTCAAAAAGTACAAATAAAAAGAAATATTAACAATAGAAAATTAACAGAAAATTGTGGCGGTTTCAGATGGATGCAATCAAAAAAATGAAAAATGGACAATGTTAATTTGCAGAAATAGAATAATATCGACTTAGTACCGACTCTATTACAATCAGATTATAACAGGACACCAGAATATTTGGTGCTTTTCCAAATCCAGATGTTTGGTAAAGACTATAAATGCCAATGTGGAAGACAAGAAATTATTAAACATGTCTAATAGAATGTCAGTTTGGGGTCAACAACAGCAAACTACCCAAAACACAAGTTTAGAAAAGAAATTCATGAAGTTGTGCATTTACAAGTTTAAGACTACGCAGTCAATATGATTAAATATTTGTTCGATTCTCGCTCAGCGGTGGACAGACTGATTGATGTGGCGTGTTTTTTCATTTTGCTTAAATGGTCTGTAAAGTTTCATTGTATAATTGCGCTTGTATCTGGGGTGTTTGGTGACGCTGGTTGAGCGAATTCCGCTTCCGCCAAGTGCTGACTTGTGCTATCGTGCTGGGAGGGGCCGCTTCGTGCGCACCATCAGGGGAGTTCCGGATGCATAAAACCAATCCTGCCAAGAGCGCCTATGGGAATGTCTTTTACCATAAGTTGATCATTTGTGCCCGCTATAGGGTTTCCGTATTACTTTGATTGGCGCGAAACTGAGTTTTTCTTCGTGTTTTGAAAACCTTCCATGCTTTATTTACAATTAACAATAATAACAAATTATTTCAACTTTAAGACTATAAAGGAGAATTCATTCTACTTTAAGTCACACACAAAAAAACTACAAAGTAGAAATGTTTACATCTTTATCTCTCAGGTCATCGTCGAAATGGAAAACTTTACGAAGTATTTCTCGCCAAAAAAACGAAATATCATAGCAAATATTGGGATCGAAAACACTCCCCATAGACGTCTATAGTGGGATTGGTTTTTTATGCGTTCGGATATGGCTTCGGCTGAGACGGGAACTCTGAAATCATATACAGAACAGTACAATAGGGCAATTTATTGAAAGATTTTACCATTTAAAGGAATCTGTTGTCTACAAGAATATGAGAAACTACTATGGTTTTATAGTCTATTCACTACTCATCTTCATGCAGTATTTAAAACTGAACAAGCAGGAGCGACCTCCCTAAACTTTCTCGTATACTTCTCAAAAATTTTCATTTCACCTCCCCCTGCTTGGATAAAAAAATTCAGACCTACTGTAACCCAGGAGTACAATGACTATCAGAAGGTTTTCATTTGAATTATAGTGATTGTAAAATACAGGTGACGAATCATATCCAAAGAGATGGGTATGTATTAAAACTTAGCAATATTTATTTTCCTCACACTCTCTAGCAAGCTCCCGCTAATGCAGGGCGTGCGTGAGCGAAAAGAACAAGAAAATTACCTCATTCACTATCATGAATGGTTTGCGCATGCAGATATTGCCAGTACGCAAGTAAAAGAATTGAATATGTAATTTGAACGCCTTTTTTGTAACAATTGAAACGAAATTTGGGCACAGATCTATAATTAATGTAGCAACCGTCATACCAATTTGTATTTGTCTAAGCCAAGGTTTTTAGAGGAGATATAAATTTTACAAGTATCTTGAATTATGATCCCGACAGACCATCAAACCTTTGACAGGTTGGTCCAAACTTTGATACGGACCTACATTCATGATGATAAAACTGTGTACAAATTTTATCCATCTAGCTATTCAAGGTATTAAGTTATAGTGTTCACATGACCACTTGGACAGAGTTCCCGTAGACAGATTTTTGTCAAAATTTGATATAAACCTACACAAATTATGTGTAAAGATCACATACCAAATTTCATCCCCGTGGCTCCTAATAGTGTTTGAATTATCATTGTTCACAGACAGGCACACAGACAGACATAATTCCAAAATTGTGTTTTACTTTCTCGTATACAGTATACAAAGAAAAATATTGTAATCGATCAAAAATTCGAACTCAATTTTGACGGATCTCTCCACGTTTAAAGCCTCCCCGAGTCCGAAAAAACACAATTTTGGAATTATGTGCTGTCTCTCCGTCTCAATACGATAACTCGAAACTATAAGACCTACGAGGGATGAGAATTGTGCTACAATCTTTAAACATAATTGCTGATTTCTAATCAAGTAATGAGCCATCCATCAACAATCTGTCTGTCTACATGTTCGAGGTCATGCTAACGCTATAACTCAAAAACTGAAGGCCAGATGGATGGAAATTTTATACACAGTTTATCATCATGAATCTTAGATAAATATATCAAGAAACCTCGGCCAAATCCGTCAAAAAATTGATATCGGTCGTATAATTACTTTTGGAAAACCGGTAGCTCCGCGCATGCGTACCCGAAAGAGCGGAGAGTAATTTCGTACGGAGTAGCGAATTACACGTCGGTTGTCCTTGAGCCGGTAAGAAAATCGTGCGCATCTCTTTGTTCATTTTTTGCTAGATATTTTTCAATCACTATATTGAAAATCTTCTGATAGTCATTAGATTCTAGGTAACAATAGGTTGAATTTTTTAGCCACGCGGGGAAGGGAAACGTAGCCTTTTTGGAGAAATATGCGAGGAATGTTTAGGGAGAACACTCCCGCTGGTTGGACTCAGGAGATCTAAAACAGGAAATTCGTCAAAATCTGGGAGTTCAGATTTTTTGACGATCGCAATACTTCTCTCTGTATATTTCGTATACGAAAAACAAAGTAGTATTTGAGAGGAGCCTCAGAAGCAGCGAGGTGGGCAGGGGGGGCGGTGCTGAGCTAAAGCCGGTGCTGGTCATGAACCACCCACAAGTTGTATAATTTATAATTAAGAACAATAAGAACCTTAAGATTCTGCTACCTGCGAACTTCACCCAGCTTGGCCAGGAATTTAATGAGGCCTTTCATTCCACAAAAAAGTTTTACCCCTGTTGCATGACATGTAGTTGCGTTCTATGTTCTGCATGTAAGCAACTTGAAGTTACTTTCAATCCAGACTTTAAAATAATTTTAGCCAGAATCTTCTTCGACATAAAAGTCTTAAATTTTTTTCCTTGCAGCGCCTTTTCAGCAACAAAGGTCATTTCCCAAATTTAGTCTTGAAAGAATTTTTCTTGAGCCACAAACATGTAAACTAGACACGTACAAACAAACAGACAGAGGAAACAAACAGTCAAAAGAAGCATTGATTAAATATATATATATATATATATATATATATATATATATATATATATATGGCATCAAGCATAACCATCAAGAAAGTACAAAATAAAAAATTACCAAATATCATCTTGTTTATGAGAATGACATAATAGTAGAAAGCAGCTTGCTGAGAATCCTGCAATGCCACTCAGAAAATCACACTGAAAGAATGAAAATTGATTAAATGCATGATTTGATACTGTTCTTTAATTTAAAATTTTGATGATTCCATAAGATACTTTAATGATATTTAAAAATACAACATCCTCCTTAAATAAATTGAAATCTATTGCTATTAACACAATATTAGAAGAGATATTGCCCCCAAACTTGGAAAAACATCTGGATTTTGAAAAAATTGAAAATGGACAATTTCGAGGGGGAAAAAATCTTAATTTGTTAGATAAACAGAAATAATCAATTAAAATATTACCACCCACAACTGATATGAACTAAATGAGAAACTAACAGTATGTATATAAGAAGAAAATGGAAAAAAGCAAAATTTATTCATCTGATTGAATGATCTTTCTGTAAATCACATGCGAACAGATACTTTAATTTTTGGGTAAGAGAAAATTTCACAGCATATAACATATATATTCTTGTTCGTATGAACAAGGTGAAGCTTTTAAAAACAGTTTTAATCTTATACACACAATATTGGAAGAGATATTGCTCTCAAATTTGGAAAAACATCTGGATTTTGAAAATTGAAATTGGCCAATTTCGAGGAAAACAAATCTTAATTTGTTAGATAAACAGAAATAATCAGTTAAAATATTGTTACCCACAACTGAAATGAACTAAATGAGAAGCTAACAGTTTGTATATAAGAAGAAAATGGAAAAAAACCAACATTTATTCATCTGGTTGAATGATCTCTCTGTAAGTTGCATGTGAACGAACAGATACTTTAATTTTTGGGCAAGAGAAAATTTCACATATATGCTATATATTCTTGTTCGTATGAACAATGCGAAGCTTTTAAAAACAGTTTTAATGTTATACACACAATGTTGGAAGAGAAATTGCCCCAAGCAAGTTAGAAAAACAACAAAACTTGCTTAGAAAATCTGGATTTTGAAAAAATTGAAAATGGCCAATTTCGAGGGGAAAAACATCTTAATTTATAAGATAAACAGAAATTAACAGTTATCATATTGTTACCCACAACTGATAGGCACTGAAAACTTCTGGAATTGACTGGCAGAGAAGGATGAACTGGAGAAGACTGCGAGATCGTTTGTTTACATTCGAGCCGAGAGGAGAAAATTGTACGAGAACAATTGTTTACATTGTCGAAAATTACCATGAATTTTTTTTATGCATGCGTGTGCAGACTTTTTTATATACAGAGAGTAAGTAATAATTCTAGCATGAATATATTGTTTTGCACTGAGAATGATAATTATTCAATCATAGGTTTTGTGTTAATGTTATACCTACTGTAGCTTCTGAATAGCAACTTTAGTATATCTAACTTTCAAAAATGCGCTATAATAATTTTATTCATTTACTAAACATACCGTACGTAATAAAATTAATAAAGATAATTAAGAATAAAATAGATACTTACATTTTTTTCCAAATGAAAGATGGTCAAATCTAGCAGTGTCAGGTCGAGTAGTGGCAGCCATTGAAGTTGAAGTTGAAAATACTCTCAAACGACACATCACAGTGTCGTTGACCAATCAAATTCGACTAACAGTGATTTCATGCATTATCCGATATCGGAACGATATTTATATGCCGTGAATTTCCGATCGACAAATTTTCATCGGAAATACTGCTCATAAACATATCATTTTCCGATGAAATTTACCAAAACTGAAACCGGTTCTCGGATACTGATCTAAACGATATGGTCTCGAAGATACTGGATCAGTTTCCGATGAATTCGATGAAAGGCCAGGCAAAAAACGATGAGTTCATACTACTAGGGGTGCTCGTTAAGCGAGGTTCCACTGTATTTAAAAGGATTAAAGGAAAAATTATACACTTCCACTCTTCGCGGCTCAAGGACAAACTGACGTAATTCGCTACTCCGTAATGAAATTCCGTTCCTTTCGCGTGCACAAAAGATTGCTTCCAGTACGCATGCGCGTGGAGACCACGGATTCTCTTCAAAAGTAAATTATGCAGACCGACAGACAGTCAACCCTTTGACGGATTTGGCCCAGCATTTTATACGGACCTATATTTATGATGATAAAACTGTGTACAAAATTTTATCCATCTAGCTAATCAAGTTTTTGAGTTATAGTATTCGCATGGCAGCGGACAGACTTCCCTTTAACGGATTTTGTCCAAAACTTGATAGAAACCTACAAATTATGTTTAAAGACCACATACCAAATTTCATCCCCGTAGCTCTAATAGTTTTCGAGTTATCGTGTTCACAGACAGACAGACATAATTCCAAAATTGAGTTTTTCGGACTCAGGGAGGTCTAAAACGTGGAGATTCGTCAAAATCTCGAGTTCGAATTTTTTGACGATTACAATACTTTCTCTTTGTATACTTCGTATACGAGAAAGTAACCAGCGGGAGTGTTCTCCCCTAAACTTTCTCGTATACTTCCCCCAAAAGGTGCCGTTTCCCCTTCCCCCGCGTGGCTAAAAAAATTCGAACCTACTATTACCCTGAATCCAATGACTATCAGAAGGTTTTTCATTAGAGTGATTGAAAAACATCAAGGCAAAAAATGAAATTCAAAGGCATGCGTAACGATTTTCTCCTCTTACCGGCTCAAGGACAAACTGACGTAATTCGCTACTCCGTAATGAGATTCCTCTCCGTTCTTCCAGTACGCATGCGCGTGGAGATAACGGATTCTCTTCAAAAGTAAATTATACAGACCGACAGATAGTCAATCCTTTGACGGATTTGGCCCAAAATTTTATACGGACCTACATTCATGATGATAAAACTGTGTGCAAAAGTTTATCCATCTAGCTATTCAAGTTTCTGAGCTATAGTGTTCGCATGACCTCGAACATACAGACAGACAGACTTCCCGTGGACGGATTTTCTCCAAAATTTGATAGAAGCCTACACATTATGTACAGAAATCACATACGAAATGTCATCCCCGTAGCTCTAATAGTTTTCGAGTTATTGTGTTCACAGACAGACGGACATAATTCCAAAATTGTGTTTTTCGGACTCAGGGAGGTCTAAAACGTGGAGATTCGTCAAAATCTGGAGTTCGACTTTTTTTGACGATTACAATACTTTCTCTGTGTATACTTCGTATACGAAAAAGTAAAAAAGCACATAGAGACACCAAAATTTCAAAAGGTAAAATAAAAATGCATTGAAAACATTGTAAAGGATGTAATAAAAAAGCTAAAAGAAGAAGAAGAAGAAGCCGAATCCCTGCATTTCTGCGTTTCGGAATAATTTTAGTGTCCTTAGTTCTATTTATTTTCAATTATTAATGGTCAAGGAAAAGCAAATAGATAGCATGATTGCGAATATTTATCTAAAAATGCAAATTAAATATGGCCATTATTCTGAAGGAAGAATTGGATTGAAATGAATTAATATCTGAAGGAAGAATCAGTATGTTTAAAAGATATGGATGTGGAAAACTTCCTAATTTTCAATTCAAATTCGTAAACTACCAATGATATCGTCACACGTGCGCTCTGCGTTATTTCCTAGTTACCTTTAAAATTTCATGCGGTTAAATCGTTTACTTCGTTATTAAAATAAATATATTATTAAGATTACATCAAATACAATTACATCGTCATTGAAAATATCACGCACCATTACATAACAGTTACTATCTAAAAAGGAAATGGTTTAGTATTGTGCAAAAGAGTATTTGACCAGTTCAAAAAGACAGCAACTGGGAATTTTAAGTTTTGACATTTTAAAGTGCACTGTTGAGTTAAAATATAAAATACAGCTTGAATCACTTTAATTTGAAACTCTTAAGTTGTATAACCTGAGTTTTGTAATATTAAGTAAAGGAGTTATTATCTCTCTCAAAATGCGTCTAACTAAAAGAAAGTTTTTTCGTTGTTTTCCTTCTGAACAGTGCCATCGTTTCCACACCCCATAGATCAGATGGGGCTGTGAAAACGTTTTCTAACATATTGCTTGAATTATTATAAAGTAAATTATTAATGACGCTAAAATGTATATTGTCTATGTTGTTAACTAGTTACTTTAGAGCAGCAATCATTTAAACTTAAGTGGCTAGATTTTCTTAATTTCAATCTAGGATTTCTTAATTTCAATCTAAAATTTCAATCTAGGATTTCTTAATTTCAATCTAAGATTTCAATCTAGGATTTCTTAATTTCGAATTTTAGGTTTCTATTTCGAATCTAATTTCTTAATTTCAATCTAATCAGTGGATTTCTTATTTCAATCTAAAGCTTATTTCAATCTAAGATTTCTTAATCTCAAGATTCCTTAATTTCAATCTAAGATTTCTTAATTTCAATCTAGGATTTCTTAATTTCAGTCTAGGATTTCTTAATTTCAATCTAGGATGAGCTAGGACGTAGGTTAGCGGTATTTATTAGGGGTACTGCACCTAATACAAAAATTTATTAACAAATGAGTAAAAAAATCAGATAATTAATTAATTAATTGTTTTTTTTAAAGCAGGAAGAGATTTAAAAAAAAGCATAATCACTTTTTTTAATCATTTTTGGTACCACTTTTTTTCCTTTCAGTTGGTTAATTCACAAACATCACAATAAGGTGACACAATTCTGCACCCCCCCCCCCCCCCGCATTTTCGAACGAAATCGAAATAACTTACGGGGTGGTGGGGCAGACGACCCTTGATGACATATCTAGACGTCATGAACTTTTATATGAAATAGAAATTATCGAAATCCATCGAGTGGTTGGGGTTGGCAAACTGTCTGACGGTTTCACCATATTATTTTAAATATATAGATCCCAACAGTTCCATCAAAATGGCGTGTCAAAAAATTGTAAAATACCTATTGTAGGTGATGGAAACTGCTTAGTTAGGGCGATTTCATTCTGTATTTATGGATCTGAAGACTTTCATGCCGAAATTCGTGAGAAAGTTTTACAAAACATTAAAACTGAAGGCAACAAATTATCTTCAGAATCAAAGGAGCATTGATTACGAAATCAAGCTAAGGCCATGGAAAAGAATTAAAACAAAGTGGGAATACTTTAAAAATCTGACTGAAGATCATCATATTTTTACAGACGATTCAAAAATCGGGAATAGAGTCGGTGCTATCTTTGTTCATTATGGGAACAAACAAGAAATAACAAAATCGCAGTGTAGGTTGGCCGATCATAACACAGTTTACACGGCTGAAGTTTTGCCATACCTAAAGCTATTGACTATATTCTAGGCCACGAACTCTATGACGTTAAAATCGTGACTAATTCAAGATCAGCATTAATGACAGTATAATCCCTAAGCGACAACGGATAATTTATATGGCAAATAAAGGAAAGGCTGAAAGATAGAGAGGACATTAAACTAATGTGGGTGAGGGCCCACAAAGGGGAAATGGGGAATGAGCGATCAGATTTGCTTGCTAAGGAAGCATCCAATAAAGATTCGATAGACGTATAGTTCACCTATTCAAAAGTACAAATAAAAAATATTAACAATAGAAAATTAACAGAAAATTGGCAGTTCAGATGGATGCAATCAAAAAATGAAAAATGGACAATGTTAATTTACCCAGAAATGAATAATACTCGACTTGGTACCGACTCCTATTACAATCAGATTATAACAGGACATAGAATATTTGGTAAAGACTATAAATGCCAATGTGGAGAAGACGAAATTATTAAACATGTCCTAATAGAATGTCCAGTTTGGGGTCAACAACGAGATAAACTACCCAAAACCTGGTTAGAAAAAGAAATTCATGAAGTTGTGCATTTACCAGGATTTAAGACTTACGCAGTCAATATAGTTAAATATTTATTCGATTCTCGCTCGGCGAATTGGACAGACTGATTGATGTGTGGCGTGTTTTCATTTTTGCTTAAATGGTCTGTAAAAGTTTCATTGTATAATTGCGCTTGTATCTGAGGTGTTTGGTGACGCTTCGGTTGAGCGAATTCCGCTTCCGCCAAGTGCTGACTTGTGCTATCGTGCTGGGAGGGGCCGCTTCGTGCTGCACCATCAGGAGTTCCGGATGCATAAAAACCAATCCCACTGTAGGCGCCTATGGGAATGTCTTTTACCACGCCAAGTTGATCATTGTGCCCGCTAGGGTTTCCGTATTTACTTTGATTGGCGCGAAACTGAGTTTTTTCTTCTACGTGTTTTGAAAACCTTCCATCTTTATTTACAATTAACAACTAATAACAAATTATTTTCAACTTTAAGACACTCAAGAAGGAATTCATTCTACTTTAAGTCACACACAAAAAAAACTACAAAGTAGAAATGTTTACATCTTTATCTCTCGGTCGTCGTCGAAATGGAAAACTTTACGAAGTATTTCTCGCCAAAAAAGCGAAATATCGCCAAATATTGGGATCGAAAACACTCCCCATAGACGTCTATAGTGGGATTGGTTTTTATGCGTTCCGGATGGCTTCGGCTGAGACGGGAACTCTGAAATGCATATACAGAACATTACAACTAGACGAAATTTATTGAAAGATTTTACCATTTTAAAGGAATCTGTTGTCTACAAAGAATATGAAAACTACTATGGTTTTATAGTCTGTTCTACTCATCTTCATGCAGTATTTAAAACTGAACAAGCGGGAGCGGCCTCCCCTAAACTTTCTCGTATACTTCTCAAAAATTTTTCATTTCACCTCCCCCTGCTTGGATAAAAAATTCGAACCTACTGTAACCCAGAATGCAATGACTATCAGAAGGTTTTTCATTGTAGATTATAGTGATTGTAAAATATTTAGGTGACGAATCATATCCAAAGAGATGGGTATGTATTAAAACTTAGCAATATTTATTTTCTATCACACTCTCTAGCAAGCTCCGCTAATGCGAGGGCGTGCGTGAGCGAAAAGAAAACAAGAGAAAATTACCTCATTCACTATCGCCGAATAGTTTGCGCATGCGCAGATATTGCTTCCAGTACGCAAGTAAAAGAATTGAATATGTAATTTGAACGCCTTTTTGTAACCAATTGAAACGAAATTTGGGCACAGATCTATAATTAATGTTAGCAACCGTCATACCAATTTGTATTTGTCTAAGCCAAAGGGTTTAGGAGATATAAATTTTACAAGTATGCGATTATACAGTCCGACAGACCATCAAACCTTTGACGGATTTGGTCCAAACTTTGATACGGACCTACATTCATGATGATAAAACTGTGTACCAAATTTTATCCATCTAGCTATTCAAGGTATTAAGTTATAGTGTTCACATGACCGCGGACAGAGTTCCCGTAGACAGATTTTGTCCAAAATTTGATATAAACCTACAAATTATGTGTAAAGATCACATACCAAATTTCATCCCCGTGGCTCTAATAGTGTTTGAATTATCGTGTTCACAGACAGGCACACAGACAGACATAATTCCAAAATTGTGTTTTTACTTTCTCGTATACGAAGTATACAAAGAGAAAATATTGTAATCGTCAAAAAATTCGAACTCGAGATTTTGACGGATCTCCACGTTTTAGACCTCCCCGAGTCCGAAAAACACAATTTTGGAATTATGTCTGTCTCTCCGTCTGTCAATACGATAACTCGAAAACTATAAGACCTACGGGGATGAAATTTGGTATACGATCTTTAAACATAATTTGTAGGTTTCTGTCAAATTGTGGACAAAATCCGTCAACGAGAAGTCTGTCTGTCTGCATGTTCGAGGTCATGCTAACGCTATAACTCAAAAACTTGAAAGGCCAGATGGATAAAATTTTATACACAGTTTTATCGTCATGAATGTAGGTCCGTATAAAATTTTCGGCCAAATCCGTCAAAGGGTTGACTGTCTGTCGGTCCGTATAATTTACTTTTGGAGAGAAACCGGTAGCTCCACGCGCATGCGTACCCGAAGAGCGGAGAGTAATTTCATTACGGAGTAGCGAATTACGTCAGTTTGTCCTTGAGCCGGTAAGAGAAGAAAATCGTTACGCATCTCTTTGAATTTCATTTTTTGCCTAGATATTTTTCAATCACTATATTGAAAAATCTTCTGATAGTCATTGGATTCTGGGTAACAATAGGTTAGAATTTTTTTAGCCACGCGGGGGAAGGGGAAACGGCACCTTTTTGGAGAAATATACGAGAATGTTTAGGGGAGAACACTCCCGCTGGTTTGGACTCAGGGAGGTCTAAAACGAGGAGATTCGTCAAAATCTGGAGTTCGAATTTTTTGACGATCGCAATACTTTCTCTCTGTATATTTCGTATACGAGAAAGTATAAAAGTAGTGACTGAGAGCCTCGAAGCAGCGAGGTGGCAGGGGCGGTGCTGAGCAAAGCCGGTGCTGGTCGCGAACCCACCCACAGGTTGTATAATTATAATTAAAGAACAATAAAACCTTAAGATTCTGCTACTGCGAACTTCTGCCCAACGGCCGAAATTTAATGAGGCCTTTCATTGCAAAAAGTTTCCCCACCCCTGTTGCATGACATGTAAGTTGCGTTTCTATGTTCTGCGTAAGCAACTTTGAAGTTACTTTCAATCAGACTTTTAAAATAATTTTAACCAGAATCTTCTTCGACATAAAATCTTAAATTTTTTCCCCTTGCAGCGCCTTTTCAGCAACAAAAGATTCATTTCCCAAATTTAGTCTTGAAAGAATTTTTCGCGAACCTGACATGTAAATAGACACGTACAAACAAACAGACAGAGGAAGCAAAACAGTCCAAAGAAGCATTGATTAATAATAAACAGAGAGAAATTTAGTAAAATGCACTTGTTTGGAAAATTTTAACGATATGTATCAAGTCAAGATGGCTTTCTGAATTATTTTTCATTGGCTTATTTTTAAATATGTGAGAAAGGCTCTAGTAATCTGTCATTGTTTACGAGGCTAAAAATTCTAACATGATCCCACTGAGGATCGAGAACTGAGAAGATCTAATCTTTAATATCTATTTCTTTTGTACCTTGAATGCGTATTAAATTTTCAACTGAACATAAAGAATTATTCATCAGTATACAACTTAAAGCTAGATTATGGTTCCAGAAAAAAGATCTCGAAATAATACACAATTTTAAGAAAGTTCCTATTTGTTTAATAGGATGTTGCGAAATTCATTGTAAATTGAAATAAAAAAACATCATTAAGTAACGATAAAAGATGGCGATTAGATATGATTCGCAGAGTAACGGAAGAATGAAAATATTCAACTGCGCATACACTTCCAGGAGGGTTTTGAATTCCGGACGTACTAGAGATCATTCACATAAAAAAATTTCCTGTAAATTCTGTATGATTTCTGTACAATTTATAAATTTGCGATTTTGTGAATCTGCGGTTTTAAAAATCCTTTCATTTTATGAACTATTTAATTATATGAAAGCGCATCTCAGAGAATTAATTTGAGATTTGATTCAGTTTTAGGAATTAAAAATTAAGCTTTTTACCATTTTTTTGGTAATATAATATTTTACCCTTTCTTAATTTTCTTTAAATTTCTATCTATCGAAGAAAAAGATGGTCAAAACTATATAATAAGCTATTGGCAGGGCTGAAGCAAGCTCATGATGCCTTTAAGAAAAAAAGGATTTTTTTTGTCAAAACATATTAATATATACTGTTCAGCAACGGATTCCGAGACTACCACTTTTGGACGATTTTACACCGGAAAAGGATGTCAGGCAATGAGTCATATGAGCGCATTTCTTTGTTAGATCACGCTCAGTGAAATGTGAACATCACCCTTCCCTTCTTCACTTTCCCCCTATTTTGATGAAAATAACTCTGCCCGGCGCATGCGCAAAAGCGCGGAGGGTATCCGAATCCGTTGCTAAACATTACCAAACATAACATAGTCCAATAAAGTGGAACTTCGCCTATTCGAAAGTTTTTAAATCGAATTTTTTGATCATTCGAATTTTTCTCCGGTTCTTTAATTTTCCTAGTAAAATAATGTTAAAATATTAAAATATCATTACATCTGTTCGAATTTACTTTGGTAAATTTGATGTCAATGTTAAAAATTGTTTTTATTTCTGAATTGTTTTCGTTAGTAAGATAAATGTTAACCTCTACACAAAAGCTTTACTGCGCAGTCGTTTCATTCGAAGTGCAGTATACTGTTTATTTATTAAAGTTACTTATCTATTTGCTAAAATTATTGTTTTTAAAACTACTATTTTTTGTACAATATTGTACCACAATTTACTTATAACTGTTTATTTACACTGGTGTCTATGACTTCAGGACAACAACATTTTGCAAGAAAAGTTTTGCAAGAGAAGTAAGTTGTAACAGTTTTATGTTATTAAAGTTTAAAAATATAAATTTATATAGAAATATACAAAAAATAAAGATACAAAGAGAAAATAATTTTTTGAAGAATTGATTTGGGAAACCAGTTGATGGCTTAATAATTTGATTACAGTTTCTTTTATGAAATATTAGTATGTGTGCATCTCTCATTGCAATGTATGCACATCATTTCCGCATATTAGACCGACCGGATTGTCTAGAAGAATTTGAGGTAAATTCTGCCACTCCCGTTTAACAACCACAACAAAGACTTTTTTACTTAGCGATGGTGGATTGATCTCTACTACTCGTCTCTGAGGTGCATCACATACGTAAATGTTATATGTAATCAAGGTCAGGCGAAAAAGCAGCCATTTCTCAAGAAGATCGTCAACTCATGTCGCACTATGACATCGGCCATTATCATAAAACCCTGGTTAACAGAACTCGTTAACCGAAACCCTGAAATCAGAAATCCAAAAAACACGTACTGTACTTCTCGGAAATAATCGCGAAGGCGATTTTAGTTTAGTTTAGTTTAGTTATATTAACGTCCCGTTTTGAAGCAACACGAGGGCTATTTTGGGACGGACCTCGTAATTTTGAACCTCTGTCAGATGACGAGGACGACACCTGAACTGGCACCCCCCTCTCCAAGCTTCCACGCCACACCAACGGGAGGACGTTTGACCACTACGTATGATTTAGCGTGCAACAGGCCCCATACACGGCGGATCTTCAGTGGAATCGGGTTTCGAACCTGGAGCCCTCCGGCCCCAAAGCCGAGACCTTACCACTAGGCCACCGCGGCCCTCTCGCGAAGGCGAGACTCTTTTGCAACGATATCCCCACTTTTTCCCTTTAAGCCTTCCCAAGAAGATCAGTAATTAATTTTAGAATGCTAAAATTAAAATTGACGGATATTAACAATGTTACTCACGATATTGTTTACCTGCGCCAGTACTCGCCGGTGTGAATATTGCGCCCGACGAAGGGTTGAGATTAATAAAGAACATAAGTGTAGCTAGTCTACAGAGTGAATTTTGAATTCGTTTTACCCTCAAAACATTTCAGAATTACATACTGTAATTAGATGCAAAATAGTAATAGATTTTCATGGCTTAACCGAAAAAAATCGTTATCCACGAAACGGCTTCCCTTTCTTTAGTTCGGTTAACCGGGGTTGCACTGTACCTCTCTTTTGCAAAGAAAGGGCGTGAAAACGAATTTCTGCTTAATAAAATAGTTTTTCAAGAAGTAACTTATCAAAAATTGTCACCTATATGGCCTTTTCTATTTTTTTATCGGTGTTATCCATAGGAAATAATAAGCCGTTCATAGCTCAAATGCTTTTATATAAAGGAAACACTTACAGGCCATATACAGAACGCCGCCCATGTCCCCGTGCCTGTAATGGCTTCCCATGCCGGGAATTGGGCCCGGGCCGCCTGGGTGGGTGAAAGCCAGGAATCCTAACCACTAGACCACATGGGAGAGGCCATATACAAAAGCTTAGCCACTACATTATTTCTAACAAATAAATAGCCAAGTCATTTCTCTTTACCACCTTTCTCGTTCCTTCTAGTTATGTGTCGCTCAAACCAAAACGGGTCCACGGATCCGGATTCGTAAAGACAGGATACGGAACACACTACAGACCCGGTTCAAAGAAGACTCGTTTCGAAATGGATCTGGTCGGAAAAAGATCCATTTCGAAATGGATCCGGTCGGAAAGACCCCTTTCAAAAAGGACCCGTTCCGAGAAAGACCCAGTCATTTGACCCGTTCTTCGGATCCGACGGTTTCAACGCCTGGACCCGGTTCTTTCGCTTTTATATAAAGGAAATATTTACGGTCCATATACCAAAGTTGAGCCATTGCATTATTTATAACAAATAAATACCCACGTCATCTTTCTTTACCATTTTCTCGTCCCTTCTAGTTATGTGTCGCTCACTCCAAGACGGGTCCAAGGATCCGGATCAGTAAAGAAAGGATCCGGAACCGACTGCAGACCCATTTCGAAAAGGACCCGGTCCGAAGAAAACTTGCTCTGGATAGGACCTGATTCGAAAAAGATCCAGCGATTTGACCCGTTCCTCGGATTCGACATCTGGAATCGGTTCTTTCGCTTTTATATAAAGGAAATATTTACAGTCCATATACAAAAACTCAGCCATTGCATTATTTCTAACAAATAAATACCCAAGTCATCTCTCTTTACCACCTTTCTCGTTCCTTCTAGTTATGTGTCGCTCACTCCAAGCCAGGTCCACGGATCCGGATTCGTAAAGACAGGATCCGGAACTGATTGCAGACCCGGTCCAAAGAAGACCCAATTCGAAATGGATCCAGTCGGAAAAAGACTCATTTTGAAAATGACCCGATCCGAAGAAAACTTCTTCCGGAAAGGACCCGAGTCATTTGAGTCATCAAAAGTCTCCAGTCATTTGACCCGTTTCTCGTATCCAACGGGTTCGACGTCTGGATCCGGTTCTTTCGAAGGAAACGAGATGCTCCTGTTGATGAAAGGCGCCGGGTTTTTCGATCGCCATATTGCAGATGAGTTTATTCGGGAAGAGACGCTGCTCTAAATGTCGGTTGCTTTGAATGAACGCAATTGTATAATTATCGTTACAAAGGATACAGTGGAACGAATGGATTTAGGTTAATTATTCCGATTTTTTTAAATTTTTCATATAAATCACTTCAGTTAATGAATTGAGTGGGATAAATAAAGGTAAAACCTTTTGTAATTCCTCGGAGAAATTGTTTTACAATAAGAAAGCTTGAAAAATTATAATTGTTTTTGCTCGTTATTACATGAGTGTTTGTTCATGCTCATCTTTTTAATTAATTCTCAATCATTTACCATTAAATTTATTATTAGAACTTTAGTTCGATCATAGTTAATAAAGTAAAAAAAAATCTGTTTATTTTATCATAAAACATATTGAATGATATAGGAAAATGAAAAAAGGAATATTTCATTATGAAGCTTCTAAAACAATTGCACTTTGTCACTGAGAATAGTTGAATACATTGTAGTATTTTTAGTTATAAAATTTAATTTATTACAGAGAATATATCGGTCTTACAATTAATATTTGATGAAGAGATATGGAAATTTATTCGAAGTGAGTTTCAAATTTCAGCTACAAATGACAAATAAATTTTTTAAATCAAGAATATGAATATGGTGCACTTTTTTCAAATTTGGAAAAAACACAAATAATCTTGATTGTTTTATATTTTTATCCAATACAAAAAAAGCAAGCTTGAAATTTGTTTCGTAGATGAAAATTTGCTTAGCTCCAAAACAATTTTTTAAAAAACTTATATATGATTTATTTTTATATATTTACTTTGAAGCAACTGATTTTGTTTTTGACTCAAAAGTTTCAAAGCAGTAATTTTTAAAACGTATATCCAAAATATTTAACTGGTAGATTATTAGTCATAATTAAAATCCGTATATCTTGGCTAGTTACAAAAATTTGTTGGGATTCATAGTCTTAAAGTTTACAACAGAAATTTAATCAGAAAATAAAACAGGCTTATGGCATGATAATGATTCTTTTTCAAATTAATGAAATGGAAGTAGTATCATCTAAAGCGGGGCATTCCCGATTGCCCCATTTTGGAATTTTTGGAACACGGGAAGGAAAAACCAATCGACAAGGTCGAAAACCTAAGAAATTTTGAGCAAATGGTTTGGAAATGGTGGAATTCCAACGAACTCAAAATCCAAAACTCCATCCACGATTCCATTTTGGGACCTCGATGCGAGGGTAGCGGTACAACAAAGGATCTGCCTACATTGGAACCTCGCGTCGAGGCTAGAAAGGAAACTCAAAATCCCTGTGTGGAGGAAGAGAAATGTGAGTGGGATGAATTCTGCGTCTTTGAACCTTGTCTGAAAACAGACTTTGGAACATCCGTGAATGCTTTGCCTAATATTTCGATTAAAATGTGTGGAAAAAAAGTTCTTAGGACAAATGGCATGGCTTAGCCTTCTCCTGAATGCCCAGATTAATATGTACGTATCTTTGCACACCCTTGTCAGCATCTCGATCTTCTCTCGTGGAAAAAGAGGGGGCTTAAGCTATCTCTGCTATACACAAGGCCCAATTTCTCAGAGGTCGAGATAAACTCTCCAAAATGGTAATTTAATATTTTCAATTCTATGTCAACGTTTCAGGTTTGTAATTTGTGTAATTTGTAACCTGTCTTTTAAAATATTAGAATACATTCAGAAGTTGTTCATAGGAAAGCTATTTAAGTTTTCTATATACACAACAGTATATTTCTAGATTGGAGATGGACGGTTGAAAATTATGAATGACTATTAAAACTAAGTGCCAAAATTGGCCACGTCTACCGAAAATGCCAGATATTAAATTTCCTCTGACGTGTGAGGCGTGGAAGTTCTGAAGAAAGGGTATCGCCCACGTCATCTGAAAAGTTGTTCAAAATTACAAATACAGTCCCAAAATACAGCTCTAGTATTGCTTCAAGGTGGGAAGATAATTTATCTCTCAAGCCAAACATTAAACCGGAAAAGATTTTATACTTGCTGTAATATGTTAATCCAAGGGTAAGTCATTAAGTAAGTCGCAAAAGATAAGAAAAAAATAATTTACCATGATAATCAGTTGGAAACAATTTTATTTTCAACAGAATCTCCACCAATGTTGATGCACTTATCCCATCGTTTTATCATCTCCCCAATTCCAGCTACATAAAATTCTTTGGGTTGCTGCCTCATCCACAGTAGGACTTCGTGTTGAACGTCGTCATCATCTGCAAAGTGTTTGCCTACAACATGTGGTTTTAGTGGAACGAACAGGGCTAAGTCTGGGCTGTAAGGTGGATGCTGTAGCACTGACCAACCAGACTTAGCCCCAAGCGATTTTCAACTGTTCAATCCACTAAAACAACATCTTGGAAGCAAACTCTTTGCAGATGATGACGACGTCCAACACGAAGTCCTACTGTGGATGAGACAGCAACCCAAAGAATTTTATGCAGCTGAAATTGGGTCGCTGATGAAACGATGGGATAAGTGCATCAACATTGGTGGAGATTATGTTGAAAAATAAAATTGTTTCCAAGTGATTATCATGGTAAATTATTTTTTTCTTATGTTTTGTACTTAGTTAATAACTTATCCTCGTATTTCCTATTCTATCAAATATAATTGGTGTTTATACGTAAAATAATTTATTGAGAACTTTGAATTTGCCTTTGTTTGCTTATCACAAAATAATGGACATTTTAAATACACAATACAGGTCGTGAAGCAGTATTTTGTATTTGCTTTACAGTTTTATTAAGTTACATCTTTAGATAGAATATTATGCTGTCTCAATAATAGAGGATTCAACCAGATGAATTTAATTTTAACTACATATGAAACAGTATTTAATATTTGTTAACAAATTTTAATCACTGCAGAGCATTGTTACAGACACGGAAAGCATACCACATACACACTGGATCCACATATTTTTAATTGCCCATTTTACTCTTGGTACCTCCCTCTTACCCCCAAATATTTAACTAAGCAGGTAGGGCAATTTCAATGCTCTTCTTTCACACGCACGTACTCAGTATTATGAAATATCCTGATTTCCTGCTTTTGTCCTTGACAAAGCGTAATATCACATTAAAAAATTTAAATAGAGCAATAAAAGAAATACGAGTTTTAAAAAATTATTCTTCATTTTAAAAACAAAGAGTTATTTGAATTAACTCATTGATGGAATAAAGCTATATCAGATTGTTAAGTTTCATTTCATTTTTGGGCAATCGTATCTAGTGTATTAATTTATAACTCAAAATAACTTTTTCTTCTAACCAGAAAGAAATTTAAAAAATTGATGCAATGCAAAACAGAAAAAAGTACATTGGCATTATGTTTCAAAAATTTCTAAACTGCCTTCTTTGACGTATGTTTTAGTAAGAAAAAATACAGCAAAATAATTTTATAAATATTTTTATACTAAATTCTAAATTACAACCATAAAAATCACTTGTTTTGTTAAATCTTGATAAAATAAAATTAATAGATCTAATAAAATATAATTAATAGATTTGATAAAAAATTAATATTAATAGATTTACGGAAAATGTTGGGTCAATATTTTTTTAAATAAGAAAGAATATTTGTTATACAAACGTAAGATACGCCAACAATTGGAAAAACAGTTTAGAAATTACTACGAAATTTTTATGGATGTACAAGAAATATGAAATAAAGTATTATTAATGAATAACGTTATTTGCTGGTACTATAGTTAAGGATAAGACGTTATTTCAAATATTTGTCATTTTATTCGATTTAATATTAGAAGTGTAATTTCTAGGCCTACGTCGAGGTCAAGTTAACTTTACAGCATGGGTAGAGGCGAGATTTACTAATCTAGTCGCTGAGGTGGTCGGTACATAAAACGATTGGCACTCAAGTGCTTCATATTAACTAGTACTACACTACTCAGCTTCTCAACCTATCATGCCTGTATTCCACATATATCAGAAGTACTCCATTGTGAAAAACCACAGAGCTGGCGACAAAATCAAAGCAAGTCTACTCGATAACAAAATAACAAATTTAATAAAATAACAACTAAATTAAAATCCCAAATCAAATCATAAGATTATTCAACACGCTAGGTATGAAATGATAAAAAAAAGAAGAAGGGAGTGAACAGAAGCAATCAATCTTGAAGTACTCCAACAGGCTCCTCGCTATTGGTCGATGGGTGACATCACAAAGAGGGCGGATCCGATCTGCATGCAATTACAATTCAAGATATTGCCAGATGCCGCGATGATGCCAAAAAAGCATCGAAACGAATAGTTATACTTTTTGATTTAGAACACTTTAAGTGAGGAGGAATTAAGTTAGAATAGGATTTATTACTTTCTCGTATACGAAGTATACAAAGAGAAAGTATTGTAATCGTCAAAAAATTCGAACTCGAGATTTTGACGAATCTCCGCGTTTTAGACCTCCCTGAGTCCGAAAAACACAATTTTTGAATCATGTCTGTCTGTGAACACGATAACTCGAAAACTATTAGAGCTACGGGGATGAAATTTGGTATGTGATCTTTACACATAATTTGCAGGTTTCTCTCAAACTTTGGGCAAAATCCGTCAAACGGAAGTCTGTTTGTCTGTATGTCCGTGTTAATGTGAACGCTGTAACTCAGAAACTTGAATAACTGGATAGATAAAATTTGGTACACAGGTTTATAATCATGAATGTAGGTGCGTATCAAATTTTGGACCAAATCCGTCGAAGGGTTGGCTGTCTGTCTGACTGTATAGTCTCATACTAGTAAAACTTATATCTCCTCAACTCTTTGGCTTAGATGAATAAAAATTGGTGTGAGGCCTGCTAACATTACTTGTAATTCTGTGCCCAAATTTTGTTTCAATCGGTTAAAAAAAAGGCGTTCAAATTGCATATTAAATTTTTTTACTTTCGTACTGGGAGTAATCTCTGCGCATGCGCAAGCTATTCAGCGATAACGAGTCATTTTCTCCTGTTTTTTTTTTCGCTCCCGCCCGCCCTCGCATTAGAGGAGCATCTCTTTGAATTTGATTCTTCACCTAAATATTTTACAATCACTATAATCTACATTCAAAAAACCTTCTGATAGTCATTGCATTCTGGGTTACAGTAGGTTCGAATTTGTTATCCACGCAGGGGGAGAGGAAATGACGAATTTTTGAGAAGTATACGAGAAAGTTTAGGGGAGGCCACTCCGCTGGTTTTATGTTTCCTTAATGGTAATCTAGGTTTGGAAACAAGAGGAAAATCTAATAAAATGTTGAATTTTAAGAAAAAACTTGCGAAAAAAGATTATCCGAAATTTAAATTCTCAAGAAGATGAGTCGTGCAGACGATAGGAGAAAAACATAATCATTCCACTTCCGCCGGCAGAATCGAACCTGCCCTGACTGGATTCACAGGCCTGTACTGTGCAGTTCACTGTACTGACTGTCAGAGATTTACTAACAAAAGTTGTACTGTTCAGCAACGGATTCCGAGACTACCACTTTTGGACGATTTTATACCGGAAAGGGGTGTCAGGCAATGAGTCACATGAGCGCATTTCCGGAGTTCTTTGTTAGATCATGCACAGTAAAATGTAAACATCGCCCTTCCATTCTTCACTTTCCCCCTATTTTGATGAAAATAACTCCGCCCTGCGCATGCGCAAAAGCACAGAGGGTTTCCGAATCCGTTGCTATACAATACTTTCCTTCTCTCGCCACTTGCAATTACGTCACGAAATTAAAGGGATATTTACATAGCTTCTCTATTTTGCTTAGATTTTATAGTAAGATCAAATGGCAGGCAATTCAATTAAATTTTGCATTTTATCAATGGAGTTATGAACAGTTTAAACGTTTGACTATTGACACAGGATGTCCTATAACTGCAAAAAGTAGTTAAAAATTTTTTGATGATGAATAAGACATCTTTTTAAGAATATGGAGCTCGTCATGGTTGGTAATTTGATTTTTTAATTAGCGAATTGAAGTGCAATTTCATCACTGAACGCTTCAGTAAATATATTGTCTTGAGCAAATTCATGGGAAGCGAGAACCTAAAACCAGATAATACAAACCAAAAACGTCGCAATACTCTCTGTCAAGTCGCGGAAAATTCTGGCAAAGTAACAATAGATTTCATAATCTGAAAAACAGAAAAAACAGAATTTTTTTTAAAATTTAACTTTTATTAAATATTATTTTTATTAACTTTAATTAAAGTTTATAAATGAAATTTAATAGTAAAAATATTAATACAATTAATTATCTTATTAAAAATATATTAATATTTATAATATTTCGAAATATTAATAAATTAAAAGTTTAAGCAGTAAAAGCGTTATTATTATAGCAGTTTTAGGTAATAATTCCATTTGAGTTTCGGATTCAGATTCACTTCTGGATCCGGATCCACGGATCTACGCAAAGTGAACAGGTTCGATTCATCACTAGTTTCTTCCCGCTCTAAACTTAGCAAGAAAAAAGTAGAAGAGATCTCGAGATTTGAAGTATATGTTGTAGACAACGGCGGCTCGTCCATAAGAGCTGCATTTTCCTTTGAAATTATTTTAAAATATTGTATTTTCGTTTTTATTCTAATTGGCTTGCTTTTCCACTTTGAGAATTCAGTGATCAACGAAAATGGCAAAAAGTAATAAAAAATGTAAAAAGAAGACGGAAAATCAATCAAGAATTAAAAGAGAGACAGACCAGAGCTGCATCAAGTTTTGTCTCTCCTACGGATCCGATATTAACCCAAAGAGCATCGCGAAGCGGGAGAAAAGCAACCCTTTCTCCGCTTGAAATTGCATTCATTTGAGCTGCATTTTTTTCAGCTCTCATTTGGCGCGACTTCCTCATTTGGCTCTTTTTCGCTTTTTCTCAGTAGTTCAGTCGTTAAGTCGTTTTTTTAAATCCAGTTCTGGAGGAGTTGTAACTTTTTGCTTCTTTATGTATTTTCGGTTGCTGCTTACGATTCTGACGTTTGCCACCAATAATATTTGTTGGGATTTTAGTTATAGCCAAAAACATTAAAAAAATCTCCAGTTTTTTGTTTATAACTCAAAAACTATCAATTTTTAGTATATCATCATTATATACCAAAATAATCAGCACAAAATTTCCTACAACTTAGGTCTATAAAACTTTTGCAGCACTGCTTGTTTCTGAGTTGACGAGCCTCCACTGGTTGTAGGTAAGGTAAAATTCTGGTCCGAATTCGTAGATGGGCCACCTAGCTAAAAGGAGGCGCAAATTGTGGGAGGATGAACATTTTATTTCACCTCAACTCTCTTACCCAGATAGCAAAAAAAGATTGTCTAAAAGGTTTTGGAAACCTTGTCGTCAGTAAGGCTAAAGGGTTGTCACAAAGGTTTCCATGACAAGGGTTGAATCTTTCGGCAAGGTAGCGGAAAGGTTCACTAGTCAACAAGAAATAAGGTTTTCCGTAAGGTTTTAGTAAGATTTCCCCAAGCTTTTATTACAAGCTTGTTTCAGTCTTTCCTCAAGCTTGTTTCAGGCCTTTCCAAAGGTTGTTAAGAGCCCTCCTTCGGCGGACAAAATAGAAAGCCCCCTCCGAAGTCGTACTCCTACAGAGGGGTACAACCCCCCTTTTTTGACCCCCTATTTAAAGCCGCACTCTTGCAGAGGGGTCCAACCCCCTTCTTCTGACGTCATCTTAGTCAAAGTTAGAATTATCTGGAATGTCATTTAATTAGATCAATTAGGAATCTTAATTAATCAAAGCTTTATTATTCATTTCAATTAAACTTACTTGTACGATTTCTTTGTAGCTAAAGACAAAACTTCATATCCCTCCGAGCCGGGGATCGAACCCGCGTTCATAGAGTTGGAAGGCAAGGACAATAACCACTATACTGGACGGGGCTACACACGATGGGACAGGTGGTTGATGAAAAAAGCTTTCCTACGTCAATTTTGCGGGAATTGTTTCCGAAACGGTTTGCGCTTAAATGCTTTCGCGGACAACCTATGGAAAATGAAATGGCAACCTTTCCGCAACCTTCTTTGCTATCTGGGTACTATTGAAGATAGAATAATAATTGAAATTAAGCGACTTATCGTTTCATAATCTTACAATGAACAACTTTGGAGCTAAAAGTTTTTTTATCTCTGCAATCCTTTACAAGTTAGGGATTGAAAAGTGAGTTTCGATCCCCAACTTCGACTGCTTTTTAACCTAAGCAGGTATCACCTTGTTGTACAGCTGTCATCAGTTGCATTCTCTTCCACCCTTTTTCATCCTCACCTCTCCAACCCTTGTGAAATTAGAGGTTGAAATTTTCTTTTCCTTATACAGTCGGACCTCTATTTAACGAAGTCGCTAAATCCCGGAAAAAAGTTCGTTATATGGAAAATTCGTTAAATAGAGATTCACTTTTTAAAATACTTTAAACCACAAAACAGATTTTAATTTCATAAACACTATATATTATTATTAAAAAAAGTAATTAATCACTCTTTTATTTTGTAAATTAATATCTATTTGTTTTCCATCAAAAAGAAATCTGCAAGGAAAACCAAAATAAAGCAAAATATTGTCTGGGAATACACAGTATTTTCAATTTACAAAAAATAATTTTATATTAAAATTAATGAATTTTAATGACATTATCGCATTTATTTCAACAAGTAATTTTAAGCATACGTTACCACATGCGTTCTTAGATTTAATTACTGATAAAGTTCGAGGATACGGTGAAAGCTCCATTGAGGGTGAAAAGGGGATATTGAAAGTTTCTCTAATGAAGTGGACGGGGGGGGGGGTGAAGTGAAGGTTGCACCTCCTGGATGAAATGAAAAGAATGACTGCGATTTTACTACTCTCGATGAGTTAGGAGACTGGTAAACCCAGTTCAAGGTCATTGATCACCACAAAATGTGTTAAAAGAAAGAATAAGTTTGAAATGTTCAGAAATATTTTGAGAAATAGGGAGAAAAAAAATATTGGATCACAAGAAAAAGTTCGTTAAATAGAGAATGCACTTCGCTATTTGGAGGTTATTTTACGAAGAAATTCGCAAAATGTTCTTGGTTCTAAGGGAAAAATTCGCAAAATAGAGGTTCGTTAAATAGAGGTCCGACTGTATTTCCTAAGATAAAGAATGTACAGGGTGTCCAACAAAGGACTCCCTCATTTTAAAATTAAATAAATCGGCAACGGAGATCGATAGAAGAACGAAACCAGTGATATGCTTAGTCTGAAAGCCGTAAAAATCTGATACAAAAGTTTCAAAATTAGTTAGAAATGTTGCCGACAGGTGGCGCTGTACGTTGTAATCACAGTTCAGATTTCTAGAAGAAAGCTATAAACTGTCATTTGCAAGTAATCGTTGCAATCACATCACAATCGATTCAAATTAGACATTTTTCGTGCTTGCCAAGGACAGTTTATAGATTTCTTATCGGATTCTGAATAGCTATTACAACCTGCAGCGCCACCTGTCGGCAACATTTATAACTAATTTTGAAACTTTTGTATCAGATTTTTACGGCTTTCAGACTAAGCATATCACTGGTTTCGATCTCCTATCGATCTCCGTTGCCGAGTTATTTAATTTTAAAATGAGGGAGTCCTTTGTTGGACACCCTGTACCTTCGCCTTTTGGCTTTGCGATACGTATTTTTTCCATTGAATTTATTTCTACTTTTAAGGTGTCACATTACCCCAAAAAATGGCCAAAATATAAATTTTTATTTTATTGGCGTGTTTTGTTTAAATTGTCTTTCTACTTATTGCAGCAAAATTTCAAATTAGAGCCTCTAATGTTATAAAAGCTATTTAGGCTTTTATTTACGATAGCCAATGATAAACATGCGCAAATGACAAAATTACCTGAATTTTTCTCTATGTCTGACTCTTCTTCGCTTTCATGTTTTCAAAAAGCTAAGGGTTTTTTCCCTTTTTAGATAGAGCTTTCAAATTTTTTGTACTTGTTTATCTTTATGTATATGACAATACTGTGCATGCAACAAAAATTCAGTTGCTTAGTATCTTTTATATACAAGATAAAAATTGAGTTCGTACTAAATTACCTCATTTTTAACCACATAATACGATAAGAAATCTATATTTAAGCGAATATTAGACGCGAATTAGAATCCATGCACACTTTTGTGTAATATATTTCAATGAATTGGCAAATAAAATTTGATGCAAAAATATTCATATTTGAAAAAGTAGTAAGGAATTTAAAACACTGAATTTTTCTTTAAAAAATTAAAATTTCTACTTAACAAGCAGATCAAATTGATTTTTTTTTCTTTTTAAGATAACTTTATATGATTGTTACGTTTTGATAGTATGAAAAGTTTTTCAATAATATTTAAAATAAAAAAATATTGTTCAGAAGTTAATGTGTCCCCTTAAATACATGGTTCCTACTTATATCCGTTACACCCCCTTAACTTCTAAACGGTGACAGCTTAAGCCATAAACTTGGTGTCTAGGTATAGTAAAAAGGATATGCGCTACTCGATGAGACCACTTACAACGCCATTTATTGCGCACCAACTATGTGCTAAAACGTGTGCAAAGTGAAATTTAAACTCAAATCTGCATTGTAGATGACGAAGAGCACTTTGAACACCGAAAATAAAGGTATATTGTGATAACTAATTGGTTTTTTTTGTCGTTTTAACTCGTTTAGAGATGTCACAGTTTTGGAAATCGATAACAAATAAATGTGCACTTTAAACGTTAATTTCTTCGTATTAATCTGTACAAGGTATCTTATTGTACTAAATCGAAGATGATCTACAATTTTGTAATTGACCTTTTCCCCGTATCTTGTACTGTTTTCGAGATAGGACCGCTTATTCCAAAATTTGCCGATAGATGGGGTTGTAAGTTGTCTCATCGAGTAGCGCATAGACTTTTTACTATACCTAGACACCAACTTTATGGCCTAAGCTGTCACCGTTTAGAAGTTAAGGGGGTGTAACTGATGTAAGTGGGAACCCTGTATATTAGGGTGGGCCGAAAAAAACTTTTTTTCTTCTTTTCGAAACGCTATAGTGCGGAAAACTTGCCTCTAGTGTAGATAAGTAAAATGCAAAAAATATTTTTTCTTTTGCTTACATCTTGCGGTAGCGCATCGACCCTAAACTTTTCGAAAATATACGATTTTCATAATTTTTCTAATAGCAGGAACAAAATCATATAACTTCTATAACAAATAGATAGATGTATATTTTAGTACAACAAAGTGTAGGAAAGATAAATAAATGAAGGAAATTATACATTTTACAATTTGTTAATAGGCCTTACACTTAAAAAACCATCATTTTTTACAAAAAATTGACAAATTTCCATTGAAACAAAAAGCTGCTTCTTTCTGATTGTGTAAAATTTCAGTTTGTAACCAAATATAGTCCTTTATCTGCCTTCAGTTTCTTTTGGTACTTTTGAGATAAGATTTGCTTGAAAAAGTTGGCATTTAAGATCTTGAAAGAAGTGTAGTTCTTATAAATCCATCTCTGGAATTGGAACCGACGTATCTTTGTGATGCCTCGGTTACCAGCTTCACACATCGTTCCACTGCTTGGGCGTGACATGGGAAGGCACCCTCGTGATTGAAAAAGTAAACTCAAAGCGGTTTGGAAGAACTATAAAAGAGGAACATTATTCAATTATACAAGAACCGGTTCTGTGTTCGTTGGTCACGTTGCACCCTCTTCTGGGTCTGCTCAAAACATTGCCAATAGCATTCTTTCTTATTTGACCGAAACTGGATTTTTATTACATGAACTGGACATAATTGGATGTGATGGAACCGTTACCAATACGGGGTGGAAAACAGGTGTTATTTGCCAAATTGAAAAACAAGTTAAAAGACCACTACAGTGGGGTGTGTGCCTCTCATACTTTAAAGAATTGTCATTTCCGCATCTGTTCATAAATTCAGATTGTCAAACGACTGGGCCAAAATTATTCAGTTGTCCGATTGGCACACAGCTCAGTAAATGTGAGAAACTCCCAGTGGTAAATTTTTAAAGCAATTAATGTGAGATTCCAGAAATTGAACAGAAAATTTTAAGCAAAGATCATCAATATCTGCTGGGCATAAGTTATGCTATAAAATAAGGCAGCTCTCCTGAAGACTTATTTGTTTGTGAACCTGGTCCACTTTCCCATTCAAGATGGTTAACAATGGCGAACAGAGTTCTCCGTTTGTATTTAAGTATTGAAAACCCAACAGATGAACACGAGATCTTAGTTTCTTTTATCCTAAAGTCATGCCTGTATGGTTTCATATTAAGAAATGTAAGTTCTTCACAAATGGACCAGAGCATGTATTTGAAGTTATAAAATCGCCAAGATTCAAAACTTGTTAAAAGTCATTGACCCAGTAATTCAGAGAAATGCATTTTTTGACCATCCAGAAAACTTGCTTTTGAGTGTGATAGCAGATAAAAGGGATCATATAAGAGAGTTAGGTTCCAGAATAATTATAAGAGCTAGAAACTTTGCTTCGAAAAGAAAGTCAATTAGGAGTTTTCAACCACCAAAAATCAATTTCCTAGCTACAGACTTCACTGAAATAATTTACTAGAACACTATTACACTTTCACCACCACCTTTGCTGCGAAGATTCACGAATCAAGAGATTTGGTCTAAGGTCCAATCAGGTGGAACTTTGACAATGCCATATCCAAGCCCATCGTCCCCATGCCATATCCCAGCAGTGGAACGATGTGTTAAGCTGGTAACCGAAGCATCACAAAAAGTCGTCGGTTCCAATTCCAGATGGTTTTATAAGAACTACACTTCTTTCAAGATCTTGAAATTTGTCAAGCAAATCTTATTTCAAAGTACCAAAAGAAACTGAAGGCAAGAAAAGGACTGTATTTGATCACAAATTGAAATTTTACACATTTTTTGTTTCAATGGAAATTTTTCAATTTTTCTAAAAAATGGGGGTTTTCTTAATGCAATGCCTATTATCAAATTGTAAAATGTATCATTTCTTTCATCTATTTATCTTTCCTACACTTTGTTGTACTAAACTATACCTCTAGCTACTTGTTTTAGAAGTTATATGATTCTTTCCCTGTTATTAGAAAAAATATGAAAATCGTATATTTTCGAAAAGTTTAGGGTCGATGCCTACCGCCAGATGTAAGCAAAAGAAAAAAATGTTTTGTGCATTTAACTTAGCTATCTTCGAGACAAGTTTTCCACACTATAGCGTTTCGAAAAGAAAAGAAAAGTTTTTTTCGGCCCACCCTACTGTATATCGAAAAACTTCTTTAGTATATCGCTCGTTAATATATCGTCTTGCATTTCTCCCATTCATTCCTATTTTGAATGTAAAAAAATAAGAAGCTTTATAACGTAGTAGGTATTCGATAAAGCGTCGCTTGCAATGAACTTTAATAATTTATCTTTCTTTTTTCAATTCAAATAAATATTGTATTCTTTTTCGCACAATAGAACAGGCAGAAGAGCTGATTCTTACTTTAGTTTTTCTAGATGAAACCTTAAAAATTTAAGGGTGGAAATGGTGGAGGAGTGAAATTTTCTTTACATATCCGGACAAAAGGAATATCCCCTTTGCCTTCCGGCTTGTCGATAAGGTTTTTTTTTTTATCGATATACGATGCAAAGCGTTTTGTATGGAAAAAAATATCACTGATTTTCCTAGCAGGTCATGCCGAAAAACATTGTCTACGTTAATTAGCCTATACAATATTACTATTTTTTCCAAATAAAAATACTTTTTTCAGGATTAACTTTTTCTAGAAGCTCATCAGTATCGTCAAAAATGATTTACCCAAGAACTTCTTTTAGCGAGACAAAAACTTTTACGTTTTCTAGAGGGGAAACACTATGGAAGACTAGTAACAGAACGTGATCGACTCATCGTGGCTTACGAAACAGATGAAGGATACTATCAGTTGTCTGCGTTGAAGAAGATAGAAGCAGAGATAAGACTCGAGTTATTTACAGTGTTGGAATCATTGTTTTTTGGCAGATTATTAAATATAAGTGAACACTTTTATAGTTGCCGGTGATGTTTGAGCATTGAAGCGCTATCTCTATATCTGCTAATAATATAAGGCTTGTTCAAATGAAAGTGTGGCTGCGGAAATATTTTGTAGGCGTTTATTAGTTACAATACACGCATGATTGGAAATGGAACAGTGGTACATAGTTGATATTATAGTGAGTAAATGAAGTGAAATTGCGTGTACTCTAGACTACCACTTTTGGACGATTTCAGACCGGAAAGAGGTGTCAGGCAATGAGTCATATGAGCGCATTTCCGGAGTTCTTTGTTATATCCCGCCCACTAAAATGTAAACATCACCCACCTATTCTTCACTTTCTCCCTATTTTGATGAAAATAACTCCGCCCTGAGCATGCGCAAAAGCGCGGAGGATTTCCGAATCCATTGCTATACAATACATTCACATGATAAAATGTAAACAAAACCGAATGACGTAAGCAAACAGCATCCGGTGCGACGTTGAGACAGTTTATCAGTTTATACAGAATGCAATCAGTTATTGGTGCATACACATATTTTCTATTACACATAATCACCATGTTGGTTTAAACAATTATACCATTGTTTCACAAGATTATGAATACCGGCTTTGGCTAAAGTCTTTGGTTGCATGCGGAAACTTCCTTCAACGCTTACACGAACCTCATTGTCGTCTTGTAAACCGGCGTCCCTTCAGTGCTTTTTTCAAAGGCCCGAAAATATAAAAATCGCAAGGTGACAGATCGGGACTGTAGGGAGGATGATCGAAATACGCGAGTATGAGACAAACACTCAGTCCCATGCACATTCATCATTCGCCTATAAATGTGGCTTCTCGGCCTTTTGACTAAGATCAAAGTGTAGTACATATGTCCGTTCCACTAACACCTCCGGCACACAAAACTTGAATTACAGCGCTCTGCGCCTCCTTGGAGGAATCCATGACACGACCTTGTCTTATTCTGGCACGTTTCTGTTTGCAGAAATGATACTCTGCCGCTAAATGAAACTCCGCCGCTTCCACCGCCATACAGGATGTTTGAAAGTTCTACCTCTCGGAACACCGCTGCTGCTTCTGCAGTCCCACTTTCGTTTGAACAATCCTTATAAAAGCGAATGTGTTTGTCTATGATTGTGTGTGTTGGCATGGCAGACGCAGTGAGATCAGTGGCGGCTCGTCCATAAGAGCTGCAGTCCCTCGGAAATTATTTTAAAACATTGTATTCGTTTTTATTCTGATTGACTTACTTTTCCACTTTGAGAATTCAGTGATCAACGAAAATGGTCAAAAAGTAGTAAAAAATGTAAATAGAAGATGGAGAATCAATCAAGAATTAAGAGAGAGAGACAGACCAGAGCTGCATTAACGCAAAGAGCACCACGAAGCACCCTTTCTCCGCTTAAAATTGCATTCATTTGAGCTGCATTTTTTTCAGCTCTCAATTGGCGCGACTTCATCATTTGGCTCCTTTTCGCTTTTTCTCAGTAGTTCAGTCGTTAAGTCGTGTTTTTTAAATCCAATTCTGGAGGAGTTGTAATTTTTTGCTTCTTTATGTTTTTTCTGGTGCTGATTACGATTCTGAGGTTTGCCACCAATAATTTTTGTTGGAATTTTAGTTATAGCCACGAAACATAAAAAAATTTCCCCAGTTTTTTGCTTATAACTAAAAAACTATCAATTTTTAGTTTATCATCATTATATACCCAAATAATCAGTACAAAATTTCCTACAACTTAGGTCTATAAAACTTTTGCAGCACTGTTTGTTTCTGCGCTGAGGAGCCACCACTTAGTGAGACTTTGAGTCTGAGAACAAATTTCACGTTGTCAAACCCCTTGTGCAACATTAACCCTCAATAATGAGCAGGCAAGCCAATACTCCTATAATTCTTTGCTGACTGGACGTGACAGATTTACTAATCTTGAGTCGTTGCTAGGAGTTCAACACCAATGTGCTCGCGGTGCAACTGTTATATAAATTTCAATGTTGAAAGCTTGCAGTTTTTTAAAACGCATTCAATTTCGTTATCAACTTTACCTGATAAAACGCCTCATACCAATCTTTTTGCATTTTAAAAGTCCATTAAGTTTTATCCGCTCATTTAAATTATGTTAATGCTTTACAGTACATTTTTAGGCCTGTCGTCCTATTAGTTTTATTATGCTTTTATATTTATTGATATCACTTTAACTCTTTGTACGTAGAAGTATGGTAAATTTCATTGCCATAAAAAATAACCATGACAAACCATACTAGAACCGAAAATAAATAAATAAAAAATGTGCTGTCGGCATTCTGCCAAGGAGGCCCTTAGACGTAAAAGTACCAAAATTGGCACTTAGTTTGAACTAGAGCAGACTTTTGAATGCGCACCTCGGTGCGATAAAATTTAAGTGTTTTTTCGTGATAACTTCCGAAAATATAGATTTTATTTTTGAGAGATTGAAAACTGTCCAACTCTTTTGAAGATTCTTTTTAAAATTCATATAATCAATGCTTTATTCAATTCGCAATTTTTCCTCTTTTGATTCTCTTTGGTTGATGAAATTAAATTATTTTCAGCTTCACTCTTATAATTTGTTTTGAAATATTCCTTGCTGTTTGTATATACACTCTGTCCCAAAAGTTTATAGACTCTAGTAAAATATATGTTTTAGCAAAATGGAATGGCATACAAACACCAATTACAAATATGTTTATTCAAACCATACGCGACTTGCATTCAACGAAATATTTAGAAAAAACAACAATTTGTATTTCAATTATACAGCAAAATGGAAATATTAGGTGTCCCAAAAGTTTATAGAATATATGACATTTCAACAAAAGGTGCCAAATACAATGTTCTTAATAGTTTAAAGTCTTTCCATTTCTCAATATGACATTGTATACAAGTTTTCCCATCGACGTAATTACCGTTTGTAATATCTCTGGTTCCAAGTTCTACCATACACTTTCAATAGCTGTCTTCAAGGCATTCACTGAATAAAATTGCCCTCCATTCTCATATACCTTCCGAGACATAATGCCCCACACATTTTCAATTGGGTTTAAATCTGGGTTCATCGGTGGCCACACAAGAACAGTAACATTTTTCGAGTTTAAATAATTGTTCGTATGGATGGGAGCATCATCTTGCTGATAATACCAATTTCGTCCCCCTATGTTTTCTGCAAATGTCATAAGATGATTTTCTAGTGTTTCTATGTATTCAGGAGAATTTTGTCGGCCATCTAAAAAGGCCAAACCCACTTGACCGTTGAAACCGAAAGCCGCCCACACCATCACAGATCCAACCACCACTTTGCCTACTGAAAAAGCTCCTGGGCTCTTTTCGTAAATCATGCCAATATTTTATATTCCCGTCAGGTTCATCGAGGTTCCATTTTTTTCATCATTGAAAAGGACAGCCGTCCATTTATCGCCATGTGACATATGATTACGAGCCCATTGTAATCTCTTACTAATGTGAAGATTTGAGAGTGGTAATCTGCGAGCCATTTTTGCGTGGATCATATAACCAGATTCTATAATTCATCTACGAACATTGTTTTTGGATATTTGCAACCGGGGAGCCCCAGTAATTTCACGAACCGACATTTTCTGACTTTAAGCCATTCTTTGTATCCGTCTATCACCGCGAATATCCGTCACACATGGTCTTCCAGAACGAGGTTTTGACTCATATGACGTCTTAAGAGTTACTACACGATAAATCATGCTTTTAGAACGATTTAAAAGTTTCAATATTTCCTTAATAGTCTTACAGAGCAATTTCAAATGCAGAATTTTACTCACTTCTTCATTAGAGAGCTGCTGCGCTTTAGGCATCTTGAAACGTAGAACAAACGAACGCTTTCCTTTTCTTACAACGTGTTTATTAGGCTCCAGATCGACGTCGTAATTACCGATACCATATTTGCATAAAATTGCATTTGTCTATAAACTTTTGGGACAGGTTATTTCAGTTTATTCTACGATTTAAAAATTGGTATTAAATATACGTTGTAGAACTGCTGTTTTTTCAATTTAATAGACATAACATATCTGTACAGTAAGTTACATCGAAATACATCATATATAACAAAAATTATAGGCAAAATACAAGATTCTATAAACTTTTGGGACAGAGTATATATATTTAAACTAGGCCTATGTCTTAATGTCACATAAGAATATGTGTTCTGCATATTGAATGCAACAAAGTTTCATGCCCAGCAGTGGCCTAGTGCAGTGGTCCCCAAACAGTTGTGCAGTTTTTGGTTGTGCGGACCACCCGTTGTGTGAAAAAATATTTTGAGGCCCCCTAACTAAATATGCAAGTAAAAAAAACGCAAACACATATATTTATAATATATACAGGGTGCCCACACTTAGAGTGGTCCAATAGCTAATTTCTAAAGCGTTAGAGATAGACATATAGTTCCAGTTGTAAAACTGCTTTAAATGAAGGGAAGAATTATAATGTATGTTTTTTGAGTGAACAAAAATATTCCTGAAAAAGTTACGAAATCTAACTTTTTATTCAGTGCCCCAGTCCTATCAATCATATTTAGTAAAATAGTTTTGACACTCTAACATTTTAAACAAAAAAAGTCCCACTCTTTTGCGAGTAAAACTGACCGAGTTATGGAGGCACCATTTCAATAGCCGTCTTGCAGACGATTCACCAATTAATGCGCAGCAGTTGTTAGACGAGGCCGCAGATTGGTGAAAATCATGAAATTCAAAGCTTCATAACTCGCTCAGTTTTAGTCGCTGAAGAGTGGGACTTTTTTTTGGTTAAAGCTTTAGAGTCTCAAGAATATTTTACTAAATATGACAGATAGGACCGGGGGACCGTATAAAAAGTTATAATTCGTAACTTTTTCAGAAATATATTTAGTGACTCAAAAAACATAAAATATAATTCTTCCCTTTATTTAAAGCCTTTTTCCGACTGGAACTATATGTCTATCTCTAACGCTTTATAAATTAGCTATTGAACCACGATACGTGTGCACACCCTGTATATTAGATGCTCTTATATGCTAGTAATTAGTGAAGTTTAGTGTAAAAGGAATAAAAATATATTGTTTTACAAAGAAAGAAACAGGTCAAGACCCCTCCCCTGACTTCGACTCTTGATTAGCACTTCGCGGCCCATTAATACGCTATCCGAGGCCCACAACTGGGCCACGGCCCATGGGTTGGGAACCACTGGCCTAGTGGGTTAAGGCATGACATTGCTGAGAAACATGAATCGGACAAAGAAATTTATGAATTCTATCTCCATTAACCAGTGTGACGTCTCCCCTACTTCTTTCCCACGACAGAGGACCACACAGCGAAGTCCCCGGAGCAACGCAAGAGGAACGAAGTGGGTAATAATATTGCCCGGCCTTACTCAGGCCTAGAGGGGTCTAGGGAGTGAGTGCGGTACCGTTTGGAGTAGGCCACCCCGTGTAGCCGAAAAAGACCTCCGGTCAAGAGTTGACCGCTTCCAATCAACACCATGGAGGAAGGCACACGACTGCGGTTGGGTGGTTTGTCCAGCTGGAGGACGAATCACCCACTCATCAGCCACTCCCCTGGCCTCTGAAGGTAAGGTGTTTAACTCTCTGAACCTGGCTAGAGTGAGAATTCCATTGCCTCAAAACCTGGAGTGAATTTTCGCTCACAAAAACAGAATGGAATCGTCACGTTCTTTACAGAAATTCCAGGATGTCGACACCTATGGTTGCCCGATCAATTGTCAACAAAGAAAAGAACTACATTTTCCCTAAAATATTCACCCAGGTGTCCGAAACCACCTGAGTCCGGCTTCTGTCGAACGGGCGGTTTGAGGCGGGATAGGGCTCATAGGGTTAAGAAGGGAGGAAAAGTGGAGAGAGCGAGAGATGAAATGTCAGCACGCGGAGAGCTAGCTCCGTTGTGTTGATTTCGAGATACGCAAACTTAGACGAAACGGGCGTATTTTTGACCCCGTGTTAGCCAAACCCTTGGCTAGGCTAGTCCCTTTGGTGGACTGCATTCTATCGAGCGTACATTAAGACCTCGATGTCATATACCGACCCTCGGTATCTTTCTTACTCCTCCTGAGTAATAATTAGTCAAGCCTGACTAGAAGCATCCCTGTGGTGGATTGCTGCATTCTTCGAGCGTTCTTGCGACCTCGTTGTCATATACCGATCCTCGGTGTTTTCTATAACTCGCCCTGGGTTACTACCGACTGATGAACTCTCATAGTTCCTGAACTTTAAGATAAAGTTGCATCTCCTAAATTGACTCTCGCGATCTATATCCGGGACTTGTTTATCTTCATTCTTGAATTGTATATACCACCTGTATATTGACCTGTAAAATAGCAATTTATTCAAGAAGTTTATTAAATTTAAAATGCTGAAATTCTGTGACTTCTTTAAATCTGTTGGTCTCTGATCAGACCCCGCTAACACTGGGCCACGACATCACACCAGCATTATTGAAAAATCGTTACACCGATGTGAGTATTGGAAGTGAATTATTTACTGAGTTTAGGTTGGCTATTGGGGCTTTCTTGGTTTTCCTCCAAGCTTAACACAAATGTGAGCCAGTTTCCCCTGAAAGTCCTTCAAGAAGGCAACCGTCCCTCACATATAGGGTGTTAAAGTCTGATTTCAACCTTAGGTGTTTCGGGTCACTGTGACCAAGGAAGAAACCACACCCCTTTATCTTGAGTCCTGGACTTATGGACTTGGCTAGAGACGCGCAAGATCAAGTAGGACTAGAAACATCAAGAAATTAAATTGAATGAAATGGAAATAATGAAACAAAAATGTGTCAGAAAATTCATACTTTGTTACGAAATAAATTATCCTTTAAAATTATTGATAACTTTCTATCCACAATTTTTCTTTATAAAAAATAGCTGAAAATGTTTTTACCTCTTTAATCCCGAGGCGAACTTTTCTTCTAGCCCCTTTAAAACCGGGCCTTTTTGGAAGGATGGACTCTCCCAACCTGGTTGGTCATTTCCACCCACCCCTGCTATAACCTTTACTTAAGGCGCACAAAAATGGGTTGTGGTTGGCAAGGATAATTGGACCCCCTACCGTTCTTATCTCCTAAACGAAATGAGAACCTCCCCTCCCCTCAAAAGAAGCCAACCGCCTCAAACCGGCCTTCGTCGCTGTCAAGGGGAAATTTTTAGACTGCCTCGCTCGGTCTGAGAGGGTTAAAGAATATAAATAGATATGTGATTTTCGCATCTTAAAAAAATTATAACGAAGAGCTTTAATTAATAGTTTAGTCATCGTAATGATTTGTTTTCGGAGTAATCATTACACAGTTGCCTGGTGGGTGATCAACTTTGCGATCTGATAACTGCAGTAACTAATCCCTTTTCATTGAAGATCCACCGTGTAACGTAGACTTGATGATCGTTAAGTGGGCTGGATAGACGACAAGGTGTGGTACGGAACTTTAGTAGAGCGCGGTGTTTGAACAGGTGTGATCCTTTATAGAGTCATATTCGGAATTGACGTCTTTATAAACTTTCGAGAGTGTTTTTAAGATTTTAAACCACATTTAAAAAATTAAAAAGTCTTGATATTTTATTTTTTACTAGCAGTACGCGCACGGCGTTGCCCGTGGAATCAGGACTTCAACAAAATGGGGGGGAAATGCCCACAATGACACGAAAAAGTTTTGAAAGCAAAAGCGAAACAAAAGATGCACGTTATTGATTTCGCCGCTTATTTTTCTTTGCGATAATGACATTTATCAAAACAGAATCGTCACGAAAGAGAACGTCATCTGCCACGAGGAAAGTCACGCTCCAGCCAATGAAATTGCAACAATGCATTCTGGGACCGTCCGGAGAAAGTCTCGCTGTTAAATCTCACTAGCAAAAAAACTGTTTGAACTGACAGGTTAAAATTAATTTAAAAAAAACGAAAAAAATGGGTTAAGGAGGAATTCGAATGACAGCTATGACCCTCTTGGACCCTTAATGGAGATAAATGAATCAGAATGCTGAGACAAGCCAATGTGATATCGTACACGAAGAGGTTGCCAGAGGTTTCTTCCAGCATGCAACTGGTAAGCCCCATACCTCTATTACAATCCGAAAAACGCTTAGAAATGCCAACACTCTACCATGACTTCCACATTCACCAGATCTACCACTGATTGAGCATGGCTGGGACGTAACTTTAAGGCAGTTTCGTTCTCAACCATACCTTGCATAGGATGTTTGTTTATCTTACTGAAGAGGCTCAATCATCGTGCATGGCCTTCCCTGAATGACATACGATCGAATGTAGGCACAATTTCATGCCTGCATTCAACAGCACGAACTCTACTGTGATTTCTTAGACGCACTTCCATTTACATGTTTAAAATAATCTACTCTATTAAAATTCGAAGGTAAACAAACGTATGTATGTATGTATGTATGTCCCTCTATCTTCTCACGAACCGCCGAACGGAGAAGCGCGCGGAAGGTACCAAAAGATGGGGAATAATCCAGGGAAGCCATTTCGGCCATTTAAATTTCGAAATTTTAATTAGTGAAAAAGATATTAATTAAAAACTAATTGACAACAATGCTTTTCATTGTTTCGGATACTTTATAACAATACTTTTCATTGTTGCAGCGCAATTCAAAATATATTTTATTGTTGAAGTCGTTTACTTTAAAGAACATTGTTACAACAACAATAAAAAAGTGACGCTGACAGAAATAAAAAAAAATGTATTGTTGAAAGTGTATAAAATCTTTTTTTTATCCCGTGATATTTTGCCACTTGAACAGAATCATTTTAACGAATTTACAGGCGTGTTTTGTTTCTGTAAAGTTATGTGCCGAAAGATATAGATTAGTTATGTTAGTGATTTTAATCATTATTCATTGATTTGATCAAGTTTAAATATTTGTGGAAGCTTCTGTTTTAAGCTGATATTTGGAAGTTACTATTTTTGCTTTGTTCAATTCTCGCTTTTTCCGATGCCTAAAAGAAAAAGAGGAATTACAGGGGATGCTGCCAGTAGACGGGAGGCAATTAGAAAACGTGAAAGGAGAGTTGTTGAAACTGAAGAAGAAAGAAGCCGCCGATTGTCAACTATGGCACAACGTGGCCAGGACAGAAGAGCGGAAGAAACAGAAGAACCAAGTAATAGCCGATTGTCAGACATGGCACAACGTGGGCAAGAGAGAAGAGCCTAAGAAACAGAAGAACAAAGAAATAGCTGATTGGCAGTAATGGCACAACGTGGCCAGAGAAGAAGAGCCGAAGAAACAGACGAACAAAGAAATAGCCGATTGGCAGTAATGGGACAACGTAGCCAGGAGAGAAGAGCCGAAGGAACAGACGAACAAAGAAATAGCCGATTGTCAGCCATGCTACAACATGCAAGAGAACGCCGTCTGAATGTTATTGAAGGACAAAATCAACATCAGATACAAACTTTTTATGCAGCTAGAACTGTTCTGAACTGAAGAACACAACTGTGGAGAAATGGACAATCTCTGTCTGAAATGCGGAGGGTTGTATTTCCGGGATGAAAAGAATACCAGAGGAATTTACACTCATTGTTGTCATAATGGAAATATAATTGAGCAGGCTTCAGTTTATCCAGTGAGAATGAAAGGATTGATGGATGGCTCCGGTGAATTATCAGTGCATTTCAAAATAACATAAGGTCGTACCAGTGCTTCAATGGGTGCACAGATTGTACCGTCTACAGGGAGAGGAGCGTATTGCTTCAGAATTCATGGCCAGATTTATCACAGGATCTCTCATCTACACCCAGATGAAGCAGGAGGTGAAAACACTAATACAACACACTTCAACAATATTATAACACACATTAGGCATGTGTCACGTGACCTCAGGTATTATTCGATTTAGCCCGTGCAACGCCGGGCCATACAGAAGAGCCGAAGAAACAGAAGAACAAAGAAAAGAGAATACGTTTTGGGGGGAACGTAACGTTCACGTTAGCGACAATATATGTAAAAAAAATAAATCGGAGGCGGGCATATGAAAATTAGTAATAAAAAGACTAGATTTGAAGGAACATTTACATTTCTTGGAGAAAGTAAGTGACAATATTTGTTGAAAAAAAACGTAGCCGGGCATATGAAAAAATATGGATCCGAAGGCCTCACGTGATCTCACTTCTCTCCGCCCGGGAATATCCCATTATTCAAGATTGCCCGTGCAACGCCGGGTCATGCAGCTAGTCTATCCTATTAAAATTCGAAGGTAAACAAACGTATGTATGTATGTATGTCCTTCTATCTTCTCACGAACCGCCGAACGGAGAAGCGCGCGGAAGGTACCAAAAGATGGGGAATAATCCAGGGAAGCCATTTCGGCCATTTAAATATCGAAATTTTAATTATTGAAAAAGATATTAATTAAAAACTAATTGACAACAATGCTTTTCATTGTTTCGGATACTTTATAACAATACTTTTCATTGTTGCAGCGCAATTCAAAATACATTTTATTGTTGAAGTCGTTTACTTTAAAGAACATTGTTACAACAACAATAAAAAAGTGACGCTGACAGAAATAAAAAAAATGTATTGTTGAAAGTGTATAAATTCTTTTTTTATCCCGTGATATAACGTCCAACAAAATCATTTTAACGAAATTAAAAGGGGTGTTTTGTTTCTGTAAAGTTATGTGCCGAAAGATGTAGATTAGTTATGTTAGTGATTTTAATCAATATTCATTGATTTCATCAAGTTTAAATATTTGTAGAAGCTTCTATTTTAAGCTGATATTTGGAAGTTACTATTTTTGCTTTGTTCAATACTCGCTTTTTCCGATGCCTAAAAGAAAAAGAGGAATTACAGGGGATGTTGCCAGTAGACGGGAGGCAATTAGAAAACGTGAAAGGAGAGTTGTTGAAACTGAAGAAGAAAGAAGCCGCCGATTGTCAACTATGGCACAACGTGGCCAGGACAGAAGAGTGGAAGAAACAGAAGAACAAAGAAATAGCCGATTGTCAGACATGGCACAACGTGGGCAGGAGAGAAGAGCCGAGGAAACAGAAGAACAAAGAAAAGAGAATACGTTTTGGGGGGAACGTAACGTTTACGCTAGCGACAATATATGTAAAAAAATAAATCGGAGGCGGGCATATGAAAATTAGTAATAAAAAGACTAGATTTGTGTGTGAAAGAATATTTACATTTCTTGGAGAAAGTAAGTGACAATATTTGTTGAAAAAAAACGGAGCCGGGCATATGAAAAAATATGGATCCGAAGGCCTCACGTGATCTCACTTCTCTCGGCCCGGGAATATCCCATTATTCAAGATTGCCCGTGCAACGCCGGGTCATGCAGCTAGTTTGGTATAAAAACCGTCACAGAGACCGCCAGCCTCGACCACTTTAAACTTTGTAGAAATCCCCCAGTCCAACCACCTGATGGATTTCGACATTTTTTTTTTTCATTTGAAAGGTTATGATGTCTAGATATGTCATCAAGGGTCGCCTGTCCCCCACCAGCCCTAATTTTTGAACTAAATCGAAAAGACTTTTCTCCACCATACACTCTTTACATGTTTTTTCAAATTCGTTAAAAATGGGTGTAGGCTATCCTTGATGACATATCTAGACATCATAACATTTCAAATGAAAAAAAGAATTGTCGAAATCCATCGGGTGAGTAGGGCTTGGGGTTTTCTACAAGGTTTACCCATGGACAATGTCCAGAGGAGAAGTGTGTTTTCGATTTCGTTCGAATATGGAGGATGGTGTGGAGCACGCGACTCTTGACAGCATATCTAGACATCATAAGCATTCATATGAAATAAAAATTATCGAAAACTGTCGAGTGGTTGGGGCTGGAGAACTGTCTGAAGCTTTTACCATATTATTTTAAATATATAGATCCCAACAGTTCCATCACAATGGCGTGTCAAAAATATTGTAAAATACCTATTGTAGGTGATGGAAACTGTTTAGTTAATGTAATTTCATTCTGTATTTATGGATCTGAAGACTTTCATGCCGAAATTCGTGAAAAAGTTACACAAAACGTTACAACTAGATGAGATTTATTGAAAGATTTTACAATTTTAAACCAATCTGGTGTCTGCAAAGAATATGGAATCTACAACGGTTTTATGGTCTGTTCCACTGATCTTCATGCAGTATTTAAAACTGAAAAAAGACGTGGCTGAGAACCTCGAAGCAGCCAGGTGGCAAGGACAGTGCTGAGAAAAGTGGGTGCTGGCCGCGAACCCGCCTGGAGGGCGGAGAGAGCGGCTAGTCACAGTTTAAAATTCGGAAGTCGTGTATTTTTTCATCTATTGAAATTGATAAAATTTATACTTCCTTGAAATTGTAATAACTTTTAAACTTCCTTAAAATTCTAATAACTTTTATACTTCCTTGAAATTCTAATAACTTTTATNCTTCCTTGAAATTCTAATAACTTTTATACTTCCTTGAAATAAATATTTTGACTTGATGTGATTCCTTTCTGGTATCAGGGCATTCATATGCGCATGTATGCATATATACCTATTCATATTCAACAATGTGCGTTACATGATATTATTCTTTATTAATATACCACGCAAATTTTTAAAAATATTTGCTTTCTTTTATTTCAAATAGTATTCAAGTACGTGTATATTGTCTTGAAAAACTCGAGAGAATAAAATGTCAATTTATTATTCATTATGTTTGTATCTTTATGAGACTTTGCATTACGTGCGAACATAATTAAATTGATGTTGAATAATTCATTCCCGAAAAAGCCTTATTTAGTCGCGTTGATTCGTTGTACTAGAAAATAATTAATATATCGTTTATTCTTTTTTTGTGGTGGTGGGATTAATCATGGCTAAACTTTGAACAGTCATTTCTAAGCAAAACTAATATTTCATGCTCGTGGTATAAAATAAATTATGCCCTTAATGAATAATTTATATTATTTACCTACTCTTAAAGTAGGCGAGATCTCAGTCTGCATTGTTTTCTCATAATAAATTTTAACTATATTTGAAATAGCTAATTTTATTTTCGTTGTTCTGGATGTATTAAAATGATTAATTCGACGTAAATATTCATTCTCTGCATTAAAAAATATACATTTCCATTGTTTGATGATCTTTTAGACGTAAAAAATAGAAATGATATTATTTCATAAAATGAAATGTATGAGAAATCTCCAATTTAATGCTTGGATTATGCGGACAGAACAAAATAACTGTGGATTTCCCTGGGAAAACGCAGAAGCTATTTTTTACACAATGAAAACTTTTCTTCTCTTATCTGAAGAGCATTATTTATCATTTTATAATAAGCATTATTTATCATTTTTGCTGCTTCCTGTAAAAGAAACATTTTGAAGTAGATTTTCGAGATTTGAGGATTTATGTACACAATGAAATATCGAATAACGTTGCTTCACTTCATTTCATTTTGGAAAGTAAACAGGACAAAAAATCACGTACTATGTAGGATCTTTTCCAATTATTTGGATTTCAAAGTAAACGTTTTTCTATTCATGTATTCAGAGTAAGAAAACAATTGATAGCATTTTTTGGGCATTTTTATGGGGATAGATATTTTTAATGGTGATATGTTTAATACTTGGAAGTACAAAATACGTATTTAAATTAGTTGTTATTTGCTATTTCTGATAAAGCGAATTTTAGGAATCACTGAAAAAAGTACTTTATTTTAAAATTTCTAGTTTTTTTTTAAAGATATAGTTTGTGTATTTGCATCTTTAAACTTTTTAGCTGGTAACTTTTTCAATTTTTTTTAATTAGAAAAATTAAAATTTTCTCATCAATTTTTTTATTTTTTAGCGAATTTTAAGAATCTAAAGTAATATTTGTTGTTCTGGCTGTATTATTTTAATTTTAAATTCATTGTTCTGGATGTATTATTTTAATTTTAAATTCATTGTTCTGGATGCATTAAAATAATTAATTCGACGTAAATATTCATTCTCTGCATTAAAAAAACATACATTTCCACTGTTTGATGAACTTTTAGATGTAAAAAAAATTGATATTATTTCATTAAATTACATGATATGTAAATCTCCAATTTAATGCTTGGATTATGTAATTAGAAGCAAAATTAACAGACAGAAAGAAATAAAAGTGGATTTCCCTGGGAAAACGCAGAAACTATTCTTACTTTCTAGTATACGAAGTATACAAAGAGACAGTATTGTAATCGTCAAAAGATTCGAACACGAGATTTTGACCACGTTTTAGACCTCCCCGAATCCGAAAAACACAATTTTGGAATTATGTCTGTCTGAGTGTCTGTCTGTGCGTTTGTGAACACGATAACTTGAAAACTATTAGAGCTAGGGGGATGAAATTTGGTATGTGGTCTTTAAACATAATTTGTAGGTTTGTATCAAATTTTGTACAAAATCCGTCGACGGAAAGTCCGTCTGTTTGTTTGTCCACGTCCACGTAACTCAAAAACTTAAATAGCTAGATGGAAAAAATTTGGTACACAGTTTTATCATCATGAATGTAGGTCCCTATCAAAGTTTGGACCAAATCCATTGAAGGGTTGATGGTCTGTCAGACTGTATAATCGCCTACATGTAAAAATTTTATCTCCTAAACCTAGATAAATAAAAATTGGTATGACGGTTGCTAACATTAATTATAGATCTGTGCCCAAATTTCGTCCCAATCGGTTAAAAAAAGGCGTTCAAATTTCGTATTCATTTTTTTTTAAATCCGACTCTCCATGCGCATGCGTATTGGTAGCAATCTCTGTGCACGCGGGACCTATGGAGAGGATTACGCCACTTTGACCTTGAGGCGGCAAGAGTGTAACTAGCAGTGTGTGATAGATGCGTTTTAATCGGTACGCGTCTCTTTGAATTTGACCCTTTACCTAAATATTTTACAATCACTATAATCTACAATCAGAAACCTTCTGATAGTCACTGGATTCTGGGTTATAGTAGGAACGAATTTTTTTATCCAAGCGGGGGGAGGGAAAACAGTATCTTTTTGGGGAAGTATACAAGAAAGTTTAGGGCAGAGCATTCCCGCTGGTTCTCTTACGAATAAGCCGTGGATGGACGAAAAAATATATTTTGCAGTTCTTAAAGTAATCTTAATTTCCAAGGTAAATTTTAAATATTTCTGCTAAGAAATTTAATTCTTATTTGAAATCTACGCAAAATATACTGAAACGAATGTGTTCTTCAGAAAAATATAAGACCACATAAATTAATTATTTTTACGTGCTCTTTTAGTTTATAAATAAAAACTTAAGAAATATGTGTTTTCTTGATACATCTTAAAATAAATAAATGCCCCGTTTAGAGGATAAAAATAAATGGTCACTTTACGTATGTACCAAAAATAAACGAATTTTTAACGACGAATTTTTACGATAATTTCGCAAAGGAAAAATGTAGATTAACAGGAGAGTTATTGACTCCTGGTACAGTTATTGTTACCTTAATCTTCAATTTAAAAAATAAACTTTCACCTTGTTTGCGTTGCTTAAATCCATTTATATTTCAAAGTAAACTAATTAAGAATGAATGGATGTCAATAATTGTCGAATCAATTACTCAAACGTGGGGTGTCAATAAATTCTCAAATATATTGCAAAATACATTTCAGGGATAATTTTTTATGGAATCCTTTATTCAGCTCAAACTAGAGTGACTCAGGAAAATTTACAATGAATCACAACATTGATTTAACTATTTTTTCATGATTTAATAGCATAAATATTGCCTTAAGGAAGTCATTAACTGTCTTGTTTATCCTCTAGCCATCCACCAGACATACAAAGCACTAAATCAATATTAATATAAAATTAAAGAAACCTTGAATTTTTGGCTCGTGTTTATATACTTGCTTATCGATCATTCTAAATTTGCTTCAAAGCGAAGAATATTTTTCAAAATAATAAAACTTCAGAATTGTCAAACATTTTTCCCATTTTGCTTTTTCGAAATTAATGATTTGTCTTTAATGGCGATTACTGAATTCTATTTTAAACTTAAAATTACTTTTTGGAAATTCTTCTTAATTTACCTTTCTAAATTTATTACTTTCTCGTATACGAAGTATACAAAGAGAAAGTATTGTAATCGTCAAAAATTCGAACTCGAGATTTTGACGAATCTCTACGTTTTAGACCTCCCTGAGTCCGAAAAACACAATTTTGGTATTATGTCTGTCTGTCTGTGTCTTTCTTTGCATACTTCTTATACGAATAAAATTGGTATGACGGTTGCTAACATTATTTATAGATCTGTGCCCAAATTTCGTTTCAATCGGTTAAAAAAATGCGTTCAAATTGCATATTCATTTTTTTTTTACTTGCGTATTGGAAGTAATCTCTGCGCATGCGCAAGTTACTGAGCGATAGCGAACGAGGTTATTTTCTCCTGTTTTCTTTTCGCTCGCGCGCGCCCTCGCTTATCGAAGTTTGCTAGAGTGTGATAGAAAATAAATATTGCTAAGTTTTAATACATACGTCTCTCTTTGAATTTGATTCTTCACCTAAATATTTTACCATCGCTATAATCTACAATGAAAAACCTTCTGGTAGTCACTGCATTCTGGATTACAGTAGGTTCGATTTTTTTATCCACGCAGGGGGAGGGGAAATGACAAATTTTTGAGAAGTATACGAGAAAGTTTATTGGAGGCCACTCCCTCTGATTACATTAGTTACATTTATCTGAAATAATTTAGAATTTGATAGGTAAATATTTTTGGAAGAATATTACGGATGTACAGTATGGACGAGTTTTCTGTTTCATTTATTTTGGGTATTGTAGATCTTCCGTGCTGAATACCGAAATCCTGTGTAATGTTCCATCAAGGACAATCCTGAAGTGGATCTCCGGCAGGAAAGGTCTGTGTACCCAAAATAAACAAAACAAAAAACTCGTCCGTAACAGAAAGAATCTTGTGACGCTGTGCGTTTTCCTCTGACATTTGAACTGAAACTTTTTAATTTATTTTGAAATTATTACATTTATTGTCTACTTTTTTGAATTTCGTGAAATTTTAGCTAAGGCTATTAAGGTTAAACTTTACGAACTAAAATTAGACTAATGTTCATGTTTACAATTTGCCCCTCGGTTCCAATAAATTTTGAATTTTAGATAATTAATTTTATAATAAATTGTTTTGCGTTCCTTATTATTAATGGTGACATGTTTACTATTTGGAAGTACAAAATACGTGTTTAAGCTAGTTGTAATTTGCTATGATAAAGCGAATTTTAGGAATCACTGAAAAATGTACTTTATTTTAAAATTTCTAGTTTTTTTAAAAAAAGATATAGTTCGCGTTTATATTGGATCTTTAAACTTTTTCAGAGATAACTTTTTTCAATTTTTTGAATTAGAAAAATCAGAATTTTCTCATTAATTTTTTTAGCGAATTTTAAGAATCTAAAGTTAAACGTACTCCTTAAAATATCTAATTTTTTTAAAGATACAATTTGCATTTGCATGGTTCTAGCTTTTTCGGAGGCAATTGGAAAAATAAATCCCTAATCGTTTCGTCAGTAGTTTTTGAAGAATGGACAATAATATTATCTATTTTTTCTAAAGTTTGATGAGCTTAACGTTTCATTTGCTGATGGTCGCAATCCATATCAGCAGCTTCTTTCACAGAGCCCGAATCAGCGCCTTAAGGACATAAATAAATTCTTGAATGCCCAACCCCGGTAGATGCCGAAATTCACTTTTCTCCTCACAACGGGAAAGGAGTGATTAATTTAAAACTTATTTCCAGGGTTGTTTTAGAGTATATGAATTTTTTTCTTTTTTTGCCGCCCTTTTGTCTTAATAAAAGATTCAATGTCAGACGAACGCACTGAATGTAATTCGTTGAAATTGAAATTGCGACTAAACTGGCTGCTCAAAAGGGTTTGAGTGGCCATTTTTAGAGGTTTTTTCAATATTATGTCTAGGGGCCAAAACTTCCGTGCAAACAAAAGTGACTGTTAAGAGTGGTGGCCGCTTTGAAAAGTTTTACTGTATTATTCATTTTCTGAAATGAAAACCTTTATTGAAAATTTAGAAAATGATTTTTTTCCTTTTTGGAGCATTAAAAGTAATCCATCATTACTAAGGTTGTCCTGTGCAAATATTTCTGGTATTAATATCCATGTGTTCAGATGAAAATGTTCACAGCAAATTTACAAGTGATTTTTTTTAATATTAAAATAAATAAGTCACATACAGGCGTGCTGTGTTATTATATATCAAGGTGAAAATTTGTGTATATTTTAACACACGCTTAGGAGAATTACGGTAGAGAGTCGTAAAAGATAGCTATTTTCGAAAGCAACTTTTATAGCTGCTTCTTAGGGTTGCCATACGTCCCGTATATACGGGACTATCACCGTATTTGACTACTCAGTCTCTATTATCCGTTACTATTTGTCCCGTTTTCTACCTAAACTCTGCGTTATTGTAATTTTAAAATGACTTACACCCAATTTTATAATTCTGTGAAAGAAGAAAATGATATAATCAAGATAGTAAAATCAACTTTAAAATATGGATAGACTAAAAAGGATTAGCTTCGCATCTTTTTACTTTCTCGTATACGAAGTATACAAAGAGAAAGTATTGTAATCGTCAAAAAATTCGAACTCGAGATTTTGACGAAACTCCACGTTTAGACCTCCCTGAATCCGAAAAACACAATTTTAGAATTATGTCTGTCTGTGTGTCTGTGAACACGATAGCTCGAAAACTATTAGAGATAAAGGGATGAAATTTGGTATGTGAACTTGACACATAATTTGTAGGTTTCTAACCAATTGTGGTCAAAATCCGTCCACGGGAAGTCTGTCCGCGGTTATGCGAACACTATAACTCAAAAACTTGAATAGCTAGATGGATAAAATTTGATACACAGTTTTATCATCATGAATGTAGGGCCGAATAAAATTTTGGGCCAAATCCGTCTAAGGGTTGATTGTCTGTCGGTCTGTATAATTTACTTTTGAAGAGAATCCGCTATCTCCACGCGCATGCGTACTGGAAGCAATCTTCTGTGCACACGAAAGGGACGGAATGGAATTTCATTAAGGAGTAGCGAATTACGTCATTGAGAACATACGCAATTTTTTTTGCAAAATATTAAGTTTTGGGAAATTCATGTTTCATTGTAAATCACCATTCATAATATTTTTCTCAAAATAACCCAGAAAGCAAAGAAGGTTGCCGAAAGGTTGCCATTTCACTTTCCATAGGCTGTCCGCGAAAGCATTTCCGCGAAAACCATTTAGGAAACCATTGCCGCAAGGTTTACATAGGAAAGCTTTTCACATGAACTACCTCACCGACAAGGTTTGAACAACAAGTCTGCGAAAGCATTTCCGCGTAAACCGTTTAGGAAACCATTGCCGCAAGGTTTACATAGGAAAGCTTTTTATGAACTACCTCACCGACAAGGTTTGAACAACGAGTCTGCGAAAGCATTTCCGCGTAAACTGTTTCGGAAACCATTGACGAAAGGTTTACATAGGAAAGCTTTTCACATGAACTACCTCACCGACAAGGTTTGAACAACAAGTCTGCGAAAGCATTTCCGCGTAAACTGTTTCGGAAACAATTCCCGCAAAAATGACGTAAGAAAGCTTTTTATTAACCACCTGTCCTATCGTGTGTAGCCTCGTCCGGTATAGTAGTTACTGCGTTTGCTTTCCACATCTAGGAACGCGAGTTCTATCCGCGGCTGAGAGGAATTTGAAGTTTTGTCATAATCTAATCGTACAAGTAAGTTCAATTAAAAATTAGATTAGTCAAACTAACTGAAACTAAAAATTAAGATTTCCAATTAATTGACATTCCAGATGACGTCAGAAGAAGGGGGATAAAAAAGGGGGTTGGACCCCTCTGTTTGGCTTTGAAGTGGGGTGAAAAAAGAGGGTTTGGACCCCTCTGTAAGAGTACGGAGGGGGAAGGGGAGTTCTATTTTATCCGCCGAAGGAGGGCTCTTAACCTTTTGAAAGGCCTGAAACAAGCTTGAGGAAAGCCTGAAACAAGCTTGTAATAAAAGCTTGGGGAAATCTTACTAAAAACCTTACGGAAAACCTTATTTCTTGTTGACTAGTGAACCTTTCCGCTACCTTGCCGAAAGATTCAACCCTTGTCATGGAAACCTTTGTGACGACCCTTTACCCTTGCCGACGACAAGGTTTCCAAAGCCTTTCAGACAAGCTTTCTTTGCTATCTGGGAACCAGGCCTTGGGTAAATACCCAATAATATTTACCTACCCACTGGGTGTTTACCTACACCAAATTGCTGGTCGTATGAGAGAAAGTTTCCGGGACGCCACTCCCGCTGGTTTTATTATTCTATGTGCTCATTTTATTAGATTGATTAAACTTTATTGATTTTTTATGAGAGTAAAATAAACCATTACCTACTAACTTTATTCATGCTTTATTTATTTAACTCTTAAAAGTCCCGTATCTATGCCTGTTAATTATGGCAACCCTACTGCTAGTGTATCATAAAAATGTGACGATTTAGCAATGTCAAGTTCATTCCTCTGAAGTTCGGAATGCTTGTTGTCAGCAAATTTCTCGACAATAATTTTTTCCTTCTCGTATACGAAGTATACGAAGAGAAAGTATTGTAATCGTCAAAAAATTCGAACTCGAGATTTTGACGAATCTCCACGTTTGAGACCTCCCCGAATCCGAAAAACACAATTTTAGAATTATGTCTGTCTGTGAACACGATAACTCGAAAACTATTAGAGCTACGGGGATGAAATTTGGTATGTGGTCTTTAAACATAATATGTAGGTTTCTATTAAATTTTGAACAAAATCCGTCTGCGGGAAGTCTGTCTGTCCTCGGTCATGCGAACACTATAACTCAAAAACTTGAATAGTTAGATGGATAATTGGTACACAGTTTTATCGTCATGAATGTAGATCCGTATCAAAATTTGGACCAAATCCGTCAACGGCCTGACTGTCTGTCGGGCTGTATAATTGAATACTTTCTCACTTTTGAAACGAACTCCATGCGCATGAGTACTGGTAGCAATCTCTGGTAGCAATGCCTGTGCACACGGAAGAATTACGCCACTTTGTCCTTGAGACGGTAAGAGTGGAAAATCGGTTCGCATTTAATCGCTACGCATCTCTTTGAATTTGATTCTTTACGTAAATATTTTACAATCACTATAATCTACAATGAAAAACCTTCTGATAGCCATTGGATTCTGGGTTACAGTAGGTTCGAATTTTTTACCATGCGGGTGGAGGGGAAACAGCACCTTTTTGGGGAAGTATACGAGAAAGTTTAGGGGAGACCATTCCCGCTGGTTCAAACAGCCGCGGATGTTAAAGGCGTGGGACTACTTTACTCGCGTGACTCTTTTGTTTCTCGAAGTTTCTGGGTTTCTTTTTGTTACTCGCGATGCTCTTTTGTTTCTCGAAGTTAAAAGCAATATTCTTGTTTCTCGAAGTTACTCTCAATTCTCTTCTGTTTCTCTGAAATACTAATTTATGGAAAATTGGCGAAATCAAATGAAACTAAGGTTACAATGAAAATTGTTTTATTTCTTAATAAAATATATTACAGTGTTAATTCTTTTGTTTTGAATTCTTCAATCGTGCGTGGATATGTTACGATTCTGTCTAGGTTCGGTTCGTGATATGAAAAGTAACATACATAATTTAATAATTCGTGACTAATGTTTCTTGTAAAAGTTGAATCAATATATAAATTCACCAGAGTACTGAGATAATTTGTTGGCACTATGTTCAAATCAAAATAATAATAAATAATTAGTTAATGATAATAAATAATGATATAAAATAATAAATAATGATATGAAATAATAAAAAATGATATAAAATAATAAATAATGATATGAAATAATAAATAATGATATAAAATAATAAATAATGATATGAAATAATAAATAATGATATAAAATAATAAATAATGATATGAAATAATAAATAATGATATAAAATAATAAATAATGATATGAAATAAAAAATAATGATATAAAATAATAAATAAAGATATAAAATAAAAAATAATGATATAAAATAATAAATAATGATAATAATTAATGATAATAAACAATTAGATAATAATAATGAGTTCGATGATGGAGGATCTGAAGATGATGAAGAGAATTTGGAGGATGAAGACGAGGAGGACGATGATAACTCTAACGATGATACATACAGGAAAAGAGACTTCATGCGTATTTTTGCCGAACTTTGCGACTCAGTAGTAGCTGAACTACAATTCCGATTTTCAATGTTTTTTTGTAAATTCTGTTGTTACCTTTTATCTCTAAAATAAGACATTAGTTATGTTTTTACCATATGTAGTTATACCGAGATATAGAGGATCTCCCATACAACGTTTTTTGTGGCGTTTTGGCGTGTGAATCAAGTTCCTTCCTGAGACCCCAATGGGAGGAACGTAGTCCTACGTTATAAAATTTAGTAAATAAAAGAAACTCATTCATTGAAACAATGATACAGAATGTACTATAATTTTATAAATGCGTAATGAAAACATTTGCAACATTTTACATTGTAATTATGCTTAATGCCTATAAATTATTATTTAAATGGACACTAAATTAACACAACGGGTCGAATCGGCATCCATCGAATACGAAGATATGTAGATTAGTCTTCAAATATCGAAAAGGATGACATGCAGGTGGGCACTTTTCGAGGTAGGACATAACTTGCAAAAGAAGGACCGCGCTCCCAAAAGGACGACAATAAGTCACCTTATTTGTTTCGAAGAACTGCATAAAATATTGTTTTACTCTTATAAAGTCAAATCATGCTCAAGTGATACGCGTCAAATGCCCCATGCTAGTCTCATTTTTGGAATGCTTTGTGGATCTTGCAGGAAGAACCAGCGGGAGTGGTCTACACTAAACTTCCCCGTATACTCCTAACACATGTAGAGAAAAAAATAAGCTAAAAGGCAGTGAAACGAACAGAAACCGCTAACGCAGTGAAGAACAACATAAGCGAAACGTCATGCCACGATTTCCGAAGGCTGTCTAACGCGGAAGGACTGAGTGTAAGATAAAGAAAACGTATAGAGGGACGAGACTCAAGTTTGTGTGTAGTGTTGCTGAAGAATCCATTCAATTTTAGGAACCATTTTTTATTAGGCTACGTTTCACAGCACAGAACATTAAAGTTACAAGACACAAGACAAGACAGAGAACGACATCACGAGACAAGCACACAGACAAGAATGACAGAGAGGCATCATGGGAAAAAGATGGCTCCAGTAGCGCCACCTACCATAGAAAGGAGAAGGCAGCTGATTGTAACCGCTATATCGCGCCAATTATAGAGGGACGAGACTCAAGTTTGTGTGTAGTGCTGCTGAAGAATCCATTCAATTTTAGGAACCATTTTTTATTAGGCTACGTTCCACAGCACAGAACATTAAAGTTACAAGACACAAGACAAAACAGAGAACAACATCACGAGACAAGCACACAGACAAGAATGACAGAGAGGCATCATGGGAAAAAGATGGCTCCAGTAGCGCCACCTACCATAGAAAGGAGAAGGCAGCTGATTGTAACCGCTACAAACAAAATTTTCAATTTGAACGCCTTTTTTTAACTGATTGACGCACAAATTGGACACAAATCTACCTTAAGGTAAGAAGGCCACATATCAAAGTAATTTTTTAAAGAAGTTATTGCGTTAAAAAGTATGCGATTATACAGACAGACAGCCAACCCTTTAACGGATTCGGTCCAAAATTTTATACAAACCTAAATTCCTGATGATAAAATGTGTACCAAATTCTATCCACCTAGCTACTTAAGTTTGTGTGTTTTCGCGTTCCCATTAACACGGACACAGACAGACAGACAGACTTCCCGTGCATGGATTTTGCCCAGAATTTTATAGAAACTTACAAATTATGTGTAAAGATCAGATACCAAATTTCATCCTCGTAGCTCTAATAGTTTTCGAGTTACCGTGTTCACAGACAGACATAGTTCCCAATTTGTGTTTCGGGATGCCCAAATGTCCCGATTTTTGGCAGCCTGTCCCGTTGTCTCCAAGCACAGCTTCGGGATGCCCAAATGTCCCGTTTTCAGAAAGAGAGCAACCCACGAGAACAATTTCGAACAAAAAGGCACCAAAAACAAAAAATTCGACGATAATGTCTAGTAACCGGACTGCAATGTCTAGTGACGCTAAGCGTGACACACATATACAAGTTGATCAGAAGCCTCCCATCTTGCACTTAGTTCTAACTTCATTGCACCGCATGAAGTGACAGAATGAAACACTGGGGATATTTAAACCGAAAGTCGTTGAGTGGAACTTTCCAAACACTTTCACACCAATAATATAAATCATACGAACTTTCGCATGATTATTGAATACATTCTATGTCTGCCTGGCAGTAATGCACTCGTAGAAATTGCCTTGAATTGAGCTAGAAAACATAGTTGCAAGTCGCACTTTATTAAAAAACGTTAATTACCGAAGTAAATTTTAAGAAATCCTACCAAGAATTTCATTCTCTTTTTAAATAAACACCAAATATACTGAAGCAAAAATGTGTTCTTCAAAAAATGCAAATATCACAAGAATTATTTATTTTCACGTGTTTATTCCTATTATTTTCATTAATAAATAAAAACTTAAGAAATATGTGTTTTCTCGAATTCACATAATATTACCCAAAAATTAAAAAAAAATGCCCCGTTTTGAGGGGGAAAATAAATGGTCACTTTAAATATGCGCGATTTAAACATTGGAAGTGGGCGTGGCAAGTGGTAATGTGTTAGACAAAATAACTTCATGTCTCACTAAATATTTGTCTAATTCTTTTGAAACTTTCAGATTATTTCTTCAAAAGTTCAAGGATCATTTTCCACTCAAAATTGGAAAATCGATATTTTCATGGATTTTCCGAAATTCTTATGGTGCCAAGTTCCAGCGCGAGTTTTATCATCCACGTTAGAGAGTTCCGGCACTGCTTTCAGAGGGTCCTGGCACTGCTAAATTTGCGATTACACCACTACAAGTGACACTGGCGTCACCTGAATTGACTCCATTGCCCACAAAATAACTTCATATCTCACTAAATATTTGTCTGATCGTTTTGAAACTATCAGATTATTAAGTGAAAGGTTCAAGGATGATTTTCCACTTAAAATTGGAAAATCAATATTTTCATAGATTTTCCGAAATTCTTATGGTGCCAAGTCCCAGCGCGAGTTTTATCACCCAGGTTAGAGCATTCCAGCACTGTTTCAGAGGGTCCTGGCACTGCTAAATTTGCAACTACACTACTGCAAGTGACACTAGCGTCACCTGAATTGACTCCATTGCCCGTAAAATAACTTCATATTTCACTAAATATTTGTCTGATCGTTTTGAAACTATCAGATTATTAAGTCAAAGGTTTAAGGATCATTTTCCATTTAAAATTGGAAAATCGATATTTTCCTGGATTTTTCGAAATTCTTAGGGTGCCGAGTCCCCTTAAAACAGCTCGATTTTTGTCATCCAGATTAGAGAGTTCCGGCACTGCTAAATTTGCAAGTGACATTGGCATCACCTGAATTCACTCCATTGACATCGAATCAAATAAAACGGAACACTCTGTTCCGGAATTGAAAAAAAGGGAATTAACATTTAGAATATCGACTGACGGTATTTCTATTTGTTTGTGAATTTCAGCTTGAATGTATGTTGTGGCAGTTTTATTTCAGTAAACTATTCCCACCACAAATAAATTGTGAGCAAATTGATAACATAACTTCATCAAACAATAAGGGTTGTTTTGAAATGTCATTTTATTCTAAAACCTTTTTGTGGCTTAAAATTAGTCAATAACAGAAATGTTAATAAGGCAAAAGAATAAACTAGAAAAATAATAAGCTAGAAGATTGTTGTCCTTGTATGTGTTTGTACATGAAAGGACAATAAGATATTTACCAAGCGTTTATAAAAGTTTGTCTACAGCTCGCTTTCCAATTTTAAAGTTTATTTTGTTCGGTTTTAAAGAGTTCGCGAGTTGCTCGAAGCCTGAAATATTACTTTAGTTTTTTAAGATCTTTGTTCATAAAAAGAAACAAATGATGGTGACCAAGTTGTTTGCAGTAATATTGATTTTGTATGATTTCAGTATGGCATGTGCTGGGTTTGATTGCTTGTGCACTGATGTAGAGGAAAAATAATGAAAAACTAAATTTATTTATTTTATTTATTTATTCAAAGAAAGCACACTACAGAGATGACTACATTTACAGAGTGCATGATCAAAAACATACAAAAAACGAAAGCCACAAAGTGAATTAAAACACAAAGAAAAAAATAGTAATTGTGCAGAGAATACAACAATTCAAATCTCAAAACCTCATCAATTATAAAAATGTAAACACAAAATTGTTTTAAAATGAAAACACTCAATTACAAAAGCACTAAAAATACACTGAGGCTCTAAAAGTCCATGTAGCACACCTTCACATTAAAATCATAAAAAAAAATCAAGCATTTTTTTAAGGAAAATTTAGAACACCAAATTAAAAAAGCAAGGGTCAAAAAGAAGAAATGCAAAAGAAGATTAGCTGATATGGCACATATTTTCAAAATAAATCTCTATTAATAATAAAGGAGAATGTGTGTGTGTCTGTGTGTTGGCGTTCTACAGGACAGAGCACTGGATTTAGAGCTACGAAATTTAGCACGAACATTGTTTGGAAGGTTGGAATGTACACCTCGGAGCCTTTTTTTGAAATTTTAATTTTAATTAATTAAAAAAATAAGCAAAATTTTGGCGTTTTTCCTTAATAACGTTCGAAAATATTACAGCTCAAAAATAATTTTTACACCATCTGAAAGCGCAAAAAATTATCTTTTCGATGATATTAATTAAGATACCGTAAAATTCTTCTTTAATTTTAATAACCTTTTAAAAATATTTTTTGGCATAATTTACAACAATACTTCTCATTGTTGCAACGCAATTCAAACCGTTTTCATTGTTTGAATAAATATTTATTTCCATGTTTCTTTTCCATTATTGAAAACTAAGGTAATATCTTAATGTTTAATGATATGTTTTAATCGGCATATTTTCATCCAGCTAATATGCTGCTGGACGTAAAATGTGCTAGATTTTAAATTTAAAATCAAATGCATATTTTGTAAGAGGAATGAGAGAATGAAGCTGATACCGACAACGGTCAATTGTACGCTACATGTCACAGTTACTCGACTCCATTAGGGACGTTCATGCAGACAACGGACAGAACAGGTGCAAGGTTATTGTAAGAACATGGGTTAAATATCTATCAAAATTTGAAATTTCAAATTATTTTGTTAAGGGAACCATGAATATCAATTTATACATAAGAGATTCAGTTGAAATTATATTCCCGGCGAACGAACTGGTCGACGAAGGCGGCTAGTAGCAAATATAATAGCAAAGAATTATGTCAGTAAGTCATGTTACATCTTCTGAAATCTATAATTTGAAAACAAAAATAAAAGAAACACACTACCTACTAAAGAATCATATCACTTAGACTTGCAGCACAGATTACTATAAACTAAAATAAATCTTAAAATATTGTAGCTAAATATATACAATGAATTGCTTAAGTCCGAAAACAGACCTCGTGATGCTTTCCAAAGAACTTATAAGAAAGACCATAAGCTGTAAAATGTCAATTATGTAGAGAGATGACTGTGTAAACAAAAGAAAATTAGATAAGCTTGGTCAAGAAGTATGTATTTGTGGAAGTTTACAGCAATACAATTCTTGATGTTTAGTGTTTGGTATATATGGTTTTTGCTTTATTTGTCAGACTACACGAACAAAACTTGAACAGAAAATAAAAAATCGCTTTGAGTTTATGTTTTTCAAAAGGTGCACTTGTTCCGGGTTTTGGCATTTGATAAAAACTGGACAGACGACAAATGGATTTGGCATCTTTAAGCCAAATTAATTCAAATCAGAAATGACGGTTTACGCACCATGTCTGAAATTCAAGCTTTAGCAAAAAAATTCTACAATCTGCCATAGAATTAATTCAGAACCATCTGTTTCCGAAATCATTTGCTAATTTATTCCATTGTTCAACAAAAAATTCCACAAAAAATAGAAATTTTAGCATTTATTTCATGGCAATTGAAAGCAGAGTATGTACCAGAAACATAAATTGTAATTTTTGTCTTAAAAAAAGGTTAAAATTTTAAATTCGACGCGGTTATGCAACTCTGAGAACTGAAACGCACATTTTAACATATAGCTGTTCCTGTAAGATACGTTATGAGTATCCTGCCGCGCAGCTAGTTTAATTCAATTTTGCGTAGCGAATAAACACTCTTAGATCTCATTTACGATAATGAACCTAAAATCCGGAAAATTCTGGTTGGTTCGCGATTGCGCAACTGCATCCAATTATAATCAGTATTTCATATTTACTCTCTGTCATAAGAAATTCACTTCAACACCCGGTATTTTCTACTCAGAGTTTTTCTTATAAAAACTAGAAAATCATTTGTCATGTTATGACGGGTGCAAATTGCCTCTTCATTCGAGAGATTTCCCGTCAAATTTGACGTGTTTAAATAGATTTACATGCGAGAGAAATGTTTAACATTGATTGAAAACAAATAAAATAAACATTAGTTTTATGACAAGAAATATTTTTTTATTTACATTTTATTTACACTTCTTACAAAAAACTTCTCCGCTTGTCAAACGTTGCCAAAAATATTATCAAATTATATCATCACGATTGCAATAAATAATCAGATGCATCGTGGTGTCCAAACTATATCACGCGCATGATATACCACTGACGTAATTTACTACTTTCTATTAAAAAACGGAAATTGATTTGAAATATTGATTAATATAATTAAAATTTCCCGGAAACTATTGAACATAGCGAGATAAATTTTGTATCAATCGATAGTAAATTTATTTCACTATTTTAGAGCTATTAAATTTGAAATTAGATCAACAATCACTTTTTTAAATTTAAAATTACTGAAATTTAGGTGCTGTAACAATGAAATAATGCTTTTAACGTCTCGCAGTGCTATGGCGCTAGTTTTATTGATGGTGGCATCAGAGCGTTACCGAGAGACAGATCTGGGCTATTATATTAGTAATGTTGAAAGTTTTTGCTGTTGTAAATTAAAAGGTTTTCGCTGGAATATAATCAAAACTAATTTAGCTCAAAACGAATGGAAAAGTCTGAATAAAACATTTCAAAAGATTTTTTGATGTGTATTTAAGTAAAATTTCACGAAATTTCCCATCTTTAAAGAGGATGCTTTAAAAATCTCATCTGATGGCAGGTGAAATCTTCTTTTGACAGGCTGCTTCTAAGAAAATCCCTTATATTTCTTGAGTAAAATACTTGTAGCATAAGTTTTCCTAGAAGCATCATTGAAAAACGACCTGCTGTATTGTAACCATGCATTATGCTGTATTGTTTCTAATAATTTTTTCTTTCTCGCATACACAACATGGAAAGTATAGTAATTGTCAACACATTCATTATCCAGATATTGATAAATCTCATATTTTAGACTTCTTAAAGCAGGTCACTTCACAGACAAACTGTATATTTTGGAACGCGAGAAGGAAAAAGCGATAAAAATCTATGGAAATGAGCCAAACGGCTTGCCACGGTTGGAATTCCGTCTGGACACAAATCGGAACTAAAAATCAGAGGGACCCTGAAAGAGGCAAGCGAAAACAACAATGCCTTGAGTAGATTGAAGCCTCGCTTTGAGGGTAGCATAAATTAAAATGTGCTGACTGGGGAAAATCCAAGAGCTATTGACAAGCAGAGTAGAGAGGGAAAGAAGATCGCTCCCCCTACCTTCGTTCAGAGTTAGCGTCCTTTTAAATACAAGTGAATGGCGTGCCTATATTTTTCGATTCAAATGGGTGGGGGAAAAGCCGGGCTTAGGAAAAATGGCGTGACTATACTTCAAGTGAATGGCCGGCTTTAGTCCGAGAAAGAATCAGTAAAGTTCAGTAACTGTAACGGTTACTGGGGCATGGGAAGGCGTTCTGTCTGTGAGTATATATGTAAACACGGTAATTTAAAATTTCAAACAGCTAGATGGATGAAATTTGATACGCATTCTTTACACGCAAATTGTAGATTCCATTTCGTAATAACCATTTTACTATTTGCTGGTAATCATTTTAAATTTGAATCCTATAACCAAAATATGCAACAAGTTGGACAGGTGAATTTTAGTATGTGATCTTTACACCAAAACTAGAGGAGTGCCAAATTTTGTGCAAATCCTTTAAAGGTGAGACCGTCTGTCCGTGTTTATGTGAATACGAGATTTCATAAACGCGATGAATTGGAAAAATGAAATTTTATGTGTGGTCTTCACACCAAAATTTCAGATGTGTATCAAATTTTGAATTCAATCGATTAACGAAAAGAGGTGCTATTCCAAAATGAATAATCTATTCCCTTAGCAAGTCGGATCTCAAGACAAATGTTTCATATAATTTACGTATATGATAAAGTCGAGAGGACAGGCTCACTGTTTATTCTTTTATCTTAGAAATATTTAATGCAAAGGATGTTTGAAAATAGCCTTTAGTGTTATAAGAGTTCCATTAGCAGCACTATTTTATGAAACAGTATATAAAAAATTTAGAAAAGTAAAGTGTAAGTAAGTGTTTATTCTTTTATCTTAGCAATATATAATGCAAAGCATGTTTTTATGAAACAGTATATAAAAAAATTTAGAAAAGTAAAGTGTAAATAAGTGTTTATTCTTTTACCTTATCAACATTTAATGCAAAGCATGTTTGAAAATAACCTTTAGTGCTCATAAGAGTTCCATTAGCACCACTATTTTATGAAACAGTATATAAAAAAAATTTAGAAAAGTAAAGTGTAAGTAAGTGTTTATGCTTTTATCTCAGCAATATTTAATGCAAAGCATGTTTGAAAACAGTCTTTAGTGCTTATAAGACTTCCTTTAGCAGCACTATTTTATGAAACAGTATATAAAAAATTTAGAAAAGTAAATTAAGAAGAATTTTCAAAAAGTGATTTTAAGTTTGTAATAGAATTCAGTAATCGCCATTAAAGACAAACCATTAATTTCGAAAAAAAAATGGAAAAATTGTTTTGACAGTTCCGAAGTTTTATTATTTTGAAAAATATTCTTCGCATTGAAGCAAATTTAGAATGATCGATAAGCAAGTATATAAACAATAGAACACGAGCCAAAAATTCAAGGTTTTTTCAATTTTATGTTAATATTTATTTAGAGCGTTTTGTATGTCTGGTGGATGGCTAGAGGATAAACAAGACAGTTAATGACTTCCTTAAGGCAATATTTATGCTATTAAATCATGGAAAAATAGTTAAATCAATGTTGTGATTCATTGTAAATTTTCCTGAGTCACTCTAGTTTGAGCTGAATAAAGGGTTCCATAAAAAATTATCCCTGGAAGGTATTTTGCAATATATTTGAGAATAAATAGTGCAAAATCGGTTATTGACTCCCTACAGTTGAGTAATTGGCTCCACAATTATTGACATCTAATCATTCTTATTTAGTTTAATTTGAAATAAAAATGGACTTAAGCAAGGCAAACAAGGTTAAAGTTTATTTTTTTAAAATTGAAGATTAAGGTAATTGATGATTATGTTCGAGGGGTCAATAACTCTCTTGTTAACCTACATCTTTCTATTGTGAAATTCTAAAAAATCTTTTACTTTTGGTACATAAGTAAAATGGCCATTTATTTTTACTCTCAAAACGGGACATTTATTAATTTTAAGATGTATTCAAGAAAACCCATGTTTCTTAAGTTTTTATTTAGAAATGAAAAGAGCACGCGTGAAAATTATATTTTTCTGAAGACCAAATTCGTTTCAGTATATTTTGCGTAGATTTCAAATCAAAATTAGATTTCTTAGCTGAAAAATTTACTTTGGTAATTAACATTACTTTAAGAACTGCAAAATATACTTTTTCGTTCATCCACAGCTTATTCGTAAGAGAACCAGCTGGAGTGGTCTCCCCTAAACTTTCTTGTATACTTCTCCAAAAAGGTGCCGTTTCCCCTTCCCCCGCGTGACTAAAAAAATTCGAACCTACTGTTATCCAGAATCCAATGACTATCAGAAGATTTTCATTAGAGTGATTGAAAAATATCTAGGTAAAGAATAAAATTCAAAGAGATGCGTACCGATTTTCCGCTCTTGCCGGCTCAAGGAGAAACTGACTTGCTTCCAGTACGCATGCGCGTGGAGATGGGGATTCTTTTCAAAAGTAAATTATACAGACCGACAGACGGTCAACCCTTTGACGGATTTGGCCCACACTTTTATCCGGACCTACATTCATGACGATAAAACCGCGTACCAAATTCTATCTATCTAGATATTCAAGTTTTTGCGTTACAGTGTTCACATGAAAATGGACAGACAGACAGACTTCCCGTAGACGGATTTTGTGCAAAATTTGTTAGAAACCTACAAATGATGTGTCAAGTTCACATACCAAATTTCATCCCTTTATCTCTAATAGTTTTCGAGTTATCGTGTTCACAGACATACAGACACACATAATTCTAAAATTGTGTTTTTCGGACTCAGGGGCGTCTAAAACGTGGAGGTTCGTCAAAACTCTAGTTCGAATTTTTTGACGATTACAATACTTTCTATTTGTATACTTCGTATACGAGAAAATAAAAAAAACACTTTCTACGGGTGCAATAGTGCCGAGCAGACATAAAATGTATTCGAAAATTACACGAAAGTATGATTCAAATTATTGGTATATGAATGTGTTTGAACAATTTTACCGATGGCCTTTCGGTTGAAACATTCGCAGTGTTCCATTTTGTCACTTCTTGTGGTGTAATGTAGTTAGAATAGTGAGCTATTAGGCTTCTGACTGACTTGCATATATTTCAGACGTATTTTTATTCCGACTATTGCCTGATTTTTTATTTTTTTATTTTTTGCCGCCTTTTTACTTTCTCGTATACAAAGTATACAAAGAGAAAGTATTGTAATCGTCAAAAAATTCGAACTCGAGGTTTTGACGAATCTCCACGTTTTAGACCTCCTGAGTCCAAAAAATACAATTTTGGAATTATGTCTGTCTGTCTGTCTGTGAACACGAGAGAGAGACACAGGGATGAAATTTGGTATGTGATCTTTACGCATCATTTGCAGGATTCTGTCAAATTTTGCACAAAATCCGTCTACGGGAAGTCTGTCTGTTCGCGTCCATGTGAATACTATAACTCAAAACCTTGAATAGCTAGATGGATAAGATTTGGTACGCAGTTGTATCATCATGAATGTAGGTCCGTATAAAAGTTTGGGCCAAATCCGGCAAAGGTTTGACTGCCTGTCGGACTGTATAATCGCACACTTCTAAACATTCTAACTCGTAAACCCTACGACTTTGATAAATAAAAATTGTTATGAAGCCTGCTATCATTAATTGTAGATCCGTGCCCAATTTTCGTTTCAATCGGTCGAGAAAAAGGTGTTCAAATCGCCTATTTGTCTCTTCTCGTCACATAATGACGCGAGGCCGTTAATGCGTAATTGCGCGATTCACTTGAGCTAATCCTTTCTTCTACTACCTACGCCTTTCGCCTCCAAGCTTCCGATTCCCAAGCATTTTTCTCCACTGTGTTAGGGACGCTTGTTCGTTTTGCTGCCTTTTAGCTTATTTTTTCTCCACATGTGTTAGGAGTATACGAGAAAGTTTAGGAGAGACCACTCCCGTTGGTTTGTATTCGTTAACCGTGAGTTGCTTTCCTTCTAAAAACGGGATGTTTCGGCGTCCCGAAGCTGTTCTTGGGGACAATGTGTCTAGACAGGCTATCTGAAAAACGGGACGTATTGTCACATTTTACATACGTGAAAATATTTTGGGAAAAGGGATCTTAAAACAAACCGAGTCGTTTAAACCAAAATTGCATTTATGCGATAAATAGCATTCATTTGTTGAAAAAAGAATGATTTACATGTTTATAACAGATAATCATACTATTATCACTACTCAGAGAAGGAGCCAAGAAACCACTCTGCATCTTCAATTGATGTTGAATTTAATGCTAAAAGCATTCAGCGGAATTTTTAACAGATATCTGAAAACAGCGAACCAAAGAAATTTCTGAAAATAATGAGCTCTATCTCTTCGAGTTTTTGAGACTTAGTTTTGTAATCAATATCAAACTTCTGTTCTTACCTCTACTTTAAGCTGGGCATTCACGTGAAGGACATGCCATTATGCCATTTGGTTTGTATTCCACTCATTCCAGTCAAAAATTTTAAGTAAGTCATTCACGGATGTTCCAATGTTTCTTTAGAGACACATTTTTTGAGAGAAGGTTCAAAGTCTCAGACTTACTCCCACCCTTCTCCTCTCCCCCCAAACGAGGAATTTCCTAGTTTATTAGCCTCGTCGCTGGGTCCCATTCAAGGCACAAGCTTTATTTTCTCGCTATCCTCTCAACGGGGGTCTCAATCCGACCATTCCAATCAGATTTCAAACTAATAAGATAATACTAAAAGGAAGGGATAATTATGGGAGACAGAAGAAGAAGATGATAGCAAGTGAAAGCACACGGGGATAAAGGCTTGTCACCCAAGGACCGATCCCCGCACCGTTGGGTTAGACGTGCGATGTCTTGGCGACTATGCTATATGGACGGATAGATCGAACGTAAAACAGGGTCTTGATTTCGAATGTCATATACATCGTAGTTTGAGATTTTAGAGATTGCTGAATTGGCTGAAATCTAGAAGTTGGTAACACTCTTAAAACACCTTGTGACCGCTGCACTTCATTGGTACAAAGTCGCAAAAGCTATTGCAAATAATACATAAAGTATTATAAAATATAGAAGTGTGTACCAACTTCTAGATTTAAATCGCTGAATTCTGATTGGAGGGGAGGGTTTTATAAAATTTATTTGTAAGTTTTTGAATGAATTTTTTTTTAGAAAAGCCGAAAGCCGAAGTCGCTGGCTTAAACTATATTGACGTTGACCTGAACGATCTCTGGCTCGCTAAGCCCACCTGCTTCATTTCTAATTGATCTATTTTAATAATTTCATCCAAATTCTCATTATATTGTAAGAAATCTTGAGAACTCAATGTCTTAAACTTATTTTTTTGCGAGAAGAAGTTCTTTTTTTTCTTACACTAAAGCGAATATAGTGGCAAGCTATTCTTTTATCTTATGTCTAACATGACCGGGGCTACCGGTTTTGTTTTGTAAACAAACTGATCGTTGCCATTCGACAATAGGTAATAAGGACGATTTCCGTGCCACGCGAGTTAGCGTTTTGTATATATAGATGGAAAAATTCAGAGAAGACCATAATAAATTTCAATTTTTTTGGACGAGGAAAATAATATTCTTTGCAAAAGGTGTCGATTTGAAACTTTCCTTAATATTAGGAGAAATTTAATAATTTCAACGGTAAAAAGTTCTTATAGACTTATTCTAAAGGAATGCAATATTTTTCAACATAATGGCATAACTTAGGCAATAAATTTAAGTTTCCTTTCTATTGAAATATTGCAAAAGTATTTTTAAACCATTTTTGTTTCCAAACCATATTGCACAGTAAAATTAACGAAACATATTGAAAACCATCATAATTACATTAATTTTTTGCATGTATCTATAATTTTGGGGAGTTCTACTATTTACATTATTAAACGAAAATATGAAGTCAGAAGTGATAGTTATCATAAAAAAATTAAATCTGAAGCTAACCTCTACTTGAAAACATCGCAGTTAGTTATGTTTTAGGCTTGATTTGTCTACCTTATTTTCGTCTTGCTTGATTGCATTAGCCGTTGCAGTCTGTCAGTAATGAATTTTACTTTATCGTATGCGAAGTATACAAAGGGAAAGTATTGTAATCGTCAAAAAAAATTCGAACTCGAGATTTTGACGAATCTTCACGTTTTTGTCCTCCCTGAGTGCGAAAAACACAATTTTGAAATTATGTCTGTCTGTGAACACGATAACTCGGAAGCTATTAGAGCTACGGGGATGAAATTTGGTATGTGATCTTTACTCATAATTTGTAGGTTTTTATCAAGTTTCGGACAAATCCTTCTGCGGGAAGTCTGTCTGTCCGCGTTCATGCGAACTCTATAACTCAAAAACTTAAATATCTAGATGGATAAATTTTATGGATTTATTTCTGGTTAATTAATTCAATTCAAACAAAAATTTTTACATTGAATACACTGCTCTGCAAAAAAAAATTTTTTTCGATCCCTGATACCATTCCTTTTGATTCTTATGTAAAATGACATCCTAAATCCAAATTTCCCCATTTTGCCCCATCACCCACCATTTTCTCTGCACGCCCCCCCCCATTTGTAACACTGTTTGGTAATTTTATGCCCATGAATTTGATTTGGAGGGGGAAAGGATTATTTTAACATTTAAATTTAAAAATAAAAATATAATAAATAATAATAATATAAAATATAATAAATGTAATTTATAATACAGTACCTTCACCTGGTGCTTGCTTACCTATTGTACCATGAATTAGAAATTTTTCCGACCAATGACCAGCAGTATTCTGCCAACATGCTCGCATTCCACTTCACTGAAAATCTCCTCTCAAACTGAGCAATGTCTTGATGGAACCGTTCCCAGTGTTCATCCGAAACTGCTCATAAATTTTCAGGGAAAAAGTCCAGGTGTGAGTGAAGGTAAAGCACTTTAAGCGACATGGTGCACCGCATGGCCTTGTACGCTGACAGCAATTCCTCGACATGAGTGACATAATCATCACTTTTTTTGCTACCCAAAGTGTTCATACACACGTTTTTGAATGCAAGCCATGCTCGTTTTTCTTTGCGATTCAGGTGTTTCATAAGCGTTAAATCTTTAAAAAGTTGTCTAATCTGGGGGCCCACGGAAATTCCTTCCTCGATTTTAGCCTCACAAAGACGAGGAAATTTAGTTTCCGAAAAGTTAAATCCATCACCTGTCTTATCCATTGCTTTCACAAACTGTTTGATCAATCCCAGTTTGATGTGCAAAAGCGACAACGTTGTACAGTGAATCTTCCAAACTTTATTTTTGTATATTAATTTTATTTATTATATATTATATTTTTATTTTTAAATTTAAGTGTTAAAATAATCCTTTCCCCCCTCTAAATCAAATTCATGGCCATAAAATTACAGAACAGTGATAAAAATGAAGAGCGGCAACGTTGTACAGTGAATCTTTCAAACTTTCTTGTGAGGGCTTCGGGACCTCTCCCCCTCACCCGGTTTTAGCCAAAATTGTTGCTATATATTTTTATTATTTGGGGTGTTTGGGTGAGGAAAAGGTGGGACTGGAAACTGGAAAATGTAGAAAATAAGTGAAAAAATTGTGAAAACAAAGCAGAAAAATCGGTCATTTTTATTGATTTTTTTTTAAGTTTAAGGGGACAAATCCCACCCAAATCTCCCCCTTCCTACAAATGTTCATATTTTAGAATTTTCCACCTCTGTAGCCCCTCAGAAGACATTTAACGATTAAAATAATCTTTTCCCCCGTCCAAATTAAATTCATGGCCATAAAATTACAGAAGAGTGATAAAAATAGGGGGGGGGCCGAGAAAACGGTGAGAGATGGGGCAAAATGGGGGTCATATTCGGTCTCAGGGGATCATTTTACATAAGAATTTGCAGGAACGGTGCCGGGGCCAATTTTCATGCAGAGCAGTGTTATTCACAATCTTGATAGTTTGTAAAATGTTGTTATTTAAATGAAAAACATTGTTACTAGAATGTATTTAAAATTAATTTTGAAAAACTGATTTAAATTACAGAAAAAGATTACGCGGAAATAAAACTGATATCACTGTAAAGGTAATGTTTCGAATTTTGAAGTGGTGTGAAAATGGTTTTGTGAGGCAATATGCTTCGAAGTTATTGAGGAAAAACTTTAATATTTCGAATAATTTTTAATTAATTGAAAATCTAATTAAAATTTTAAAGCACCCTTTCTTAACGAGCACCTGCTGCCCAAGTAACTACGTGCCAAATTTGGTAGCTGTAAGTCCAACGGTCTGCCCTGGACAGTGTTTGGAAATAATTCCGCATCACCCATAATACATGACGCATCACGCATAACACATGACGCATCACGCATAATACATGACGCATCGCGCTTAACACACGACGCATCGCGCATAATACACGACGCATCACGCATAACACGTGACGCATGGCGCAATTTGGAGATATGTAGTACTCCAGCCTAACCACATTATGATGTTAGAAAAGTGTAGAATGCATAAAAGACTGCACTTGTACTCAGAACAATTAAAAATTCTTGAAGTTTTAAATTGTAATTGTAGAATAGAATAATTCCTGGTGTTTTGAAATATCTTTTTACATTAGTGTTTCTGATTCTTTCATCACGAAAATCGCACTCTACTCACGATATTTACATGAAAACTGTACTTTAACTCTTTAATCCTGACCCGACATTTTTCTTTAGCCCACTTGAAACCGGGAAATTTGGAGAAAAAGCGACATGAATTGGACTCTTCCAACCTGGGTGGTTATTTACCCCACCCCCTGCTGTAACCTTCCCTTAAGGCGCAGGAAAATGAGCTGTGGTTAGCGAAGATAATTAGACCCCCTACCTCGCTTATCTCCTAAGTGATCTCAGAACCTCCCCTCCCCTCAAGAGAAACCAACCGCCTCAGACCGGCCTTCGTCGCTGTTGGGGTAATTTTTAGACCGCCCGCTCTGTGTGAGAGGGTTAATAACACATTTAAATATACACCAAATCATAGCTTTTAACTCATTAATGTCTTCTACATCATAAACTCTGAGGAATTAGTGTTTCAACTTAAATTTCTCAAAAAAGTATTTTTAAGTACTCGTTTCTTTCATATTTTATCGATGGTGGCACATATCAAGCGTTCGGTTGAAAATGTAGGCTCAGAAAGGAAGTTTTTGCAATGTGAACAAGAAAAAGGGTAAGTTTGTTAAATTATTTATTAATCAACTTACTTGCATTTAATAAATATATCAGTAAATACAATTGTAAGAAAATGAGCATAATTTTAGATTTTGATAGGTGTGATATATAGGACTTTGCCTAAATAGGGCTAGTAATAATTTGTCTAGGTTTAGGAGGACAATAAAATAAATTTTTTAGCAGGGTTTTCTTTCGCAATTTTTCGTTGATTTCGAGACATGTTGTACTAGTATACAAAATATTGAAAAAATGCGACTTGGACATTAGTTGGTTAATGTACGCTTTCCGATGATTATAGGAGTCGTTCGGAAGCCAATGCGGATAAATCCAGAAAAAATTGAGAAAATTCATGTTTTTTAATACAATAATTTTTAAAAAATATTTTGTTTATTAATTTGATTAGTGAAAGTATATAAAGTCTTTTAATGAAGAAACGAGAGAATCTTTTAATAACTAAAAATAATGTCCAGAAAAAAAAAATTGCGAAAATTCATGTTTTTCAATACAATAATTTTTTAAATATTTGGTTTATTAATTTGATCATTGAAAGTATATAAAGCCTTCTAATGAAGCAACGAGTGAATCTTTTAATAACTAAAAATAAAGTCCAGACAAAAAATTGAGAAAATTCATGTTTTTCAATACAATAATTTTTTTAATATTTGGGTTATTAATTTGATTAGTGAAAGTATATAAAGCCTTCTAATGAAGCAGCGAGTGAATCTTTTAATAAATAAAAATAATGTCCAGAAAAAAAATTGTGAAAATTCATGTTTTTCAATACAATAATTTTTTAAATATTTGGTTTATTAATTTGATGAGTGAAAGTATATAAAGCCTTCTAATGAAGCAACGAGTGAATCTTTTAATAACTAAAAATAAAGTCCAGACAAAAAATTGAGAAAATTCATGTTTTTCAATACAATAATTTTTTAAATATTTGGTTTATTAATTTGATTAGTGAAAGTATATAAAGCTTTCTAATGAAGCAGCGAGTGAATCTTTTAATAACTAAAAATAATGTTATTAATTCCATCAAAATGAACAAAAACCAGAAGACATCGAAAAATGGACCTATCCGCTTTGACTTCTGAGCGACTCTGATACTGTTTTTCTTTCAAGATTTTTAGATTATTTCCTCATAACCAGATCTTAAATTTCAAACAAACAAATAGTTTAATAATTTAAAGCAAGATATGGGTAAAATTCAAACTACTAATGATGGCATTGTTGGCATACTAATGGTTCTTAAAGAAGTTCCAAACAGCTTTTCCTCCATTGTAATGTAAAATGTGCTTCAGTATTTTTACTACGCTTTCCTATAACCTAATCAGATGATTTTATTCCCCAGACAAGTAGGAGGAAATATATTTAGCTCCTACATCTCTGTATGAATAGGTATCCCCATTGCCTGTCTGAAGCCGTAGGTAATCAATGGTTTGTTAGAACTTGCATGGTTTCTTAGATCGAAATGGAAGTTTTACCCAGCTTTTGTATTGATCGCCCTGATTTCAGTTTCCACGTGTGATTATCTCTACAAATAATAATAAAGGAGAACGTATGTTTGTGCGTGTGAATGTCTGTCGTCTACAGAACAGATCCTTGTACCTAGAGCTAAGAAAAATAAGCTCAAACATACTTTGGAGGGTGAAAATGTGCAACTCGGAGATATCTTTTTAAAATTTTCATTGGGATACTTATTAATTAAAAAAAATTCGCGTTTTTCGTTGATAACTTCCCAAAATATAATAGCACAAAAATTATTTTTACACCATCTTTTTTTTTTATATTACCATTTCCCCCCTTATCTTTTAAGCCGGCCATTCACTTCACAGATAAACTGTATATTTTGGAACTGGAGAAGGAAAAAGCCATAAAAATCTATAGAAATCAGCTAAATGGCTTGTGGTGGTTGGAATTTCGTCTGGACTGAAATCGGAACTAAAAATCAGAGGGACCCTGAAAGAGGCTAGCGAAAATAACAATGCCTTGCGTAGATTGAAGCCTCGCTCTGAGGGTAGCATAAATTAAAATGTGCTAACTGGGGAAAATCGAAGAACGATTGACAAGCAGCTGTAGAGAGGGAAAGAAGATCGCTCCTCCCTACCCTCGTGCAGAGTTAGCGTCCCTTTAAATACAAGTGAATGGCGTGCCTGCATTTTTCAATTAAAATGGGTGGAAAAAACGGGCTTAGGATAAATGACATGGCTATACTTCGAGCGAATGGCCGGCTTTATGCCGGCTATCATGCCAGATATGTAATGGTTTTTTTTAAATAAAAAGACACTCCATACCTATCCAATTGCTTAAAGAATCAGCCATTCTGATTCCAGGTGCATAGGTATGGATTGGTGTTCTGTAATTTAGGTTAATATAACGAGAAAGTGTGTGTTTTATATTCAGAGAAAACAAATGCAAAAATCTAGTTCAACTAATACGAAGCTCCATTTCCTCTAAATAAAAATAAGACGCATTTGAAAATAAGAAAAAAATATTTTTCCTCAAAATCAGTTTTCATTTTCGTCCATGGCCCCCCACTCTTGCACCTCCTGCTCCACTCTCTTGACGGGTCTGAACAAAAGCAATGCCATTACCAACATCCAACGGCACGAATTACAGGAAGTCGCAATGAACGTGATTCATCGGGAGAAACCGTGCTGGATCAAGGCGGTCAACATTTCCAGTAGTATTTGTAGAGACGGAAAAACCCATACAAGTAGGTTTTTGTCTCTCATTTAATTGTATAATATCTAGCGTTACCATATGTCCCGTAAATAAGGGACTGTCACCTTATTTCTCTACTCAGTCCCATATAACTGTTTGTCCCGCTTTCTCGATGTTGGTCACACTGAGATTCTATTCAACCAGTTTGTATATATTAAAAGATTATTTACAGAAAATTAATACCAACCAAAACTGCGAAGCAACTATTAAATTGAGTATTGAAGAGAAATGGCTGAAGTGTTTTGCAGATACAAAGTACATTGATCAATAGTCATGCCTGATAAAACTCTCTGAATGCGTATTTTCCATTCCAGCCCATAATGCAAATGCGGAGAGAATATTTTCGTGGATGTCAATTCAATGGCCGTACGAAAGAAACAGGTTGACAGTAGAGACAATTGAAGTAATTGATACAAAGTATATTGATCAGTGGTCATAACTGATAAAACTCTCTGAATGCGTATTTTCCATTCCAGCCCACAATGCAAATGCGGAGAGAATATTTTCGTAGATGTCAGGCCGTACGAAAGAAACAGGTTGACAGTAGAGACAATTAAAGTAATTGATACAAAGTATATTGATCAGTGGTCATAACTGATAAAACTCTCTGAATGCGTATTTTCCATTCCAGCCCACAATGCAAATGCGGAGAGAATATTTTCGTGGATGTCAATTCAATGGTCGTACGAAAGAAACAGGTTGTCAGTAGAGACAATTGAAGCAATTTAGATTTATCCTTATAATTATAAAACGACTTGCGCCCAATTTTATAATTGTGTGAAAGAAGAAAATGATAAAATTAAAATTGCAACTGGGCTAAAAAGATTAGCCTTACCTCTCTTTTTTATTATTCTACATGTTCATTTTATTAGAATGGTTAAATTTTATTGATTTTTTATCAGAGTAATTTAAACCATTACCTACCCACTTTTTTCATGTTTTTTTTTTATTTAGCACCAAACGTCCCGTATCAATGCTTGGCAATTATGGCAGCCCTAATAATATCGCCATATAATTCATGTATTCTTTGCTTGCTTTGGGTTCGGTTTATTTTAGTCTTCTCAGAATATAATATGTAATCATCCCCTTTTTTCCGTTCAAGAATTCGCGGATACTCTGTATATCATCTATCAAGTAGTTTTTCATGTTTACCGATTCCAACATAAATCTAACCAGCGGGAGTATTTTCCCCTAAACTTTCTCGTATAATTCCCCAAAAAAGGTGCAGTTTCGCCTTCCCTGGCGTGGTTAAAAAAATTCGAACCTACTGTTACCCAGAATCCAATGACTATCAGAAGATTTTTCATTATAGTGATTGAAAAATATCTAGGTAAAGAATCAAATTCAAAGAGATGCGTACCAATTCCAGTCTTGACAGCTCAAGTACAAACTGACGTAATTCGCTCCATAGCTTTCGCGTGCACAGAAGATTGCTTCCAGTACGCATGCGCGTGTAGACAACGGATTCTTTTCAAAAGTAAATTATACAGACCGACAGACAGTCAATCCTTTGAGAGATTTGGCCCACAATTTTCTACGGACCTACATTCATGGCGATAAAACCGTGTACCAAATTGTATCCATCTAGCTATTCAAGTGTTTGAGTTATAGTGTTCGCATGACCGCGGACATACAAACCGACAGACTTCCCGTTGACGGATTTTGTCCAAAATTTGATAGAAACCTACAAATTATGTTTCAAGACCACATACCAAATTTCATCTCCGTAGCTCTAATAGTTTTCGAGTTATCGTGTTCACAGACAGACAGACGTAATTCCCAAATTGTGTTTTTCGTACTCGGGGAGGTCTAGATTCGTCAAAATCTCGAGTTTTAATTTTTTGACGATTACAATACCTTCTTTTTGTATACTTCGTATTCGAGAAAGTAAAAATGGTGCGAGAAAGTTTCTACCAATTGCTAACTGCTTCCATTCCTAATTAATTGTGTTTGATTGTAAGTTACGTAACATTCCCCCTTTTCAAACGAAGAAACTGATATCATATTCATGTTTGTTTCGTATAATTTACCACAGTTAAAGTAATGGACTGCTATCGGTGGCGGAATGGGTCTGAAAATAGTAGTTGCCAGGTGTCGGTGAGGGCCCACACATATCTATAATCATAACATTATATAATTTTTTTATATTTATTTATATTAATTTAAATCTATAATATTTAATAATTATATATTTAATTTTTTATTATATATTTAATTTTTCCGCTTCTTTAAAATAAATCCCTTTTGATATCCCTTAATTTTCTAAGTTTAAAATAACGAAATTATGGTTAAAGTTATTTGATTTTAAATTCCGTAAGTTAAATATTTCGTATACGGTTTAGCGACAAAGTATGAAGGAGAAATGCTGCCCATTAGTAGGGCATCTGTTGAAAGAACCAGCAACCTTTAAAACAAACTTCTTTGGATGATTTAGAGTTTAGTAATTTGTTCTGGTATTGTTTCAGTAATTTATAATTAAACTGGTATCATTAAAAAGGTATTATTGAATTATAAATAATTCAAAAATCTTTTTGTTAGATATAATTTTTTGAAAATATTGCGAAAAAACGCCAAAATCTTGCGTTTAATTAAGATTAAACGCAAGATTTTGTAATTTTTTAAGTAACTGAAATTTTTAAGTAACTGAAATTTTAATTTACTTTTGGACTTTAAAAAGTTGACAATTATTTTCATCTTTTTTTGAAGAGCATGCGTGCCAAATTTGATAAAGTTCGAGCAAAACTATAGATTTGTACAACAAAATTCTTATAACGTATAAAACTTCTTTTGTTGTATTAAAATGCAGTCCATTTTCATTGTTTCGCCAGTTTTTTCTTTAAGTCCAGTCTTTTTCTTTCTTTCTTCGTTGCTTCAAATAAATTTAGTTTTTGATAGATTGTCTATGTTATTTTGATAAATTTATTCCATGAAAGAGAGACCAATGAGACTGAGGCCCCCTTTACTCTTCTAAACGCATACTCCCCCCCCAAACGCATAAAGAAAAGCGTGAGTGTCGTTTTTTTCATAGATGTCATTTGGTGTCCTATTTACAGTTTTAACCAAGAAAACCTTTTCCTACAGGTGAGTTCCCTTGTTTGTCGGATTTATGACAGTAAAATGAAACTGCAAAAAGAAAGAAAAAAGCACCTTTTATAGCCATCTCTCACAAGACCGCACCCTTTCTGCACAAAGGGATGCAATTCCTTCCGTCTTTTCAGGGGCTTCCGAAACCAACCAAGAATCTTAATGAGTATTGTGGCTGGACTTTGCACAGAAGAGGTACCCTATTCCAATGGCCCAAGGGTTTGTTGGATGGCTGCAACATTCTGGAGAAACATCTGGAAATGATCAGAAGGTCAAAGGAATTGGACTGGACAGAGACCTCAGTACAGTTCCTACAGGCAGTTGTAATCGCATATGCGTCTTGGGTCGGTATTCGACCACCCGCTGTTCGCCTGGTCGAATTACGACGGTAATAAATACCCAACAATTTATTTGCTTTAGAAAAGCGTACTATAGAGAAAGAGTTCTTTTTTTCTCTCCCACACTTCCTAGGGGCCCAAACTGTCTTCTGTTTAAGGGGCCCACTTGCCATCGGGCAAGCTGGCAACCTCTCCAGTCCGCTACTGACTACTATTATGTTTCGATGAATAAGTTTCTATTATGCAGGATAATTCGAAATTCAGCTTACAAATTCAGCAAACAAAATAGCGCAAAAGAGGTGAAAAGCACGAAAGCAAAGTAACATATCTTCACTTAACAACTGATCTGATTTTTTTTTGTTCGCATCTGGTGGGAAGATGTGATTTTATGTTTATGTAAGATGTTAAAGAAATTCAGAAATATAAGTTATTGGTTGCCAAAAATTGAGTATTTTCTTCCTCTTTGAAATTTAAAACCAGTGGGAGTGGTATCCCCTATACTTTCTCGTATACTTCTCCAGAAAGGTGCTGCTTCCCCACCCCCCGCGTGGATAAAAAAATTCGACCCTACTGTAACCCAGAATCCAATGACTTTCAGAAGGTTTTTTCATTGTAGTTTATGGTGATTGTAAAATATCTAGGTAAAGAATCAAATTCGAAGAGATGCGTACCGATTCCAGCTTGCCGGCTCAAGGGCAAAGTGACGTACTCCTTCCGCGTGCACAGAGATTGCTACCAGTGCGCATGAGCATGGAGAATCGGATTTAAAAAAATTGAATATGCAATTTGAACGCCTTTTTTTCAACCGATTGAAACGAAATTTGGGCACAGATCTATAATTAATATTAGCAACTGTGATACCAATTTTTATTTATCTAAGCCAAAGCGTTTAGGAGATATAATTTTTACAAGTATGCGATTATGCAGTCCGACAGACCATCAACCCTTCGACGGATTTGGTCCAAAATTTATACGCACCTACATTCATGATGATAAAACTGTGCACAAAATTTTATCCATCCAGCTATTCCAGTTTTTGAGTTATAGTGTTCACATGAATTCGGACAGACAGACAAACAGACTTCCCGTAGACGGATTTTGTCCAAAATTTGCTAGAAACCTACAAATTATGTGTAAAGATCACATCAAAAATTCATTACCGTAGCTCTAATAGATTTCGAGTTATTGTGTTCAAAAATAGACACACAGACAGACATAATTCTAAAATTATGTTTTTCGGACTCCGGGAGGTCTAAAACGTGGAGATCCGTCAAAATCTCGAGTTCGAATTTTTTGACGATTACGATACTTTCTCTTTGTATACTTCGTATACGAGAAAGTAAAAAC
>BGPR01001212.1:114418-140342 GCA_013235015.1 Araneus ventricosus | reverse complement strand
CATTTCAATAGGCGTCTTGACCAATCGATGCGCAGTAGTTGCTCGACGAGGCAGCTGATTGGTAAAAATCATGAAAATCAAAGCTCAGTAACTCACTCAGTTTTAGTCGTTGAAGAGTGGGACTTTTTTGGTTAAAATTTTAGAGTGTCAAGAATATTTTACTAAATATGACTGATAGGACCGGGGGAACCGTATAAAAAGTTAGAATTCTTAATTTTTTCAGAACTATATTTAGCGACTCAAAAAACATAAAATATAATTCTTCCCTTTATTAAAAGCATTTTTTCAACTGGAACTATATGTCTATCTCTAACGGTTTAGAAATTATCTATTGGACCATGATAAGTGTGAACACCCTGTATATTAGATGGACTAATATGTTAGTAATTAGTAAAGCTTACTGTAAAAGGAATAAGAATATATTGTTTTATAAAGCAAGAAACAAGTGAAGACTCTTGAAGCTCCCCTGACTTGGACTCTTGGCTAGCATTTCGCGGCCCATTAATACACTCTCCGCGGCCCACAAGTGGGCCGCGGCCCCTGGGTTGGGAACCACTGAGCTAGGGGATAGACGGAGATGCAGAGATGACAATCCAAGAACTCTTTATTCGGCAACATTTTATACTCGAATAACACACATCCATTGCCACAACAACTGCTCTAAATTTTGAAGTCGGTCGATCACGAGCGCTCCAGCCACGCAAATTCGACAACTTCACGTCGAAACCAATAGTCAGTGTCAGTGGCGAATCCAGGATTCGGGTCTGGGGGGTGCTGAGGTCAGAAAAATTTTGTATCGTAGTGACAAATGTCAAACCTCATGGCTTAAATAAACCAAAACACTTTAACTTTACAGGCTTTCCTCTCCTGACAATAAGAATAATAAAGAACACTACAATACTTTCGACAATTTAATAAAAAATACAATGAAATAACAGGCCAAAAAGTGTTTTCGACCGCGCCAACGCTATAAGTGCAAGTGGAATGACTAGAAAAGTAGGAAAATTTTCGAGCCTGTCAAGTCAGAAAGCAATGTCGTCACGATTTTATTACTATTTTTTTAAAATGAAAATTAAGATCAAACAGTTGTTGTGATTTTAAATTAATTAAAGATTTTTGGTTTAGCTCTGGGGGGGGCTGCAGCCCGATAGCCCCTCTCCTGGATTCGCCACTGGTTAGTGTGCAAACCGGTAAGAAACGGCGTGGAGCGGAAGTTTGGATATCCAACCTGTCAAGGCGGCCACTCACTTCACGGATTTTTGGAACGGGAGACGTAAAAACCCATCAAATCTGAGGAAATGAGCCAAACGGATCGTCATGTTTGGAATTCCGTCTGGACTGAAATCCGAGCGTGCGGGGAACGAAAATTCTGCGCCGAGGGAATTGAGAAGGGGAAAAGTCCGCCATGATTGTTGTGTCGGGAGAAAGATTTTACCGATTGTCATCTTGCATTTTAGAAAGGTAAGTGTATAAATATTTATTTATTTTTCCCTTAAATCACTAGAATATGTTTTAACTCTGCATGTTCATAAGCCTAGCTCAATGATTCATATAGATATTAAAGCTACTTGATAATTCTAATTTCGAATGCTTTTACTCACTTTAAAATTGCTATACAATCATTACATCAATACAATGTTTTTATTTGTTAGCTAAGTTGAATCGTTAAATGTATGAAAATTTAATCGAATGCTGCGAGTAAGGATTGTTTACTAACAAATGTTTCATAAGTATATGTTTAAAAGAGTTTCTGAAAGAAATTTAACCTTTCATTTCACATAAAATAAAATCTGCTTTTAAAATTCATTAATGTTTTAAAATGTCATCCATGTAATGTTTTTTAAAGCATTTATTAAAAGCTCAAACTATGGACACTTTGTTTTCTTTTTGAATGCCGAGTCTCCTAAGATTATATTCATTTTTAGTAATAGACAGAAGAAAATTATATGTTATTTTAAAGCAATGTTTTCTTTTTGAATGCTAAGTCTCCCAAGATTATATATTAATTTTTAATAATACACACAAGATATTTATATATTATTACTAAATTTGAATTCTTCTAAGATTGTTTTTAAACTAGTACTTACTTTATTACTTCTATTATGATAAATTCAACAGATAGCAGTTCTTAAAGACATTGCTGAAAGGTTCCCTGTTATAAAATGTTTCTTGCACAAGCTGTAACTTTTGTTATGAATTGAAACTTATATTATCTTTTTTTATAAATGTGAGTGAAACAGTTTTATTTAAACCTTTAAAGTGTGTATGAATAATTCTTGGAGAATAGTTATAATGTTGCTTAGTATATTTAACTCATTTTATCTCTTAGAATATTATCCACTTATCTTAATTCATTGTGTGCAAAATTCATATAGTATGTTTAGGAATCAGTGTATTTTGCTTAGTTTTGTCTCATTGTAACTTTAAATTTTTTGTAAAATTTAATATATGACATATGGGTATTATTTTTATAGTTTTTAAGTAATGAAATTTTATTATGTAATTTTAATGAGTTGTTATTCTTCATTTATAGATTTCGTATATATTCTGTTTGAACTGGATGTATGAACTATGCCTGGACATTCAGTGAAAAGTAGGAGCTTGCTTGAATTTTAAAAGTTCGAAATCAATGTAATTTAGTGATGAAATTTTTTAATAGTGTTAATTTCAAAAGACATATGGGTTTTCCAGTTTGTAACGAAGAAGTGGATATTGGAAAGCCTCAGTGAAAGCAAGACCACCAGTTCTCTCGGAAGAGAGAAAACACAAATGTATTATTTTATTTCATGACAGATTTTTTTAAAATTTCAGCATATGGTTTTTTACATGTTATTTATTAGTGTTGTGAAATGAAATATACTTTACGTTAAGACACACCCCTGCATCCAGAGTTTTAAGATCTCTGGTTTGCAGTAAATTAAATGCACCGACAAGTTGTATGTATATACGAGTTTAAAGCTGAATGTGTCATCTGTTGAAAAATTTGTAAACATTATTTGTATATAATAAAAATATTTTTTGACAATTCATAAAGTTTGTTAATTATTGTGTTTCTGTATATTTTAACTATGCAACCAGAAAAAAATTTAAGCTAAGTTCTGTGTTTCTTAATTCATATCTAAAAACTAAAGAATTTTATAAATAATTTTACAGCCAAATATTTATTATTTTTATTCTAGAATTGTCTCTTGGTTAATTTGCAGTATTGTATAAGTAGCAGTAAAGATTTCAATTCTTTCTTCAGTGTCATTGATCACTAATTTAATAAATAACATCTGGTGGAAAATACTTGGGATAATCGCCTTGATTACAATTCTGATTTAAATGAACTTGAAAGACACTGAAAATGTTAAATTATGTTTTATAAAGTAATTGATTAGATTCTTGACAAAATATTCTTAAAGAGCTGTAAAAGTTCAGGTATCTGAAAGAAAAAAAAATACACTGCAGATTTAAATATTACTAGTCTTTTCACAGAGACACTTCAAAATAAATTTAAATAGTTTAATACCTTTCTTTTATTAAATTGTATTAAATGTTGCACTAAAATTAGAAAGTATATTTGAAAAAATTGCAGATTTAGTAAAAATTTAAAAAGGACAAGATCAAACTTTTTTAAGGTTAGAAAATAATAGAATAGTATTACATCTGATTAAAAGTTTTGGCAGTCGTTTTATAAAATTTTTATTTAAATTAGATCGATTTCCTAAAAATATTTTGTGATAATTTTTATTATTAATTGGTAAAATTGTTTTAATAGTATTGGTGTATAGGAAGGTTTTAATTTATAAAATAAAATGGCCATTTTTTTATATATATATATATACATCTTGAACCTGTTGTCATGTTTATAAATGTGATTATAGTGTGTCATGAGTATTTAGAGCTAGATTTGTTAGTCAGAATATCTTGAAGTATTTTTCTGTAAACTATTGTACAGAATATATAAGATTTTTTTTATTAATAGTTGCAGTTAAGTTTTCTTTCTTGAGTAGGAATTCCATTTATTTATTGAGCCGAGTTTGAAATTTTTTTTTACATTGGAATTCCATCAATATATGAAGAGAGAGGTTACAACAACAATATAATAAAGTGTCGCACTGGTAGTTGATACAATTATAAATTGATTATTTTTAGCTTTTATGTAATGCAATAAGTATGACATTGAAGAATGAGCAAACGATTGTTCTCAGCTATATGAATAAATCCTACATCAAACTGTGATTTTAATATGTCTTGCATTCAATTAGGTAAAATGATTGATTTAAGTGCCCAATCTGGTTACCTTTGGTTAGTTTAGGATTTTTCAAACATATTTTCTTAAGAAATATGAAAGTTATTCAAGTATGCTTGTTATTACTTTAGCCTAATACAATGGGAATTTTATAAGATTTCTGTATGTAAAAATTTTCAAGAAAATGTTTTTTTTTCGATTAAAATTAGAAAAAAATGATTTTGTCCTACGATGGATGAGAATGCATATTTAAAATTATTTACTTTTTTATTTTATGAAAGCAAAGGTTTCAAAATCACATTGGGAAAAAAATAATTGCAAATGTAATAATTTTTAACAGGTGAGCAGGAAAAGAATATATATATATATATGATAAAAAATGACTTTTTAAATTTCACTACACCAGCCAATTTCATACGATAAATACTTCCTTTTTTGTTATTTTAAGTTTTATTTATTGACTGTTAAAAGACTATATCATTTCATAAAGACTTTTATCTACAGAGGCTGTTTACACATTTTTTTGGTTCTTTAAAATGTAATTACAGAACTATTTTACATATTTTTTTGTATTTTAAATAATCAATTTGATAAGCCTTATTTTTATCAATCTTTCTACATCGTAACTGCCATGATAATGTCTTTTTTAGTATCGGAAGAGGTATTTTGTTGCATTCCTCTTGAACAGCTTTTCAAAGCCTGCAAAGGTAGGTCGACATTAGGATAATGTGCTTTTTAAATCTCCAAAAATTCATGGGTGATACAAACATTGATAGGTGGGATGGATTTAGGAGGAAAAGCAGAGACGGGTACAGTCTTGATAACCATTCCTTGTTTTATTTTTCCAGTAAATTAATAGTGGATTGTGATGTGTGCCTGCTTGCTTTGTCTTCATGCAGTTCTACTGACTGATGGAATTGTAGATAAAGAGATATTTCATATTTAAAAATTGGGTTTAAAATATATTCCTGATAATATGTGGAGTTGAGTTTGACATTTTTCTCCACTCTCTTGTATTTTCTCATTACATGAGAAACCAGAAAGAATCATAAATATCTTGAAAAAACTTTCTGTATATTCTTTAAACCATTTTTTAAGAATTTTTTTTCACTTTGATGATAATAAATTGATCCTTTATTTTTGCAATCATTTAAATAGACCCAAACTTCACCTATTTTGACAATTTTTCCCCTCATAAGTACTTTTTCATAAAGAATTCTGCAGAGTATTTTATTGAGATGATTTTGCAACAAACCTTTGACTTCGGGGATTTTTTTTTTAACTTTAAATATCTCATCTTCGAATATTCAAAATACTGGGGATACGTATTTGAAACAATTTCTGATATTGAAGCCACACTTGTAAAATTTTTTTCTCTTTTAGTAAAAATATTACCTATCGCAACTTAAGATGTTGGAAAACCGTGGCTTTCACAGCATCATTCAGGAACTGAATAAGAACAACTCTCTTCGGAAAGTGCAAAGACATAGCCTTCCAACCATTGTTTCTTTAAAAGCCTCATTTTGCATGGAATACAAAAATTTTAGGTCGGTGATGATAACGTATAATTTCGAAAATGTAATTGAAAATAAATTTCTCCATGGAGACAAATATTTCCAACGGCGAAACAAAATCGTCTATAAAGTTTTTGAACAGATTCTGTATTGCGAATCATGCTCCACTATTAAAATTTTTCTCTTTAAGAGTGCTCAATTTGATTTTTAACCCAAATGCCAGTTATTATTGTGCTCTCAAATGATTAAATAAGCCAGCTGCATGTTCCTAATATGAAATATCATTCAACAAAACAATGGAAAAAATTTGTAACTGCGAAATGAAGAAGTCAGACACCTATTTTGTGTTTTGATTCAGAACAAATATATCACTAAGATCTTGAAAAAATTTGAAACGTTTAGATAATATCTAGTAAAATAATAAAACTTCTTGTCTCAATAAGCTAGTGAAAATCCAGTCGTTTTTAAAAATAGACATGTATGTATGTGCAACACATAAACATGCTGAATTATTCAAAAATTGTCAGATTTTTATACCAAACTAGTTTTCATGATTTTTTAAATAGAGTTGTTATCACCGTTAGTTATAATTAGCAAAACTGTTAAATAAATTTGCTTTATATATGAATTTACAAATTGCAAGCCATTGTAGTATTTTATAAAATTAAAAATTATGCTTTTAGTGCATCATTCTCTACATATGTTATATAAAAATTAAAGTTGTTATTCCAAGATTCTCAATTCCTTGTAGACTTCATTTGTAGAAAATTTGATTTTGCATAAAAAATGTCAATACAAAATTGTCTAGCTTAAATTTGTTTATTAAAGAATTTACTATTTTTATACTATAGATCAATACTTATTGACTATATTTATGGTATTGCATCATTTTTGTCTTTGGGTTCATCAGTTTCACTTATAGTCTACTTTTAAAGAACCCTTCAGAATCATTCAAAAAAGTAAACTCTTCTGTTATTAAAAAAATTGTAATCAGCTAATATCAAAATTAAAAACTCAAAATCATTTAACCCTCCATTAGTTGTGTGGGATACAGGTGTCCCCCATTAGTTTTCAAAACGCTGCATTTTAAATTCTATTCGTTGTTTAGAGGTCACTCTTTCAGTACCTGACCTTCAAATACTCGGGAACAATATCACACAATCTCAAAAGGTTAGTGCATGAGATATAAGACAACACAAAGGGACAGGTGTATCCCGCATGCCTAACCATGTAACAGCAATTGACAGTTGATCATTCGTCTGTTCATGGTTCAATAATAATTCTTACTTTCTTAACGACTTATTATGACACTTAGCTTCATTTAATTTCTTTATATATTTTTAATAATTTCAGTGAATTTCATTCTTAAAAATAGTTGAACTAGTTTAACAGTGAATAATCGGTTTTCTAGTTCTAATTTTCCAAAAAAGCTTTTAACAGAGATAAAAACTAATTTATGTTGAAGTAGTTAATTTATTTGAATGGGAATTATTCAAAGAGTTTTTACCATGTAAGAAGAGAGAAGTAAAGTCATGAATATTTGGCTATGCCAATAATGTGTCATTATTTTTTACATTGCACTTTTCAAAACAAAATTCATTTTCAACATGTAACAATGCTTTTTATTGTTGAAATGAAATTCAAATGAATTTTATTGTCTCATCAAATCCTTCATTCACAAGTTTTTGCCACTATTGAAGTTACTATAGAATTTTTCCTTTCTTTGGCCATTAACAGCAAGACAACATTTTTAAAATTCTGCATTCAAGAATAGAAGTATGTCAACAGAATAAAAATGGTTCCTAAAAGTTGATTTTCATTTCAATCGTTGCATCAAAACAAATTCTATAGAATTTTCTCTTCAAAGAATGTACTAGCTTCTCAGAAAGCAATAAAATACATAGGGTAGTAAATTGAATATGTTGTACAAGATAAAACAATCATAAAAAGAGAATACTGCTAATTTATTTATTAGTTAAAAGTTATATACAGAAAAAGATAATTTATGTCTCAAATATAAATCACAATATCTATAAGAAAAACTGCTTTAAGTAACATTTTAATTCAAAATCAATATTACATGTACAATTAATATTTTCCAGCATTATACCTTCCTTAAAAATAATATCACAAGTTTCACACGGAATCGCATTAAAATCTGACGGTACGTTCAGTTTAATAACACTTTTTTAAAATCATTGACAACCACATTTTTAATCCCAAATATCTATTAATAAATCTGTGATATGAGAATTTTAGCTACAAAGGAACAAAAATAATAAGTTAAACGTGCAATTTTTAACTACACAGCGCGTGCTTGAATCTTGTTGTTGATATGTCAAGTGGGCTGAAAAATCTCCGTTTTTCCCCAGACGCTAGAAAATCCCTATTTTTTTCCCTATCTGCAAAATTTTTTTCCCACTCCAATGAAATACGAGTGAGTGGCGTGCCTTTATTTTTCGATTAAAATGGGAGGAAAAAAGACCAGTCTTGGGCCAAATGGAATGGAATGGACGTCAGATGAATTGCCGCCTTCACGATTTCCATCTCGCCGAGCCATTTGGATTACTGGGCCATAGATGCGGAAATGCATCGGGAGTAGGTACGTGTGTGTGGGGGCAGACTTGGGGTACGTGGTTTAACGAGAAAATCGGAGAAAGCTGGACTTGTAGTGGACCTATATGGATGGGTTAAAAATGGAAAGGCATAGAGTGATAGTCAATGGCCGGCCTTCCACCATTCACAATTATGCATGCTTCATAGCGGTAGAGCATGGATTAGTGAAACCTTTTGAATTACACTCTAAACCTTCAGCGTGGGCGTTGGAGCCATTTTGAAAACAACCGACATTTCGCTGACATTTGCAGAGGCAATGGAGATTCTTGAGACGAATTCTTCATGTCAGCCATTTCAGCGTTCGTAAATCATTGAATTTTCTCCAGATGCAGTCGGAAACTTGAAGACTGACGCTGAAATCTAACACTGCGCCAAAGAACAGCGCCCTCTTGTTCCTCCGGTTGGTGCTTCCGGTCACATTTTCCAACATGATTTTGGCTTGTATTTACTTTTCCTACTTCCCTGAGTAGTTTTACATTGGATTTTGAATCGCCCTGTATATTATAAAACTAACACTACCTTTGTATTACAACAAGTGTACTGGCTATTAAATCAAGACATGCATCATCAATATAAATAAGTTATACTTGTCTAACTATAACCAATATCAATGCAAAAAGTGATAATATTCTAAAAGGCGACTTCATAATGCTGAGTGATTTATCAGCATCACATTCCTGATGTTATTCGTTTTACGTTAATTTTAAAATAGAATTTGAACGAATTTCGCATAAAATTTAAATAACTTTATGCCATTTATCAATGATGCTCTCTGCTCATACTTATTATATATAAACATATATATATACAAACATATACAAAAACAGAAACAAATGCAAAAGCCAATTAAGACATTAGTTTTAATCAAATAAATACTTAAATCAAAGAAATAATATTTCAGAAGAAGTAAACTTCGGAAATGGAATTTTGTTGTTTTGGTTTTCATTTATGATATGGTTTTGCTTTGTTTTGTTTTGTTAATATATATATATATATAGATTCTCGAAGCAAAAATTCTGAGAACCACTGGAATTGTATTTAGTAGAAAGAAGATCAGACTATTATTAGATTATTGATTTTCAAGAGAAATCAAGATACTTGAGAAGAAAATATTATTCCCGGAAAGCAGGCTTTTTAAAGGAAGTTTTCATTTAAAAATAGTTTCTTCCCGATTATTTTTTTTGAAAAATTCTTTAGTGTGTTGCTAGCAATTGTGCATTTCTTGTCGGCAACCGACACTAAATTACTAAGCAATTGAACCTACCGTTATGAAAAATAAAGAAGGATATATTTTTTCAATTGACGAAATATTTCTTCATTCACCGAACTTCTTTTTTCAGTCTAAAATATCAATTTAGGAAGACTTGAAACTCAAAATATGCAAAAGAAGAATGAAAAGCAAATCGAATGAATCTTTAGGTTTTTCAAAGACTATTATTCTGTTCAAGATATTTTTTTTATAGAAAAAAAAATTAAAAACGACGTTGAAAATCAATTTTTTTTGTTATTTATCTCAAAAGAAGTATCTTAAATAGATTTTCAGACATCGAAATTGTATAAAAGTATTTCGTAGAAGAGCCTTTTGCAAATGTGAAGATTGAATATTATTATTAAAGTAACCATGGTAATAAATTCTGAAATAGAACGAAACGTTGTTTTCTGCTTTTCCTGTCACATTCTTTTAACAATGTGAGAAAAATAATAAAACGGTTTAAAATTAAAGTAAAAATGCTCTCTAAGAAATTTACGACATGTTTAAAATTAAAATTAGAAAAATTCCAAGTATAGGTTTATATATTTTTCGAATAATCCTCCACTTTTTATAAAACTAGAATTTTTTTTAAATATTCTTTTCTATCTTTTATGCAATGTGACCAAAAAATGGCAATTATTTCCGAAAAGCTCGCTCTGGAATTTCTGTAAGGAATATTTTATAATTAAATATATAAATATATATATATACAAATTATTACTAATTATTTATATATAATTAAATAATTTTTTATAGAGAAAATCTTTTCTTTTTTTTGCAGTGACCAAAAAATGACAATTAATCTCGAGAAGCTGGCTCTGGAATTTCTGTAAGGAATATTTTATAATTAAATTATTCAAAAAAATTATTGTTAATATTAAGAAACATCGATCAGACACGAAAAAATTTGATAATAATAAAAATATTTACAATAAAATTGAAACTGGGCATTTTAAAGTACATTGTTTTGAAAATGTTGAAATTAATATTATCAAGATAGTTCCTAATTTAAAAAATAGATTATGATAGGAGAATTACTTTATTGATTATTGCAATACTATTTTTATCCATATGGTCTTAATGTTTTGTATTATAATAAAAATATTTTGCAGGTTTTTAAGAGTAATGAGTCTTAGGATGTTTATAGAGTAGATGCAACCAATTTTGAGAATAGGCACAGTAAATCTAGAAAAGTTAAAAATAAAAGAGATAATAGAGATATCACAGATTTAAAAAGTGAGTTAATGGAACTTAATTTAAATTTTGTCAAAGATTTTAATATTAAAAAGATACATGTTTGGATTTAATAAAAAAGAAATTAAAGCAAGTAGAGAATTTATTTTTAGCAACCTGGAAAACTCCTATGGCTGGGATATTATTAAATTTATTTATAAAAAACTTAATTTATCTAAAAACATTAACTAAAAAATATAGAATACTGTACCTTCCTCTTTATGAATAAAACGTATGATAATTATAATTTTTCTAATATACTAGATAAATACATTGACTGCTCTCCTATAAAAATATTAAAAATAAGCGTGCATTAGGAAGAATTATTTTTAATTATAACAAAATAAAAGAAAATAATGTTAGTGAAGATTTCAATTGTAAAGAATATAACAATTTCATTAATGAATAATATGGGCATATAATTACTGGAGACTTAAATATGGTAAGTGATGAAAAAATTAAGAGACTTAATAAAGAAAGATACAAAACATCGCATGTTAATTGCAAACTGTAATGGCAGTATTAAAATGCAAATAAGAAAAGATTTTGAAAAAATGATTTTAAAGATGGCAATTAAGAATAGTTTGCCACTAGAAGCTTTTAATGAATATAAGCAAAAAGCTTTATATGATCTTTTTCAAATTAACTTTAAAACTCATAATGAAATTAGGTTTATAGATATTAAAAAACAAATTAAGGAACTTCAAAAAGATTTCGTAATCGTTTATATTGACAAAGTGCCCAGTAATTTTACAATTATTTGTAAATACTATTATTATTATTAGAAAATTTCTTAATAAACGCATTTTTAATAGTTAGAATTATATTGAGTCGAGAGAAATTTCCAATAGAATAATAGCATTGCATAAAAAACTTGGAATTCAGAGTGTAAAATTAAAATGTACTCATATTTTTCTTACTCCTAAATTACACAAGAGTCATGTTAAATTTAGAAGTTTCATTAATGGCTGCTATACTTATATTACTAAATCAGGCATATTACTTCAAAAATACCTGCAGGCAACTTTAGATAATTTGAGAGAACAAAATAATACGATAATTATTAATAATAGTGTTGAAATAGTTAATGCAATTAGTGGTGTTCATGTCTTCAATATACAAACCTATGATTTCCAAAATCTTTTAATAGTATCGATATAGATGATTTAGTTTACACACTTGTGGAGATGTATAAAGAATTAGAATTGAATAAGAATTTAAGTATACATAAATACAAACATCTTATTAATTTAGTATTAAAAGAAAACTTTATTATTTTTAATAATAGACTCGTCCATAAGATTAAGGGACTGCCACGGGGGGACTAGTTAGTAATATTTTGTCTAATTTATATCTACATTTTTATGAGAGAGACTTCATTTCTAATAATTCATATTTAATGTTTAGATTTATTGATGATCTTATTGTATTTAATAAATATCTAGAACAAATGCCACTTATTAATCTTTATCCTGATTATTTAAAACTAATTAAGACTAATAATAATGAATTAACAACAGAATTTCTCGATTTAGAATTAAAAATTTTAGATGGAAAAATTAAGACTGATATATATGATAAAAGAAATGCATTTGATTTTGAAATTAATAGATTTCCTTCCTGGAATAGTAATCTTAGCAAGTCTATTTTTAGAAACTTGGTAATTAACTATATAATTAGAATTAATAGTTTAGTTACAGATAACAATAATAAAATTAAAAACATTACATATTTTTTTAAGAGTGCAATATTGTTTGGAATCCCAAAAACATTTTTATTTATATATATTAATAGGAGATACTTAAGTTACTTAGAATAAATATTTATTTATTTGGGTGAAAATTAATTTTTCTCTATTTGAAATGTCTTTCTAAGAATTTTACTGATAAGATTATGTTTACAATTTAAGTTAGTATACTCTAGTTTGTTTGAAATAATTCAATTTCCTGTATATAGGTGGCACCAATATTTTTTGAGAGTATCTCTAAAATTTGTTCCATAAAATTATTTAAAAATTTAGTATGTTTTTAAAAATTTATGCTTATAAATTATTCTCTCGATTTTTAAATTATACATGACATTTTAATTAAATTTAAGACCTATTATTAGTTTTCAAGAATATGAGATATTTTATGCGGTCTATGTATTGAATCTTTAAGAGCGGCTTATAACTGATGGATTTGTTGTGTGTGTGTGACGGCGGTAAAATAAATTTCTCACACTTTCATTCACTAATTCCTTGTTAATATAGTTATATCTTAGATGTAGAATTAATTAATTTTAAATTTAGAATAATGTGCAATATTTTTATGTTTGTTTAATAAATGTTAGATATTTTTCTTATATTATGTAGTTTAGGGTTAAGACTCTCCCCTTATTTCTTCTGCATATTTAGGGTAATTTACCCTTTATGTTTTCACCAACTGGTCTCATTGATGGTTTTGCGCAAATAAAATCAAGATTTAAAATGACAAGCTCGTCCAAAGTCGAGCTGATCACTTAAATTGTTGAAAGATCCATATTTTGGATTGTCATTTTCAGTTATTAGTTTAGTCTTAACAGTAACAGAATTAATATGATATGCTCAAAAAACTTTCTATAGGTACTTTTGGCATTAATTTAATAATTTTGATTATTGGATTAATTTAAATACAGATTTGTAATCAGTTGAAATTTTTTTACTTATGAACAAATATGTTATTATATATATAAATGTAATGGCATTTCATCATGTGCAGTGTCGAGTAGACATTTTAGTAAATAGGCAGTCGTTGAAGTCCAAATTACTTTATTTAATTTACTTCATAAGTTTCAGCTGGTTTTAAATATTTCTGAGGAATATGAAGCCATGATTTAAAATATAGACGCAAAGTGCAGTCACCGGCGTCAAAGAAACAAGCCACGCCGAAGCGGTCGTCTGGTATATAGGTTACATGATTTTGAATAGAGGAAGTTGCACCATTGCAGCGAGTTTAAGTAGTATTGTAAAACAGGGGAATCCCCGAGGCGCTAGAGCGGTTGAAACTGGATTTCAGCGAGTGACAGTTAATTGTGTGCTAAAGCTTAAGTAGAAATAATTTTACGAATTAAATTTCGAGTAGCGTTTTCAAAATTATGAAAGTGTTAATTTATTACTATTCTCCCCCCCTCCGCAAGTCTCATACGACAGCAGGGACCTTGCTATCGCAGATCCTTCGAAGCTGGAGAAGTTTAGAAAATTTTCTTAAAACTTTGAAAGATTTATTTGATTGTTTGTCATGGCTTGATATTTATAAACATTAAATATGCAGCAAGATATCAAAATAGTTTCAATTGTATTTTATAAAACAGCAATATGAAAACAAAAATAAATTCTTATACATCTCGGCTGAAGTTCTTGATAACTCTTGGTACATGTAAAAACTCTAAATGTAAACAAATGAACAGCTGTTAGTAAATCTAAAATTCAAACTGTCTCAAGAAATATGTTTCAACAAAAAAGGTATGTAGTAAATAGAAAAAAGCTATTTATGATAAAAATGTTGCATATCAGTGGTTAAATTTTCTAATTTAAGTATAATTAAATTCTTCATAAAGAAGATTATCTTGGTGAAATATTTCTTTTTCATAATTCAAAAAAATTTAAATGTTGGAAGTGTCGTGATAGCTAGGTATCGCAATTAAAAACTACGACTTAATTTATTTTTGGTAAAGTGAAGAATTTTCTGTTTGCTAAGAAAGATACGATGGGATATTATAGCCTTCAGAAATGAGCATTTTCGGTTTTTGATGGTCAAACTCTGCGCTAATCCACATTGCAAAATCTCCTGAGAAATCTCTTTTTGTTTATTAATAACACAACTCACTAACAAACTGTTGTAGCAGTCGAAAGAGTACAAAAACTGATGTACTATTTTATGTATTTTAGTGTTAATTTTTTTGTTCATTATTTATTGTTCTGAGTATAGTTAAATTTGTTTTATTTACTTTTCTTTTAAGTCATATAATATAAATTATTTGCCATACTCCAACAACAGAATTTAAACCCGATTTTAAACAAAATTAATTTATGAAGCAATTAAAATTTATCTGAATTATAAAATTTATAGCATTTTAAACTAAGTTTACTTTATAGACATTTAAGGCATTTTTTTAATAAACATTTCTTAGTAACATTAAAATAGAAAATATTATATTCAACTTTGAATAGTAATACATCAAATTTTTAATATTAATATTTGCTGTTTTCAATAAAACCTTATACCTCAACATTTATTATAGCACTGACAAAATAAATTTCAAAACCAAAACAAGAATAATTCCACTTTTTAAATTAATGTCAAAAATTATTATATGAAATGAAACATATGATTAAAAACATACTTAAACCAAACTTTTAAAATTAGCATTTCTTTGCAAAATATCTTATATTCAACATGAATACCTTAACTTTCAAAATTTATTATGAACGCTGCAAAATTAGTTTCAAATCAAAACCACTTAAAAAATTTTTCAAATGTAATTTCATATCAATTTATGATCAATCACAAAATATAAATCAATACTTAATTAATCGTACTTTTCAAAAATTACTGAATCATATTTTTCAAACACAACTGAAAATCAATACATAATAACACCAAATGAATTTTTTTTCAAATAAAAAACTTAAAATAAATTAATAATCAAAAGTAAAGAATTAAACAATTAGCGATAAAAGTTATATTTTTTGGTGAAGCATTTTAGAATAGATTTGTAGATTTTATTTGAATCAGCTGCAGTTTTTTGAAACCGATAACACAAGAGATAATCCACGAGTCTTGAAAATACTCCTTTATGATGAAAAAACCAGTCCGAATACACTTCTGGAGAATAGCAATGAGAAATTGAAATTATGCAAATCTTGGCGAAATTACACTATTTTTTATCACTTATGGTGCAAGATTTTTTCCATTTGAAGAAAATGCACTTGCACACAAAACTTTCCTTGATATTTTAACACCAATGAATTACTTTTTTTTGTAGCCGAGAGTACACTGGTTGAAGATAAAATGCTTTTTGTGGAATGAATAATTTTTTTCGATGAATTCTTGACGCACAAACACTTTTTCCCCGAACGCTGGCCATCGAACATACGTTTTGGACTGAAGACGCTCAGGCGTCGTTTTAACTCTAGACAGGCGATAAATTTTGCACATTCGTCTAGAGTAGAGAAATCATTTAATTTACACAAGGAGATGAATTGGACTTTACACCTCGATGACCGCTAAATACTACACTGTGTATAGTAAATGTGGTGGTGGAGTGGACTCTGCATCAGGAATTTCACTGCTGGCAGCTGGATTTCAGGACATCAGGGACGAGACATCAGGAAAAGTACAAAGAATCCGGTGTTGATTTTTCAGGAGGCAGCTAGTAGGATCTCCGATACATTTGCAGCTATTTGCTCAGCCATTTTTTCTTATTGCGCCGCTCTCACTTACGTTGTTTCGTTTTTACTTTTTAAGAATTTGTTCCGTGCAGACCATCCTGCCGACTATTAGAATGATTTCGTTGTTGCAGTTGCTAAAAGGAACAGTCCAAGTTATTAATCAATTTTTATTTATTATTCATCATTTAACATATTATGAAAGCGGCGCAATTTAAGTACAGATCGTATCAAAGTTCAAGCCAAAAAGAGAGCAGAAAATCCTTGCATTTTCTCAGATAAGGGATTACATATAGACACGTGATCAAAGTGAAGGGAATATTTGCTATTTTTAGTATATTACGCAAGTGTTTTAGGGAAAAGACTGGCGCCGAAAGGACGCCAAATGCGCGATTTTTGTGTGCGCGTGGAATAGATTAAAATATTCTTTTAATAATAAATATGACAAACAAGAGATTTAATATACCTTCAACGCGGGAAATGAAACAAAACTGGAGTTTAAGAAAAGTGATTTTGGAATGCATTAATATTGTACTAAGATTTTAAAATATATAACATTAGAATTTAAAGTAAAATTAAGTGAGATTATTACACACATTATTAATTAATGCCAAAAGTGCCTATTGAAAGTTTTTTGAACATCATATTAATTCTATTACTATTAAAACTAAATTAATAATTGAAAAAGACAATTCAAAATATGGATCTTTCAACAATTTAAGTGATCAGCTCGACTTTGGACGAGCTTGTCATTTTAAATCTTGATTTTATTTGCGCAAAACCATCAATGAGACCAGTTGTTAAAAACATAAAGGGTGAATTACCCTAAATATGCAGAAGAAACAAGGAGAGAGTCTTAACCCTAAACTACATACTATAAGAAAAATATCTAACATTTATTAAACAAACATAAAAATATTGCACATTATTCTAAATTTAAAATTAATTAATTCTACATCTAAGATATAACTATATTAACAAGGAATTAGTGAATGAAAGTGCGAGAAATTCATTTTATAGCCATCAACAAATCCATCAGTTATAAGCCGCTCTTAAAGATTCAATACATAGTCCGCATTAAATATCTCATATTCTTGAAAACTAATAATAGTTCTTAAATTTAATTAAAATGTTATGTATAATTTAAAAATTGAGAGAATAATTTATAAACCTAAATTTTTAAAAGCATACTAAACTTTTAAACAATTTTATGGAACCAATTTTTGAGATACTATCAAAGAATAGTGGTACCACCTACATACAGGAAATTAAATTATTTCAAACGAACTAGAGTATACTAACTTAAATTGTAAGCATAATCTTATCAGTAAAATTCTTAGAAAGACATTTTTAACAGAGGTAAATAAATTTTTACCCAAATAAATAAATATTTATTCTAAGTAACTTAAGTATCTCCTATCAATATATGGACGAGCTTATATATATAATATTTATTTATATATTATTAAAATATATTTGTAAATGTAACGATCCCATTGGACGATTGCAGCGCCACCTCCCTTGCTGAGTATTTTTTGCCATGATATTCATTAGTTGGACGATGGACATTGACATTATCCTGTCTGGGATTGAGTTATTCCCCCCCGTTTGTAACATTAATTATAACTATGCTTATTTACTGTAAATATTAATTTTGTGTAATGTGAAGTGTCTTTTGTGTAGTGACTGTTTATTTGTTAATTAAAAATAGTTTAAAAGTAACTTTGTTTTCCCCAAATTAATTTTGTCTTTGTTTATTTATTTTCTTTTAGAGCTAGCCGAAATTTTTAAATAGTTGCTACATAAATTATTACTGTTTATAAGTATATTAAAAGTATATAATTAAAGAACATTATGCCAAAGCCGTTCAAAAATATGTGCGAACAGTTTCCGTATATATACTACCATTTTCCATATTTCGAGTAATGCAAGTCGCATTAATTATTATTAACAAAATTTTGGAGTTTTTAAAAAAAATTTTTACCTGTTACAATATCGTTTCCCGTTACAGGATGAATTTTGGGACAACTGTAATTATACAGAGCGGAATAATTTTATTACCATCAAAGTATTACAAATTAAATATATATAAAAATGTTTTCATAATAGCTTTCTATCTTCCTGCTGGTTAAGACATATTTTAAAATTTTTACTCTTAGGTGCTTTTAAGGGAGAAATATCTGACAAATTTTTATTCCTTAATACTCAAAATGCAGACGTTACTGTATTATTTATTAAATATGCTCGTTTCAGCTAATAAATTATAAGTTTTCTATCTTTAAAGGGCTGAAAAATGTCAGAATTAGTGCAAGTCACGCGTGGAATTTTCCTTTGATAATTTCATAAATTAATTTTCATTTAATAGCTAAACGAAATCGATTAGAGTATCCTCTTCTTGACTTTTTCGTAAACTTCGATGATATCGCTTTTTGCGCTTAGCTTCGTGTATGTGATTTACTAAAAAAAATTAATAATAGCTATTATTATGTTATTAATAATTTATAAGTAATTAAATTATTAATAACTAATAATTAATTAATAATTAATAAATCGATACTATTCTGATGTAAAGATCACATATCAAATATCATTAATCTAGCTCGTTGCGTTTTTTTAATTATCGTATTCATGTAACAGGGATAGACAAACATTCAGCCAGTCTACCTTCTGATGGATTTGATTCAAAATTTCCTCTTTCAAATTTTTGTACAATTTTGATGTAAAGATCACAGAATGAAATTAATTCCTCCAGCTTGTTGAATTTTTGAGCTTTCGTTTTTATATACACATCGATCATTAGATAATCAATCGATTGATGAATTTGGACGAAAATTTGATACAGATATGCAATTCTAGAGATAAAACAATATGCCAAATTTCATTCATCTAACTCATTGCGTTATTGAGTACCGTGTTCTCATGAATATGCACAGACAGACTTCCGCTTCACGGACTTCCGGGAAATCCGATGCAAATCTACAATTTGGATGGAAAGGTCACATACCAAAATTCATTCGTCTAGCCCATTGAGTTTATTAGTTATCGTGTTCACAGACATGCAGACATAATTATTGAGTACTGAGCAAATATTGAGTACTCGTGTTCTTATGAACTTGCATAGACAGATAGACAGACTTCCGTTAAAGGGAAATCCGATGCAAATCTACAATTTGGATGGAAAGGTCACATACCAAAATTCATTCGTCTAGCCCATTGAGTTTATTAGTTATCGTGTTCACAGACATGCAGACATAATTATTGAGTACTGAGAAAATATTGAGTAATCGTGCTCTTCTGAACTTGCACAGGTAGACAGACATACTTCCGTTTCACAGATTTCTGTCAAGGGGATTCAGATATAAATCTGCAATTTGGATGGAAAGGCCACAAACCAAATTTCATTCGTATAGACAGACATAATTCCAAAAATGTTTTCCTTGGTCTAGACAGAGTTTTCAGATGTGGAGGTTCATCAAAATCTGGTGGTTGAATTTTTCAACGATTACTGTATTTTCTCTTGAAATATATCGTATACCTCAAGAACAAATTGCTAGTTTTGAAAATAAAATGTCTGCTCTGGACTTTTGTAAGACATCCGTAAAATCAATACCGTAGAAATTTTGAAAATAAGGAAGTTTATCTATCGAATATAAAGTTGCTCTTTACAGTGCCACACAAAATATTAAAAACAAATCTTTAATATATAAATAAAGCAAGGTTTACTGAACGTTATTTGTAAAAGTGTTGAATTGTTGCGTAAAAAACTAACACAATTTTCGTGAGATAGCAAGCATTCGTAAAAAGAATGATTTGATAACAGCGAAGATATCATTTGAATGTAGTATTATCAACTTCCTTGTATTCTGTTTGATAAGCTATGCTATAAACAGCAGGTAAAATTGTGTCAACACGTTGCCCGCCTTATGTGGAAAAATTTTGTGCTCAGCTGACCAACTTTATTTTTTGTATACATTTTCTGAAAGTAACATAAAGTAATCATCTGTTATTTTTCATACAATTCATGTAACGAATGCCAGATGTCCTTTTCAGAAACTGGCACTTATATCCATCTGATCTCTTGCCATCGGTAGCTTCCAGTGACGTCATAGGTGTTACTGCGCGCCATCTGCCAGTGTCTGAGGGAGCAATTCCTACATATACATAACATTAGAATCTTGTTGTTTGACATTCTGTTTTAAATGACATCAGTTCTGCATTACTAAAGAATAATAAATCGAAAAATGATACTAAACACTTTTTTATATCAGTAGGTGGCCGGTTATTGGATATTTCTTTATTATTTGCAAAGGACGTTAGGGTGGATCAAAAATCCAAAGTGTGGATAAAATAATCGGCATAGGGTGCAAAAGTTGTCTTTTAAGTGTACTAGGATACATGCAAAATTTTTTCAACTTCGTTTAATATCTTCCGGTGTCCCAAGACGCTTAAATATTTGCAAAAAAAACCGATTTTTTTGCAAATTTCAAATTAAAAATTAAAAATAAAAAATGTGTTAAAGAAACGATTTTACAGGCAGAAACGTAGACGATAGGGCGCAGGAATGATAAAAATACCAACAAAAATTGGAAAATTATCGTAATGAAAAAATATCGTATCTGTTCGATATCACATTTTGTAAGTGTACAAATTTCGATATATGTGAATGCCAAAAAGACATGAAAATTCTACTTGCTGAGCGATTGTTTATAAAAGATCAAAGATTAGAAAGAAAAATGTTTATTGGAGAAGTGGACATAATTCCGACCAAAAAAAAGAGAAAAGGAAAAAAGAAAACAGATGGAAGACAAAAGAATAAAACGTAAAATGGTTAAAACTGATGCTGATGCTGCTCATACTTAATCAATGGAGCTACTTGAGCTCAACTCTATGTCTTCGTCCTCGTATACAGATACGGATGTAATTACCTTGGAATATCAATCGTAAATTCGTTTAGATTTCCCTACCTTAGCAAGACAATGTGATCGATACGGAATTTCAGATAGAGCAGCTGCTTCATTTGCCAGTGCTGTTTTACAAGACATTTGAATTGTACACGAAGAAGAGACTTCGCATGTGGTAGATCGCAATAAAAATCGTAGACAGCGTAAAAAGCTTTAAAATGTAATTGCAGAATCTACTAAGTTAACAGTGTCTTGATCTCTTTTAACCGGATTATGTTTCGATGGGAGAAAAGACAACACAAAAGTGCTAATTAAGAAGGACACAAAGTACTACCCAAAGACCACGAAGGAAGAGCATTATACTCTTGTAAACGAACCTAACTCTGCGTATATCGGACATGTTACTGCTGCAACAGGAGGAGCTAAAGCCATAAAAGAAGCAATACTCAATTTTTTTTAATCAAATCATATGCAATTAAATGGGCTAACAATAATTGGATGCGATGGAACAAATATTAATACTGGGCACAAGGGAGGCATTATTTGCTTGATGGAACTGGCCTCTATAGACCATTACAATGGTTAATTTGTTTGCTTCGAACAAATGAGTTACCTCTCCGCCATCTACTAAAATCTTTGAATGATGCAACAACTGGTCCTAAAGAATCTTGTCGACCAATTGGTAAAGCAATCGAAACCTGTGAGGAGCTACCTGTAGCTCCTTTTTCTCCAATAAGTGTGGAGAATATGCCACATAATATAGATAGAATGGTTCTCAGCAATAATCAGCAATATCTATATGATATTTGCATAGCGATATCACCTGTTGAATGTTATTCTGACCTGGCAATAAGAAAGCCTGGTGCAGTTGCTCACTCAAGGTGGCTAACAATTGCAAGTAGAATTTTAAAGTTGTATGTAGTCACAGAAAAGCCATCTGACAAACTTATTATTCTTGCAACGTATATTATGAAGGTATATGCAACCTGTATGGTTCCATTTCAAAACAAAGCCCTCCATAACAGAAGGAGCGTTGTATATTTGGAGACTTATCTTATTTTCTAGATATTTGGAACCCAATTTAAGAAATATAGTACACACTGTTATTCAAAGAAATAGCTTCTTTTGTCATAATGAAAATTTGCTATTGTCAATGCTCACAGATAACAGAGACAATATAAGGTCTTTAGCACTGCGAAAACTAATTTGTGCTAGAAATGAAAACAGAGGATAATCAGAATAAGAATTTTTCAAGAACCAAAAATAGACTTTAAAGCAAAGGATTATTTTGCACGTATTAATTGGCAACGAGTTAGACCTTTTGAACCACCTCTTTTGATGCATGTACCATTTAAAGAAATTGAGGCCATGTTAAAAGTTAGACGGAGGAATGGTCAAAATATCCAAGCCATACCCAAGCTGTAGAAAGATGTTTTCGCTTAGTGTCTGAAGCATCGGAAAGTGTATATGGAGAAGAGAAGAGACACGGCTTCATATTGAATAGGATACAATCAAGAAATATTATCAAGCATTATAATACCAAAAAGGATTACATCCTTTAGAAATATGTAAATCTTCAAACTAATAGAATTAAAAAAATCTATAATATAAATTCACTTTTTATAAGTTTTGTGATTTATTGCTTTGAGTATTAAATTTATACTTCATGTATTATTATAAAATTATACTTATTCATAAATTTATACTTTAATACTTCAATAATCTGCAAATTTTTCAATATTTTTCATTAATTCACAAATTTTAATAGCTATTTGTAAAAATGTGAATTTTTAACTTTTGGGGGGGCTTTCGGGCCACCAGAAGATATGAATGAATGCTAATAATAATAAAAAAATTGTAAACTAATATACCCAAAACAAAACTTTCTTACCCGGCGCAAAAGAAAATTTTGAAAATATTTTTTTTATAAATTTCCAGAAAAAAAAAATGTCATTTCTAACAATTTTTGGGGCACTTGGGGCACTGGAAGACATGAATGGATTTCAATAAAAAAATATATGTAAACTAATATACCTAAGACACAACTTTCCCACCCCATGCCAAAAATAATTTCAAAACAAAACAAAAAAAATTGTAAAGTTTCATAAAAAAAATTCAATTTTTAACTATTTTTGAGGTGCTTGGGGCACCGGAGGATATAAATGAATTTCCATAAAAAAAATTATATAAACTAATATACTTAAGACGCAACTTTCCCGCCCCCTGCCAAAAATGATTTCGAAAAAAAAAATTTTTCCTATACTTTTCGATCCACCCTAATGGACGTGTGACAATCGAGTGATCACACACTGAATATTGTTGGAGACTCGAAGCCGATTATATCTCTGTAGTAGTGGTGTCGTTTATAATCTTTCTTTAATTTTTTGTGAATGTTTTTGTATTTTAATGAGTCATATTTTCAGTTGAGTTTTTCTGTATAACTTTATTTTATTATAGCAACTAAAGGAAAAAGCGTTCAGTTAAAATGGCTCATAAGGATCAACTAAATACTATTCGAGCAATCTTGAAATATATTGAACAGTAAGAAAGAGCCTCACGCACGAACGGGAAACCTCGAATGCGGTGGTGTATAACAGCTAAAAACCAGCGACATGGCACAAAACTACAGTACAGCCCCGGCTAATCGAACTAAAGGGCGGTAAGAGCGTTTCGGATAACGATTTCTTCGGTTAAGCCATCGACATCTATTACTACATTGAACTATTAGAAGATTACATTACTATTGAACAGTAAAAAGAAGCCTCGTGCACGGAAGATAGAATCAATAAAAACTTTGTTTTGACGTTGAATTTCATATTTTAGTACTTTTAAAGCATCTGACGCAATTAGCCTCAAGAGATTAATTAACTCAATTTTAAAATTATTATTTAACATTAACTCATTTAATTTTCACAGCTTTAAAGCCGTAGATAAATTCATTAACGTTATAATTTAATTATTTCTTGAAACTGCCTTAGAGAAGAAGCTAGTTTTCTGTTTCTAAATAAAACTTCCTCTTTCGTATACTTTTCAGTATTCAATTTAGTTAACAAAAGTAATATTTCCAAATAACAAATCTAAATAAATCAAATGAATCTTTTTAGTTTTAAAAAATAAGCATCATGTTATTAACACTAATACTAAAACAATTTTTCGGACACAAACAAATAAGGAGACTGGAATGTTTTCCTCTCGATTTTTCGATACTTCCACACTAAGTGGCGGAACACATTAATTGCTTTTGTGTGTTAGTTAACCTCAAATATTAACTCTAACTAATAAAACCCCTAAAAGTATCTAAATTGAGTAAGTCTCATTATCCGGCAAGAAACACAGAATGTCGAATAAGAGGAAAGATCGGATGGGTAATAAGGAAAGGAAACAGAAAGATTTAATAAGTGTGAATGCCCTCAACCAGAACTTTTTATTTTTGATGATATGCAAAAAGAGTAAGGTACATAAACAACAAACTATCTCCTGCTTGTGTAAAATAGAGAAAAGTAAAGCATCGTTAAAATACACATCGATAAAAAACAGCTAAACAAATTAAGGAGAGTTTTAACTGTGATAGAGGCAAGGGTAAAATGCAATGGTCAATAACAAAAAAAAACGAATGAAAAAAGAGCTATTAGAGGAAGAAGAATCTGATGATATTGCAGAAGCTCCATCCAAGGCATTTCTTTCTGATTGTGCCGTACTCTGCACCAGATAACTGCTTCTATTATTCCGTATTTTGTCTTTATTACTGATAGAAATGTTAGTTGTTTAACCCTCGTTGCTCTGTTCGAGTCTATGACCCAAACTTTTCACTTCCTATAAAATGACACAGTATGAGTTATTTACAAACATTTTGTGGCTTTTTTTGTATTAGTGAGAGTGATATGTTATTCTTTCTTTACTATATTCATTTTTGAAATTGTATCAATATCCCGATAGCACGTGCCGCAGCAAGTTTGATTTTGATTTGATATACTGTTTCACGGTAAATTTGACGTCAAGTTTGAAAGAACGTGTGGTGTTCGCTGTGACAACTAGCGCCAATCTCGCTTTGCAAAATGCGTTTACACAAGTCGCTTCTAATAAATAGCGCTCCACCCTCCGTAATGCAACCATGTAAGTCTGCGTTAAGTTTACGTAAAGATAGCACAAAGAAATAATCTTTGTCTGTGTTTTAAAAAAAACCAAAAAAATTGGTTATTCGATCGTATCAATATGAATCGATTCTGTTTTCTCCTCCTTAATTGTACAAAAAAAAATTGAGTCCTATGACTGTATTTTACATTATGCTGGATAGTTCATTAATGTTTCAGTCATCATTCAATAACAATGGAAATTAAGAAAATAAATGAACGGTGGCTGCTAGAAGAACTAGAAAATACGTTGCTTCATATAATCGCTAAAAGCAACATCTTTAAGAGTCACGCATGGTAGTAAAAGAATACAGATAAATGGTAAAATGATTTCTCACTATTCATTTCCTAACGTGGCTAACTGAGTAATAACCAAATGATGTGTTCTCAAGGCATAAAATAAATATTTTAGGGCAAGAATTAAAAAACATATAACCAAGTACTTGTATCCTATTACTTGGAATCGTAAATAAAAAACAAGGAAGTGGGGATTTTAAACTATTCTAATAATTTTTTTTAAATTTTACTAATGTAAATAAGTTTTTGTAATAGTGTTTATATTTTCAGCAATTTGCAAAATATATCAAGTTTATCTTCCTTATTTAAAACAGCAATGCACCGAACGAAGCAATGGGAT
>BGPR01001212.1:83230-93948 GCA_013235015.1 Araneus ventricosus | reverse complement strand
TCTTTCTCACGTACACAATGACGCGATGCCGTTATTGCGTAATTGCGCGATTCACTTGCGCCAATCCTTTCCGCTTACTCACGCCTTTCGCCTCCAAGCCGGATTACCAACTTTTTTTTCCTCCATTGCGTTAGGGACGCTTATTCGTTTTACCTGCCTTTTAGTTTATTTTTCTCCACATGTGTTGGGAGTATACGATGTGTTTAGAGGAGGTCACCGCTGGTTATTGTTACTAACATCAAATCCATGCGAACTGGCTACTTGTTCAAAATTATAATTTATTTGTTGAACAATGAACAATACGTTTAATTCAGACAATAATAGTGCCATGAATATTCAGATACTGAATACCTGGACAACAACAGAAGCGGGAAATGTTTAATACTATGTGATTTTATATATTGAATTGAAATAACGTATCGTTCGCCAATGTGTGGCCTGTACCACAAATTCAGCTGCGGAAAGGACAATTTTTTGATCGAGCAAGAGACTCACTGAATATCAACTATGCAGGGTGATTCAAAATTTATCGTTCAAATTTGATGGGGCAGTAGGGAACTAAAGATGGTGTGTATTACATTAGTGTTCCTTAAACATTCGAAACAGAATGACTGATACTATCCAACCCAATAGTATCGGGTTTTCGGAACCGTCGACTGAAATAATCGATAGTATCAACTTTCAAAAACATCGATACTATCAATTTTTCTCAAACTATCGATAGTATCAAACTTTCCTCAAAATCATCGATATAATTGATAGCTTTCTCCTGCAGGCAATATCTATCGATATAGTGAGCAGTCGATAGTTTTAAAAACGACGATTCTGGAACTATGATAAGCAGCCGATAGGTTGGGAAAATATTATCAGCTGCATCATCAGATAGCTGAACCATCGGATGCGTTTAATGAACACTAATTAATTGGAAAACGTCACTCAAACGACATGTAAAAGGCCCAATAAATATATATAGGAAAGGAAACAGTCAAGCAAGCTAATAAATCAAATAATATTTATTTTTTCATCATTTACGCACAGTTTGGGTGCCCATTGAGCCACGACCAGCTATCGTGAAACACAGAACTAAAAGCGCCTTCTCGACCGACGAGCAATACGCGGTAGAGATATTCTGTGCTAGAAAGTCCATACCACCGTCAACGGGGTCTCCAACACTAGACTTCCTATTGCCAAAAGAAACTGATAGGAGGTAGATCTGATAATTCAGTGCCTGACTTCTTGACCCTTCATGGTTAGTTGCTATCAGCCACTGCAGAAAGTACACCGATTCAAGCTATTCCTGCGAAGTCAGCTTATTGAACGACAACTTGGCTGCAGAATTGGAGAATTTGCCTGTGACAAAAGTTGTGGACACAAAGACCCTCATCTATTCAATCGTTACATTGGCAATGATATTTTCTTATGTGATATCGTATTCTATTGTTATTCTCTACTTCCCGCCGTTTTAACAAACATCAAAATCATCCTTATATTGTATTAATATACAAAAGCAAAACAAAAATAAACCCTTGAGATGAAAACCACTGAACGGAGAACTTCTGGAATGCACGGAAGAGAATAAGAAAATGGTACAAGAGATCAAATCCCACGGAGATATAGGACATGGGACGAGGGATTAACGAGAAGATCTCCACGGAAATGGGCAAAGAATTGCGTCCTGGAGAAAGTAATAACAATGCAGGGATTTAAAATCGAGAGAAAGAAAGGACATGTAACGAGGAGGGAACTTGCAGAAATCTGCCATCGAGAAAGACTATAATAGACAATGGTAACGGAGAGGAGACTCAGAAATCTGCCAGAAAAGACTTAACTAAGCGGACAATGGGTAACGAGAGAGGGAGACTCCCTGCGAAATCTGCCAGAGAAAGACTTAATAAAGGATAAATGTGGTAAAGAGAGAGAAGACTCCTCGAATCCTGCCACTGGAGAAAGACTATAAAGGACAATGGGGTCAAGAGAGAGAAGACTTTCGCGAAATCCCATGGAGAAAGATTTTACTGAAGGGACAATGAGTAAGCAAGAGAGAGGAAGACTTCTTGCGAAATCGCCAATGGAGAAAGATTAATAAAGGGACACCGGGTAACTTGGAGAGGAGACTTCCCTGCGAAATCTGCCACGGAGAAAGCACTTTAATAAAGGAGTGGGACAATCGGTAGAGAGGAGACTTCCTGGAAATCTGCCACGAGAAAAGACTCACAAAGGGACAATGGGGTAAGCAATACGCAACTGAACGAAGCACGACGTATCAAATTTTGGGCCAAATCCGTCGAAGGGTTGACTGTCTGTCGGTCTGTATAATCGCATACTTCTAAACATTATAGCTCGTAAACCCTACGGCTTTGATAAATAAAAAATTTTATGAGGCCTGCTATCATTAATTGTAGATCCGTGCTCAATTTTCGTTTCAATCGGTCACGAAAAAGGTGTTCAAATCGCCTATTTGTCTTTTCTCATCACACAATGACGCGAGGCCGTTATTGCGTAATTGCGCTAATCCTTTCCGCTTCTACTCACACCTTTCGCCTCCAAGCTTGCGATTCCCAAGATTTTTTCCTCCACTGCGTTAGGGACGCTTATTCGTTTTACTGCTTTTTAGCTTATTTTTTCTCCACATGTGTTAAGGTTAGGTTAGGTTATATTAACGTCCCGTTTTGAAGCAACACGAGGGCTATTTAGGGACGGACCTCGTAATTTTGAACCGCGGTCAGATGACGAGGACGACACCTGAGATGGCACCCCCCTCTCCAAACTTCCGCGCCACACCAACGGGAGGGCGTTTGGCCACTACGTATGATTTAGTGTGCAACAGGCCCCATACACGGCGGATCTTCGGTGGAATCGGGTTTCGAACCTGCGACCCTCCGGTCCCGAGGTCGAGACCTTACCACTAGGCCACCGCGGCCCTCCACATGTGTTAAGAGTATACTAGAAAGTTTAGGGGAGACCACTCCCGCTGGTTATTGTTAGTAGCATCAAATCCATGCAAACTGGCTACTTCTGTTCAAATTATAATTTATTTGTTGAACAATGCAATCCAAACATTTAATTCAAACAATAATAGTGCCATGAATATTCAGATATTTGAATATAGCCATCTGGACAACAATGAAGCGGAAATGCTTAATACTATGTGGATTTTATATACTGAATTGAAATAACGTATCTTTCGCTGTGTGGCCTAGTACCACAATCTTAGCTGCGGAAAGGACAATTTTTTGGATCGAAGCAAGAAAGCCTACTGAATATCAACTATACAGGGTGATTCATAATTCATCGTTTAAATTTGATGGGGCAGTCGGGAATAGCAAAGATTGTGTTTTCACATTAGTGTTCCTTAAATATCGATAGAATGCCGATACTATCCAACCCAAGTGGATAGTATAATAATCGAAATCGTATCAACTGAATAATCGATAGTATCAACTTTCTCAAAACTATCGATAGTATCAACTTTCTCAAGACTAACGATAGTATCACCTTTCTCAAAACTATCGATAGTATCGATAGTTTTCTCTCAGGCAATACTATCGATAGGCGCGTTTTCAGTCGATAGTTTTAAAATTATCGACTGGAACTATCGATAGTTTCAGTCGATAGTTGGGGAAAATATCAGCTGCACTATCGATAGCTGAACTACCGATGTTTAAGGAACACTAACTAACATTGGAAAACATCGTCTCAAACGACATGTAAAAGGCTCAATAAAATATAACCGGAATGTGAAGGAAAGGAAACAGTCAAGAAAGTAATAAATCAAATAATATTTATTTATTCATCATTTACGCACAGTTTCAGTAGGTGCTCCGAGACACGACCCGTTACCAGAACACAGAACTAACAGCGCCTTCACGCTGACTGACGAGCAATCTGGAAAATGCACGGCAGAGGATATTCGTGCTAGAAAGTCCATACCACCGTCAACGGGGTCTCCAACACTAGGACTTCCATGCTCCCCCAAAAAGAAACTGATAGGAGATAGATCTGATAATCTTAGTGCCTGACTTCTTGCCCCTTCAGCGCCTTATGTTAGTTGCCTATCAGCCAATTCGTGAAAGTACACCGATTCAAGCTATTCCTGCGAAGTCAACTTATTGAACGACAACTGGCTGCAGAATTCGGAGAATTTTGCACTTGGGCAAAAGTTGTGGACACAAAGACCCCTCATCTATTCAATCGTACATTTGCAATGATACTTTCTTATGTGATATCGTATTCTATTGCTATTCTCTACTTCCCCACCAAGTTTTAACAAACAATTCAAAATCATCCTTATATACGTATTTAATATAAAAGCAAAATTGCAAACTTATAGAAATAATGTTCTGTTGTACTGGATAAAAGCACACAAGGGACAATGGGGTAAAGAGAGAGGAGACTTCCTTGCGAAATCTGCCACGGAGAAAGACTTAATAAAGGGACAATGGGATAACGAGAGAGGAGACTTCCTTGCGAAATCTGCCACGGAGAAAGACTTAATAAAGGGACAATGGGGTAACGAGAGAGGAGACTTCCTTGCGAAATCTGCCACAGAGAAAGACTTAATAGATGTTGCATTCCTTCAGTCGGCTAGACAATTAAGAAATGCAAGTAATCAAAATATAAAGGAATACTGGCAAGCCAGATGGTCGGACTCCAGGAAAGGCATCGGGACAAAACGATTTTATGAGAAAGTTGATACAAAAAGAATTTGTGGTGACTTCTGTTTTAATCAGGTGCTAACTGGCCACGGTGTATTTGGTTCATTCCAAGCCAGCTGAATATCGATGTGGATAAAATATTGAAACTGTATCCCATGTAATTTTGGAGTGTGAACTATGGGGGATCTTCGATCTAAATGCCCTAAAAGCTGGAAAAACTAAGATTTAAAAGAGTTGGTTCCCATTCTTGAGTTTCGTCTCAACCTTCTGCAACTGTTAAAGCACTTTATGAAACTCGCTCAATGGACTTGGACCTGATCTATACTTTTATTTTTGTTACTTTGCTTATGGCAAATTACCGTTCTGTTTTTGGTAGACTTCAAAAAATTTTATGTTTTAAGATATATTGTGTGTATGTGTGTGTGTCTGTCGAGTTGAATGCACTTAGAAACTGAATGAGATTGCACATCATGACTTAAAATAAGATAGTAATCAGGGTTAATGTAGCAGAGTCGGTTGAGGTTTTACCTATACCGATAATCGGGACTTGCGCCACCGTATTGGGTGGGGCTGCTTCACGTGGCTCTCATCTGGTCAACTGGACGACTTCGGCCAGGACGGGGCATTCCTAAGCTATATGCGTATCGGTGATCTTTGAATCTTCGGCCGAGGAGCAATTGCCCACACGTTGGTGTGGTGTGGAAGTTTCGTCTTGAGGTGTCAGAAATGGTTTATTGAACATGAAAGACCATTTCAGGAATTCTGGTTGCATTTGCCTTGAGCTTTTGAACAAAGAGGCACATAAAAATTTAAAGTAATATATCTATTACTTTGTATCATTTTGCTGGATTTCGATTCGCATATTAAGCTTTGAAATTTTAGGTGAGACGAAAGGAATAATATTATATATTGAAATTTGATTTATATTTAAGTGATTCTGTATATTGTAATTTGATTTATATTTAAAGTATTTATTTATATATTAGATACTTACTTTGTGTGTTTTGATAGTCGCGGTGGCCTAGTGGTAAGGTCTCGGCTTTGGAACCTGAGGGCTCCAGGTTCAACACCCGATTCCACTGAAGATCCGCTGTGTATGGAGCCCGCCGCACACCAGCCCATACGCAGCGGCCAAACCCCCGCCGGCGCGGCGCGGCAGCCCGGAGAGGGGGCGCCCTCCCCGTCACCAGACTGCAGCTCAAAAGTACGAGGTCAGTCCCAAAATAGCCTTCGTGCTGCTTCAAAACGGGACGTTAATACAACTAAACCTGTGTATTTTGATTTGGCAATATCACGAAGGCTGATACTGAGAGATTTCAGACACTTGCGTGTGTTTTGAATTTTATTGTGTTGGTTTTTACCTTCTAATATACGAAGAGAAAGTAATGTAATCGTCAAAATAATTCTGCTCGAGAATTTAATAAATTACCACGTTTTTGACCACATGAAGTTCGAAAAAAATATCTGGAATTTTGTCTGTCTGTCCACAGTTATTACAACATGGTAATTTAGAATGGAAAGAAACATAAATTAAACTTAATAAGTAGTCACTGCACCAAATTTTTAGATCTGTATAAAATTGCGTGCCAAATCCGTAAAAAGGCACCCTCTCTGTCTATATAAACAGAATAACTCTAAAATGCAACGAGCTAGATGAGTGAAATTTGGCATGTGGTCTTTACACCGAAAATTCTGTTCTGTATCAAATTTTGGATCAATTGTCAGTGGGAAAAAGCACTGCTCCAAAATGCGCACTCGATCCTCTTCATAATACAAGCTATATGCAAAACATGCCAACCATATTAGCAGAAGATATTCTACGATGTTTCCACAATATTGCTGCGATGTTTCCACAATGTTGCTGCGATGTTTCCACAATGTTGCTACGATGTTTCCACAATGTTGCTACGATGTTCCCACAATGTTGCTACGATGTTTCCACAATGTTGACACTTATGACACTTTATGTTGCTAAATAAACAAATAAATCGTCAACTGAGCATATAGCTCAAAGTAGCTATATATTGTTTAATAATATTTATTATTATATTAATAATTTACTATTATTCGTTATTATTACTTGAGCCATATAGTATTACTAGAAAATCTCCCGTCATGGTTTGACGGGAGCAAATTGCCTCTTCATTCGAGAGATTTCCTTTAAATTTGACGCGTTTAAATAGATATATATGCGAGAGAAATGTTTAACATTAATTGAAAACAAACGAAATAAACATATGTTTTATGATAGGAAATATTTTTTATTAGTAAACAACATTCCATGTGAAGTATTTTTCGTTGTTTAACAATTTTATTATAATTCAATAACCATGAAATTCTCAGCTTGTCAAACGTAAGTCAAAAATTAAAATTTCAAAGAAATTCTTTTTCGAAACTCTAATCAAAAGAAAGCACTTCTCTGCTTGTGAAACGTTGCCAAAAAATATTATCAAATTATAACACCTCGATTGCACTAAATAATCAGATGCATCGTGGCGTCCAAACTGTTTCATGCGTATGATATACCACTGACGTAATTTACTTCTTTCTATTATATGAATTATTACTTATAACATATGATTAATATAATTTAAAATTTCTTGGGAACTATTGATCATAGCGAGGTACATTTTATATCAATCGATAGAAAATTTTATTTCACTATTTTAGAGCTACTAAATTAAATTTGAAATTAGAACGACAATTACTCTTTTTAATTTAAAATTACTGAAATTTATGTTCTCTAACAATGAAATAATGCTGTTTAACGTCTCGCAGTGTTATGGCGCGAGTTTTATCGTTGGTGACATCAGACAGTCACCGACAGACAGATCGGGGGCTATTGTATTAGTAATTACTTATTTGTTAATAATTAAGTCTTGTTTAGTTTGATTATTACTAAATTACTATATACGTGTAATTCGAGGAAAGAATACTCGCGTTAATTGTATGTAGTGATGTGGGGTGTGTAAGTACCTAGTGGGTAGGTAAATAGTTTTGGGTATATACACAAAGCCTGGGTAAATACCCAAAAACTGGGTATTTTGCAAAAAAAAGTATTTGTGAATGGTGTTTCAAAATGAGACATATAAAATTTATATAATAATACATATTTAATTATATTTTTAAATTAAAGTTTTGTCTAAATTATAAAACAAATTACAATAAGGATTCCGAATGAAATATTCTAGAACTTAAGCGGGATCGGAGGATAATTTAACTTTCCTTTGTGAAGCAATGGAATAATGATTTTTAACCCCGTTTTATGTTCTACAGATAGTGCCAGTTTAGCCTCTGCTTCTTTATTTTCGCACAATGCCATGCTACAATTCAGCCATTTTTGTTTTAATTTAATGAAGAGTTAGTCGTTCACTTCATATGTATTAATATTACTCTAAATTTTATGCTGAAAAATAAAGATGGGAAAGAGAAAAAAGACCTACTTGTAATTTTTTTAATAATAAAAAGGATAAAAGTGTACAATGTAAGTACTGTAATGCTGAGTACAAACTCGTCAATGTAAGTAAAATGGAGAAACACATAAAAATATGTTTCAAACGTCCTGTTGATTGGTTTGAAAAAAGGTCTTTGAAATGGATGCAATAGATAATGAGTTTTGTTTTAAACAAATTCCAACCATGACAACTACAGCAAACTCAGAGTTTCAAAAACATTAAAGTATTGATGTTGATGATACAGATGAAACAGATCTAGCGAGAAAAATGTCTAACACATCTTCAAACAACACAGCAGTTTAAGCAACAAGAAGTTTACGTTCACTATCACTTTTAAAATCTGTTAGAACTGAAAAATCTGCTAACTTTTAAGCAAAAATGTCTGGTTCTTTGACTAATTCATCCAAAAAGAATTATAAACAACTTAGTCTTTCATTTTAGTTTAAATTATCGACTCTTTAAAAAAACAGCAAATGCATTATTATTAATTTACTCATGATAATTAAAAAGGGTTGATATTTAAATCACGTATTTATGCATGATTTAGTACTGCGTTTGTTTTTTCTGTTTAAATTTTGAGTTTTTATAAAATTTAAAAAGTTCATGTGTTTCTAGTTTTTTTCTTACCTTATCTTATACTCAATATGCATAGCAGTATCATTATTATACGCTAGCGCATGTATTTGATATGAATAAAAGTTGATTGAAAAATAAACAGCCGGGTAAATATTCAGGGTATTTACTCCTTAAAATAAATACCAGGGTATTTTGTATCACTAATTGTATGTTATTCGATATAGTATTAATGGATTAATGTTTGCAATTGTGTTTATTACTTCAAATTCTTCAACGTCCCAATAAATCCCTAACACAGTATGTGTAGGCATGGACACATTATGCGAAGCAGTTGAACAAATAAATGTTTCTGCTGAGTATAGCCCAAAATTACTAAATATTTTCCGAAAATCCCTCATGTGGTTTCGTAACAAGGGGCTAAACAAACAAATAAAGCAACATGTAAAGTCATGGATCAGTGGTCGGCCAAACTTACTGATGATAACACGGTGTATCAAATGGAACGAACAGCTTTGCTAGAACCTGTAAACTACTCCACACAAAATAAGAGCAAAGCATCAACAATCCACGTAAACAACAAAGGCTGCATCATGGCAGCATCTAACTCCAAAACAACAAGCCCGATAGCTAGAAAAAATTTTAAATTCCTGCTAAATCACCCAAAATAAACGTCATATGGGCGAAAGCACTTGCGGGAAATTTTGGCAATGAGAAGACGACCAGTTAGCGAAAGCAGCAACGTAGAATGGTCGGAGTTACACCAACATTAAACTCCTCAAGTCATTCATAAAAAATTACTAATGTAATAGCCCAGATCTGTTTCTCGGTAACGCTCTGACGTCAACAACAATTAAACTCATGCCATAACACTGCGAGACGTTAAACAGTATTATTCCAATATTAGAGAACCTAAATTTCAGTTATTTTAAATTTAAAAGAGTAATTGTCGTTCTAATTTCAAATTTAATAGCTCTAAAATAGTGAAATAAAATTTGCTGTCGATTGATATTAAATTTATCTCGCTATGATCCATAGTTACCGAGGAATTTTAAATTATATTAATCATATATTTCAAATTAATTTCCGTTTTTTAATAGAAAGTAGTAAATCACGTCAGTGGTATATCATGCGCGTGATATAGTTTGAACGCCACGATGCATCTGATTATTTACTGTAATAGTGATGATATAATTTGATAATATTTTTTGGCAACGTTTGACAAGAATAGAAGTGCTTTGTGTTGATTAGAATTTCGAAAAAAAAAATTGCTTTGAAATTTTAACTTTTGATTTACGTTTAACAAGCTGAGAATTTCATGGACATTGTATTTTAATAAAATTATTAAACAACGAAAAATACTTCACACGGAATGTTGTTTACCATGAGGGTTTTTGAATAAAGAAATATGTAAATAATATGTAAATAAAAAAATATTTCCTGTCATAAAACATATGTTTATTTTATTTGTTTTCAATCAATGTTCAACATTTCTCTCGCATATATATATATATATCTATTTAAACGCGTCAAATTTGACGGGATATCTCTCGAATGAAGAGATAATTTGCACCCGTCATACCATGACGGGTGATTTTCTAGTCTCCTAAGAAAAGCCATGCTTGAAAAATGGCAAGTACACTGGAATGAAGGTGTGACAGGTAGGAGTGTCTTTAACATCATCATAAAGTTAGTCTACATCCAATGATTTGAGTAAGAGAAGACACCATCTTCTTTACGGAGCATAGTCTCTTCCCAGCCTACCTCAAAAGATTTGGACTCGCACGCTGCGACTTCTGCACATGCGGAGGTATTGGAACAGCACTCCACTATGCCGCAGAGTGCATTCTCACGATCTCTTGGCATTTAAGAAAACCAGCACCAAATCTAATACAAGAATGGCTTAGGAGAGTTGCGTCCAACAACCTCTCCAGGCATAGAATGCATAGAATCCATAAAATAACAAAATTCATCCTCCGAAACAGATACCTCTTTGAAAAAGTTTAAACCCGTCTGTTCTCTCTAAAGGATGATG
>BGPR01001212.1:71940-83220 GCA_013235015.1 Araneus ventricosus | reverse complement strand
ATTCGTCAATAGTCTCAAAACCCCAAAAGCTTATTCTTATCAAAATCGTATAGCGTGATAATTTTCAACATCCTTAGCAATGTAGAACTTTTTTTAGCACGTATTTTACTCAGACCTTTAGAACTGTGACTGTAGACAATCTCGACAGTTATTTGCATTTTTAGTGCGCCTGGACTTTAGATACACGACCAAGAACTGGACAGCTTTTATTTTTATTATTTTATCCTTATCATTGAATAACAAAAGTTTAAAGATGCGCATGTGTTCTTTTTCTTGCATGTATACATGTTGTTTTTGTGCATTTTATATATGATCAACTAATGTTTTGTTTCTTCCTTTTGACGTAGGACTACATTCCTCCCATTGGGGTCTCAGGAAGGAATTTGATCCACACGCCAAAAACCCACAAAAAACGTTGTGTGGGAGATCCTCTATATCTAGGTAACTACATATGCTAAAAACATAACTAATGTCTTATTTTAGAGATAAAGGGTAACAACAGAAGTTACAAAAAAAATTTTGAAAACCGGAAAAGAGTCACGCGAGTAAAGTAGTCCTACGCCTTTAACATCAGCGGCTGTTTGAAAAAGACAGCCTCCCGTCATTTTTTTTCTTTCTCCCTATTTTATATTGTTTAATTCTGTTTGGTATTATCATAAATATTATCAACTTCCTTAATACTTTTTCCCTTTATTTTTTAAAATTGTCATTTATCTTCTGTTAAGAATATTTTTTTTTGCTCTTTTTTAGTGTAAATACCATACAGAGTTCATGTACTTCTGAGTTTACAGTATCAGTTTGCTTATTTTTATTTTCATTGTACATGAAATGTATTGCTTTCATCTGTGTATCCTCGGCACTTTAAATAGATCTGTGATTTTTTTGCGATCCTTAATAAAGGTGACGTTTCCATACCCATTCAACCGTTTAGTAGCCATAATGGTTACACGCACGAAGATAGGAGGGCGTTGCTCTATAACGTCATGGAAGTGTCCCCTTTGCTTCCGTTTCGGTTACAGAGAGGAGTACAGCTCAAACTTACTCTATACTCTCTCAAAAGCGCCCATGTGGCTTATTATCGAGGAAATAAACAAACAAATAAAGAAACATATAACGCCCTGCAAGATTCTTCTATTCTCTCGTTTCGGTCAAATGAGGAGTTTGATCTTTCTTAATACTATAGACTGAATGTCGGAGTTATCCCATTAACATAATTTCAAGGTGTAACTAAGAAACGCCCTTCAAATGGAACAGAAGTAAAATATATAATATGAAGATGTTCAATGCCATAGTAAAATGGTGTAAATATTGCATACTAAAGTGTCTATTAAAAAAGACAGGTTTAGCCACATACTTTTCAACAATGTAACTTAATGTCTTGCTTAAAGTATAATCTTTCCATCCGACTTAATTACCCGATTTGTCATTTTGTTACACTCTTCTCTTTAATTTGACTTGTTTCATGCTTGTAAAGATAAAATTTTGGAAGTGATTTTTCTCTTACTTCCGAATGCTCCTGGATGATAATACACTACAGTAAAACCTGTACTAAACGGAATGTGAAGGGACTAGAAAAATATTCCGTTTTAGACAGGTTTCCGTCTCATACTGTGCTCATTAGTATATGATGATTTGAAATGTATTTAATCATTATTTAAATTAAATCGATTGTAATAAAAAAAGATATTCTAAGATTAAGAAAATACCATAAAAATATAAATGTTACGATAATTACGTTTTAATAAGTGTCACATTTTAAAATTAAGATTTGGTTAAATTTTAAAATTACGCAATAAAAATTATGAAGCATATAAAAGTTAGATGTTTATATATATTTTATTTTAATAATATTGCTTTTGGACACTAAATAGAAGTAAATATCATAGTCATTATTTACTCTGAACAATTGATTATCCTTACTCAGAAGCTACAAATTTAAGGAAAATAATCCTATTTGCTAAATCAGCATTTTAAAATAATCCAGCATTGATTTCTCTATATATATTTTATGAATAATTCTTCGCTCCGTTAATATTCTCGCATTCTTCAAAAGTTCAAGCATTCTTTGTTGAATGTTCTTGAGGTTGTTCTTTATCGAGAATGTTTTCATTTATATTACATTCTTCATCATCACTGCTGTCATTGTTCGCATGCCTTTGAATTATATCATTCACATTATCAAGAGAAACCTCTGTTAAAATATCATCATCGATTGATATGAATTCTTTTGAACTCATATCGGAAACTTCACCGTTATTCAACAAAATTTGCAGATCACTTCATCTATATCTTCGACTGATGAATGATTTTCGATGCAAACATGTTCAGGTAAATTCGCCTCAACAAAACTTTTTTTTACAGAAGGAAATAAAAAGAACTTTTGGAAAAAGCGCGATTTTTGTCCGTTAGAATAGTTTTCCTAACAATGAAATATTGTGAATTGTTCTTTGAAATTATGTCCGTTTCCTCGTTAGACAGGTTACGTTTTATGGAGGGGATCTTTCTATACTTTTCGACGGGACCATATATTTTTTCCGCTTAAGACAGGATTCCGTTTCTTACAGTGTCCGTTTTAAACAGGTTCTACTGTATTTTAATAGTTTCAGAATATAATATTCAGTTAATCTATTAATTTATGGAATTTTTTTCATACTAATGGCGCCACGTGGCGTTTGAGAAAAAGTGATTTCAAGCTCTCATACTATTTATAATAACGAATTATAAATTAAAGACTAAAAATTTAAAAATAACCAAAATTAAAAAAATTTTACTCTTAGCATTCTAATTAGAATGTGTTTTTCAAAGCGATTAAATTAAATTTATTTAATCTCGTCCAAAGTTGGAAGTCCTATTTTCTAAAATTCAAGAAATCCATCATTTAATTATTTCGGAAAGTTTGAAACCAAAAAATATTTTTTTTGTTCCTATATTGCATATTAAGCCTAATAATTAAATATATCGGCGGTACATTGTATATTGACACTAAGTACAGATTACAAAATATTGCTGAAAGGAATTCATCGTTTCTTCACAAACTATTTTTCACATTATAGGGCAAACGATAATGATTATTTCCAGCAATTTTTATCTTTTCAACTACGCAGTGCTAGTGGTCAAAAAAGGTTTGTTAGCTGAAAAAGCCAACATTACAAAAGCTCTCGAACTTGTAAATAAATTTTCGAGATACGAGAAGAGTGTAGCGATCGTGGTCGTTTTATTGTGAGAATGTTGTTGGTTCTTTCTAATGGATTACCAATGCTCCAGAGATCTGGCGACCATTTTGGTGACTTGGCGACAAAAGGAATTTTCTGGAAAGACCTTGAACTGTCAACCTATTTCTACTGGCTTCATGAACTTCCTGGAGATCACTTTACTTTCTAAATAATGACGTCACTTCCTGTTGAAAAAGTATAAAAACAAGCTCTCAAGCCACCAAGAGGCGATCCAGCCTCGAACGCTCTACAAGACTCCTTTCGCCGCCATTTGCTCTAACATCTCCATGAGTACAACACAAGAATCAGAGACACTCTACTCATCACGGCAATCTATCAATCGCCAGGCCTTCCACCATGCCATGATTGGAGGTAGCCCCCTGCGGGGGCAGGAACTCCGTGTATGTTGTTGTAGTCACCAAGAAGAGTTAGTTGTATTTTGATCAGCAAGCAAGCTGGTGAGCTAATAAGAAACCTTTGAGCGCTGTGTTGAGATTTATTGGTAATCTCTATTGTGATTTTTTACAAGTGCTGTTTTAATACTTGTTCTACGTTTCTTTTAGATGATAACATAGGAGACAGGACGAACACTGCAACAGTACATTAGGGCAGAACAGCAAGTTAAAACGAACATTGGGACCGATTAGAACAAGCGATGCGGCCCTTCGCGGCCAGCAACATAGGTAAGCACACACTCTTTATGGAACTTTCGTTGGCCTCACTCGCCAGCGCCTTCCGAAACGTTTAATCACCTTTCGAGTTCGCAACTCGACTGATTAACAAAAAACAGACCCGACCCTCGGGGAGGACAGCTTCCTCCACCGTCGAATGCGATCTGGGGACCCCAACACTACAAAAAGAAAGTTAGGTGAGTCAGTTAAGGAATGTATGTGTTAAAAAGTCCATGGCCAACACATCTAAACCGAGTTTTCATAGATTTGACTTTACTTAATTTGGAAAAAAATGTCAAATCAGACAGCTAAAGTTGGATGGTGGGAGTACTTTTTAATGACCTTTTATAATCACTTAGCCCCTAGTATATACCTTTTTTTTTATTTTTGTTGGAAAAGTGTATACTTTCGTATGTGCCTACAAATTTTATTCCGTGAATTTTCCATCATTAATTGAAAATACATTGATTTTTCTATTGGATAGAAAATTTAATGAGGCGTATATTCATTTCCATTTCAGAAAACAAAGAGAAATAATCAAAACAGCAGCGATGAATTACTTGTAAAGTATACGTGCAAAGACTGCTGTTCTAAATTGTTGCTACTGGTATTCCAATGGAAAGCATTCTTGGCTGAAGTGCGTAGGAAAGCCCATATTGTCCAAAATTAGCCCGGAAACTATATTTGAATGAAAAAATTTATAACAAATGACATGACTCTCGCCATAAATATGTTTGAAGATTATAAGTTAATAGGTGATTTTATTGATAGAATAGGACAAAATATTTAGCATATAAAAAATCTAACGAATGATATTTAAGCTCGTATATTAGACAGTGCTCATATAATAATTTTATTCAAATTGATCTGGTCAATCATTTTTTGTATTCCTTTAAATTTTTACATATAAGTAATTCTTTTTCGAAAATAAAATTTGCTTTGCAAAATTTAAATTTAAAATTGGATTTCAAACTAACGAAAAAAAATGTTAACTCTTTTCTTGGAGTTGTATGCACTCTTGAAATACAAATGCAGTTGGATCACCCGTGAATGCGCCAAATATTTAAAATTTTTAAACACTTCAGAGGGATATTATTTGGTTTTAAAATTTATTTCTTGCATAAATAGGTTTGATTTTATTTATCTACGAGCCACCTTCGGCGACCAGCTGGTTCGCCCGTTTAAATTATGTTTTTTATTTTTGTATTTTACATTAATTAACCGTTCCCTGTCACAGTTTCACCAGCGATAACTCAGGAAAGAAGAACAAAAAAAAATGCATGTTTTATTGTATTTGGCAGATAGTAAAATATATAAAGACGTAAATTTTAAAATTCCAGCGATACAATTCTGTATGATGCATCACAGTTAACGAACCTGAAAAACTGCATTTCAAATAACTCTCACTCAATTCATTTATCACTCATAGGCAGAATGATTAACCCTGAATGTGGTCGCGAAAGCCGAACATGTTGGACGCCCCGTTTGAACCAGTGGGTGCCAAATTGCGTGGAAAAAGTGAAGCGGCAAAAAATTTATATACATCTAAAAGACCCGGGAGTATAGGGGGTATACAATAAAATAAAAATAATTTATTAAAAAATTAGTTAGTTTCCTGAGCACTATTGCTTTTTATGTAATTCCTAGTTTCAGGTAGCTAAAATGTTAACAATTTTAATAAAAAATTACCTATAATGCAATATACAAAAAATTCAAAGCGTTTTCATGCCAAATAATTTTAAAATGGCAGGAAAGCGTGAGATTAAATGCTTGAAGAAAGGATGAAAATCATTTCAGTCTACTTCAAACACACAAAAAACAAACATGAAATCAAATATCTATTGCCGCGTTTTATAAAAATATTACTTTGAAGCATTTGCGATAAAATATTTCAGCAATGCAATGAATACTAAAGTGAAAATTCTGTTTTGGAGTTCATTCCCAAGAAAACAATTTATACTATCAAAACCGGAACAATTGCAAATGCACGTGAATAAAAGATTTGCTGAAATAGTGAGCTGGTTTGAATTTTGTTTACAGCAATAAAAACATTGTTACAATTCGTGTTTTAAAACATTTTGAAGTATTAATTAAAACTGAACAAAATGTCGCATAGAAATAAGATCGGTGTCATTGAACAGCTAATTTTTTTTTATCTTTAAGATGATGCCAAAATGGTTCTTTGGCGATAATAGGATCCGAAGTTATTCCGGAAAAACGTTAAAATTTAAAGTAATTTTTAAATAATTTAAATTCTAATTAAAATTTCGGAAAATCCTTTCTTAATGAGCATTTGCTCCCCAAAAAGCAACCGCCTACCAAATTTCAAGTTTCTAGTCCCAGTGGTTTGGGAGATTTCGTGATGAGTGAAGCATGGTATTTGCCTTTTATATATAAAGACTAGAAAATCACCCGTCATGAGATAAATTTTATATCAATCGATAGCAAACTTTATTTCACTATTTTAGAACTATTAAATTTGAAATTAAATCTGCAATTACTCTTTTAAATTCAAAATTACTGAAATTTAGTTCTCTAACAATGAAATAATGCTGTTTAACTCCTCACAATGCTATAGCGCGAGTTTTATTGTTGGTGACGTCAGAGCGTTACCGAAAGACAGACCTGGACTATTATATTAGTAATATGTTATGAATATGTGTATTTATATGCTTATCTATATAAAATGTTACATCTGTTCTTGGGATTATAAACATCCTTTAACCCTCTGAGCGCCAAATTATTTTGAACTTTTAGCTATCAGGCTAGAAAACTTAGATTTTAAAGTAAATCAATCGATCTTCTTTGTATTTAATTATATATCTGAAATCTTAATTCATGATTGTTTAAGAAAATATAAATATGAATACGAGCTATCCGCTTTTGAACTGAAGATGAAAGACGAAAAACTACGTTTGCGTCGCTCTTAGGGTTAAATGCAAATGCAGTTTGATCACTTGTGAATCTCAAATATTTAAAGCATTTAAGCCAAATATTATGAGATTTTAACTTTATTTCTTGTATAAATAGGTTTGATTATATTTATCTATATGTAATTTAAACACAATAGAAATAGTTACCTAAACATCTATCTGAAGACCTGCAAAGAAATGCAGAGACTCTGCAAAGAAAGTGTAATGTAAAACCAGATAGAAATAGAAATTGATAGAAATTCTTTGTCAATTTGGCATTGTATTGATAACATAAATTTCGCGAAAAAAACAGATAACATCTTTTCCTTTTTCGAAAAAAAGATATCTTAATTACTTGAACTAATTACATGCATGTTATCTAGATATCCCGGATCTAAATTTTCTGAAAACACTTTTGAGTGTTCTATTCCTCGGATATTTCAGTCGTACAATATTCCGATGGTGAAAAAGGACATTTTGACAGACATAAAATAAATTGAAAAAATTCTAGAAAAACCTGTCTTGACCTATTTCTAATGGTTCCAAGGTCTGGCCACTGAAGAGTACTGTTTTATATGGATTCCACGTTCTTTAAAGTTGAATAAAAAATCCGGATGTGCATTAAATTATTATACTGAACTATTTGTTTTCATCCGGTTAGTAACTTAGATTTCAAGGTTCTTAGTTTTTACGTTGTGCTGCATCGAAAGTAATGAACTAATTTATATTATTTGCGATGTTGTTTGGTATTTCATTTGAGTTAAGATCATTTATGAGACGATGCAGAAAAGATTTTTATAAATTTATTTCATTTAAAATTATGTGCCAATATTCTGCAGAGGACTGAGTTACTTTATATATTGTAATATTCGTAACGAATAAAAAAATATGTATTTGTAGAATTATTAAAATATTTAAAGAAAAGAAATTAATTAGATAAAAAATCGTTTGGTCATAAAAGAAATTAATTTAAAAATATCGTTTGGCTCAAAAAGAAATTAATTTAAAAATATCGTTTGGCTCAAAAAGAAATTAATTTTAAAATATCGTTTGGCTGAAAAAGAAATTAATTAAAAAAAATCGTTTGGTTAAATCTTCTTCTAAAAATCTCTTCTAAAGGTTATAAAAATAGTGTGGCAACGATATATATATTTTTTTTCCTAACGTTGCCTAGCAATGGAGAATAATAAGTGGATTGAGATGGAATTCGATGCAAGTCAGTTATGTTACGTTTGTGATATAAGTGTTTGCGTTTGTTTTACAAGTTTGTGCTGTGGAAGACGTTCAATAAACATATTATTTTTGATAAAGAAGGGCTCACTATTATTCATGACATGCTGAAATACATCACAATATTATTATATGTTTAAAAATGTTCGACAGTATGTATTTCCGAAGCATTGGCTATATACAGTAAGCCTTTATCGAACGTAATGTGTTACGTCATTAATTCATAGCTCGCACGTTAAAATCACGTTCACCAAAGCTAACTTTCTAAGGAAAAATGTGTTGTGCATAATTCAAATCTAAAGAGTACTCAAAATTAAAAAAAAATTAAATATTTTTTAAATCAAAAGGGGAAAATGAAACAAATGAAAATTGGAAGGATTATCATTACTTTGGTAATGATAAGTGTAGGCACACGATACAATTATTTTTAAAAAAAATCTGGTGTAACTTTTTTTTGCTTAACCGGTAAGTAACGCTTTTGCCGCCAGATGGCGCTGTAACCGATCTCACCGTGTAGCGCATTGTCACTTTACTATACCTTGACATCAAGTTTGTGGCAATAGTTGTCGCCGTTCTCAAGTTAATATGAGGTAGAAGGACTTTAGTGGACGCGATGTGAATATAAATGTTTGTGAAGCGTAGCGAATTATTTGTCGATCTCGGCTTAATATGAAGAAATTAGAGAATACACTTTAACATTATTGACATTTTCTGGCTAAAGTAGGTGTCATCAAACATTCAATGCAAGCTCTGCATCGCCCGAGTGTGAATGAAATTCTAGCGTTGAACAAATTAAACGGAAGCAATTAGGATAATGCTCGTTCCGCAAATTCCCCCTCAGAAAAGAGTTTACTAAACTACACAGAGAAACATAATTCCATCGCTCACATTTAAAAAAATTAATTTATAAATTGTTCGGTACCATAATTTACTTAATAAACTTTTGACTAGATGTGGAAGCGTCTTCAGTGAGAAACTTGAATTAAACAAGAACAGTTTTTAATTAACCTATTTTGATTAAATTTTAAGTTATATCGGTAGGTATTTGATGGAATCGGGTTCCTACTCTATTATGACCAGAGTTCATGACTTTATTGATTAATTATACTATTATCTGAGCTGATTTTAAAATATATTTTGGAAATTTTCTGCTTATTTAGTTTTCTCTCTTTTCTGAAATAGGTTTTACTAATTATAAGTTTTTATTTCATCGTTCATCAGATATTCTTTTATTAAATTATCTTTAAAAATATTCTTCATTTTCATATATTCTCCTGCGATTTACTTAACGTTAAGACCAAAGTAAATAGAAAGTACTTTGGCAATATTTGCGCATTGTTTCCTTGAAATATTAGTCAATTATATGCTTCCGAAAGGATTGCTATTAGCAAGATAGTTTAACTATGTTTTATTTGATAGTTGGCAGCATCGTTTATAAAATATTCTAGCGGGAATGGATTTCGTAGTTTTAACAGCAGACGCATACCCAAGACACCTAAATTGGCAACTTGCATTTGTCTTTCCATGTCATACTAACGAAAAGTCATAAGGATCACGAACAAGTTTCACAAATAGCTTTTAAATGGAAAATTTTATCATAGAAAAACTTTAAAAATGTTTCTATTTAAATTTAAGTTGAGTAATATAGCTGGTGGAGTTTATTAATATTTTTCTCTGTATTCAATCTTGAAAAGGAAACCTCGTTTCTCTATGAGGTTCGCGGTGGCCTCGCTGTAGAGCAGGGGTACCCAAACCTTTTTCCCTCGCGTATCCCTTGAATACTGATTTTGTTCCCGTGTACCCCCTACTATCATATCCAACTCCCTCCATCCATCCCTCTATGCAAAGAAGTTTTTATTAATAATGTTACATTTAGCTTAAAATAAAAACATTTGTAGAACTTATTTTTCATTTTGCATTTAATTCTATTTTTACAGTAGTATTAGTTCAACGCGAAAAAAAAAGGATACCAGTGTTGAAATTATTTCGTATTAACTTATAAGGATAACTAAAAAGTACACTTCGTAATAATCAATTATTCAAGTGGTATAGTTATTAAATAGCACTTGGAGAAACAAAATTCTTTAACTTTTTAACTCTTTCGATACGGGAAGGTCCAAAACGTCCCTTCAAGCAAAAGACGGCGGCCGTCCGAAACGTCCGAATGTCACTGTGAAATTTCCACCCCCTTTCGTTAAGTGTGATTGATTTCACACCCGCGGCGTACGCTTTCTTCCTTAGCATGGCTTCTCCAAATAGGTTAAGGAAAAAAGGGAGTCTTAGAATTGAGACAGTGCCAGCTGTCATTGTGGTTTTTGGGGGGAGAAGTGAACTTTCATTACCTTTGAAAGAGGAACTCGGGCGTTCCCGTATTTTGAGGTCCCTCTATTCTAATGGTCTTAGGAATCAGAGGGTTAATATCTTATGTTTTCTTGTTTCAGCCATTAACAACTTTGATTTCGTGTACCCCTAAATGGTCTTTCGCGTACCCCCAGGCGTACGCGTACCATAGGTTGGGAACCTCTACTGTAGAGTCTCGGCTTTTGGTTGAAAGGCTGCAGGTTCGAAACTCGAATGCACGGAAGATTCATGATGTTAATGGAGCCGGTGCAAGAGGGTCAAACGATCCCCCCTGCATGCATTATATTAGAGAACCTAATGCCGATACAGTTGTTATTCTTAATATTATTCCAAAGTTACGAGGTCCTCCCCGATATATCCGTCGTGCAGCTTCAATTAATCTAAGTGAACTCATTTTCTAAATTCCAAATTTGTGGAGAAATGGATCTGAAATCTTATTTTCATATCCTAAATCGCTAGTAACAGAATTTAGATTTTCATATAAGGTCAAGGTCAGATATGATTTTTTTTTTCAATTTTAAATTTTGATTTTTTTTAAAGTTACAGTTTGAGAGTTATTTAGATTGGTGATTACAATTAAAAGATTGGGCATTATTGACTAAGATGAGCTTTTAAAATTCCGTCTCCACGTCAACGAATAAAGAAGTAATTAAACGGTAAAAATCATATTTTTGACAATATCCTTTCCCTTTTTAGTTCGTTGAGAACGGAGATCTTTATAACATTTCGGTAAACAAATAAACTTGATAAGATCTTAACTCTCGACATGGAGGTTTGGATATCCTTGATAACATTATTAAGTATCCTAAGATATATCCTTTCCCTTTTCAGTTCGTTGAGAACGGAGATCTTTATAACATTTCGGTAAACAAATAAACTTGGTAAGATCTTAAC